>KI915047.1:2578376-2647176 GCA_000473445.2 Anopheles farauti | reverse complement strand
AAAACAAAATATTACGTTTCTGCGCAAACACGACTGACTACTCGCACAAAGATTGAGGTTAGCTCGGAGCCACGCATCAAAAAAAAAAAAAAAAACAAATGCACCGTCGGGGCACGAGCGCGCCGACGAGAGAGAAAGGGTTCGGTGGGATACGAAACTGGAGCACCGCGCGGCGTCGTGGAGTTTCCAGTTGCCGCCGGCGGAGAGTAGTTACCAGAGGTTTTCCTTCGCTTCGGCATCCTTCTTGCGGGCGGCCGTCGTTGGGGTGGTGAGCCCGTGCACCTGTGACTGCGTCTGGCTCTCCATCATGGTCGGGCGTTGAAACGGGTGGTCGAGCTGCAGCAGCTGTTGATCGGGGTTTGCTCTACGGCCGGTCGTTTACTCGCTGTGGCGGCTGCACTCCGAACACATGCAGCGTGTGTACGCAGAGGCAGGCGCGCGCGCACGCACTTTTTCGGCTGAGGTTGAATCTGATGGTGGTGTGATTGTTGATTGAGAGTGGATCCGCTGACAATGGCACCGTATCGCGGGCAGCCGGTTCTCCTTCCCGGTTACACACTTCACGCAACCTGGTAGGAACCACCTGGACCGGAACCAGATGGACGCAAGATGGACGGGAAGAAAAATCGAACTATTAGATAGAGCAATTTAATTTTGTTTTTAAGATGAAATCATCTGATTATCGGAGGGGGGGAAACTTGGCCTCTTTCTAATGCACACACACACGCACACACTCGCAGGTAGGCTGACATTCACTCATACACTCTCTCCCAACCGTTCATTGTGGCAGAAAAGAGAAACAGCAGTAATGAATCATCGATAGAGGGAGTCGCTTCCGGATTTCATGCTGGGAAGGAGATTTTCTTTCGCCCTTCCATCCTAGTCGTCACCCACCTCCCGCACCACCCCAGGTTCGAATTGTCACACGGGAGAGAAATGAACGCAGCTAGACGGATGGGTGAGATTTCATGTGGCCCCCATCGCGTACGTCATTGGTATTGGTGGCTTCCACACTGGCACACGCACTGCACATCACACACCGTTTTGCACATCCCCGGTAGTTCCACCAAAAAAAACGTACGACGACGAAAGAACCGAAACGAAACCCCCACCTTTCCCTTCCTTTCACACGCTGAGCCGGATGGAACGGTGGTGACGATGGTAGGCTTTTTTGCTTTTTCTCGAAATTGGAGATGAAACTCCCCTTGGCACCAGTGGGTTGCCAACACACGCACACGGGTCCTCTCTCTCTCACATACACACACACACATATATACACATCAAAACGGACACAGATACAAATGCCACAAACGCAAAACGCCAGCCAATATGTGTGGAATTTCGGAGACGTACTCTTCTGATGTCATCGCACCTGAAGGGTGCGTGGCGTGGGCGCTCGAAGCCCCGTCTTGAAGGAGAAAGGAGTGGGAAAAAGAGAAGGAGGAGGGGGAGGGGATAGCTACACACGGGATTGCAATCTGCTCTCGGAATCGCCAGCACCACTCCCAATCACCCGACGGATCGGTGGATCGTTGCACAAAAACCCATACTTACTTGGTGGTATTATCCTGTGTGCTCGTTGCGGGTGGAGGTCCTGGCCTTTACGGGGTGGGAGGCGACACGGTGTGGGCGCTGCAGTACGCAAACAGTCGGCTACAGGTTCGCGATGGAGCTTCTCGCTAACCCGTCAGAGGCCATTTTACCTGGACTTGACGTTCGTTTTCTTTTGTCCCTCTTCCCTTTCGCACTCTTCGTTGCCGATCGCTTCTTTTTGCGCGAACACGGGTACCGCGAGGGACACGCTACTTGACAGTTGGTTGTACCGGGGATGTCAAGCACGATGGTGGCTTGCGAAACAGAATAACAAAATGCAAGGTCATATTTTGCCTTTGGAACGAAAGGGAAGTGTTATTTGTTTATTAAATTTATTTTCTTAAAAAATACTTAGCCTATATGTTTCGAAATAACTCAATCGAAAAGATAAGGGAATGTATTTCTTCTTTAAAACTACCATGTGGTGCAAAAAGTTTTTACTTTTTCGAAAAGCTGATTATTCAGCGGTTTTGTACGTGAAACGTTATTTCTTCGTCTTATTTCCTTGCCAAAAAACTTTTTTCGGTTGTGAAAGCTGTCTAGCTATTGAAGAAATCCCAATTTTGCGTAGCGCAGCACAGAATTTCACGCACGTATAAACAAACCTGTAACGATTTTGCTTCTGTTATTTTGACATCTAAGGCAAACGTCAACACCTACCGGAATGTTATTGTTATTTTCCTGGTGAATCATTGCAAGCCGGATTTCGCCTTGGTCAGCGTGATAACCTTTTGCTGCTCTCGGTTGCAGCCATCTGCCCGTCCACCCCGCCCCGAACGGCATTCAGCATGGGAAGCCAAAGGTATGTTTCGGTCAATCCCACTAGCCAGCGCCAACGGTTAAACTACCATCATTCGATCGTTCGCGCAGATTCTCGCTGCTGCTGCTCGAGCCGGGTGAAATCTACTTTGAGGATTTTTCGGTGGACGTCGTGCGGGAAGATGAACCGACCATGCTGGACGTTGCGGAGTTGCAGGCGAGCGGCCGGCTGAAGATGTGCTCCAAGTCGCTGGTGTTCGAGCCGAAGGGTAGCGCCTGCCTGCCACTGATAAAGATCATGTACAAGGACTGCACGAAAATTGGCCGACCGGGCGAGGAAAGCGGTAGAAGTGACGGTGACGGCAGCCGGTTGGCGATACGGTGCCGGCAGTACAGCGAGATGATGGACGGGAACGTCGTGCAACCGTACCGGTTCGTACAGCGCGAGTGTACCTTCCTCTTTCACTTCCATTACGCGAAGCTGGACGAGTGTCTGCAGCAAATCTGTCAGCTGTACCGTGCCTCAACCCTACCGTCGTACGAGCAGAACAGTATGGTGAGTAAGGATGGGTGACTTGATTTGGCCACCATTGCTTATCCCGATCAAACCGAAACAATCAACCGCAGATCGCAACCATCGTGTACTCGCGGCACAGTCGCGTCAAATTCAATCCACTGTGGCTGACGAGCCTGTACGAGCGGACGATAGCAGAGTTCCAGGTGAAGACTATCAACCCGCTCGTGGTGAATCCGGGCCGGTTGCTCATAACCAACGCGTTCATATACGTCCAGTACTACAACAATCTTCACATGGTATGAGCTGGCCGTGTTGTGCCGACCACCATCCAATGCGGTAGTAAAGCGATTGATGTTTTTTTTTTCTCCCCGCAGAATTCCGTCTTCAAGATGAACATCAGGAGCATCACCGGTCTAACCAAGCATCGCTATCTGCTACGTCAGATTGGGCTCAAAATCCGATGGGACGCAAATTCATCGCTTTACTTGGCGTTTCGCAACGAGACCGATCGGGACGAGTGCTGGCGGTGTATCACCGAACTACCGGACTACGTCGTGGCGGAGCAGACGCCCGAAAGTATGACGCTAAAGTGGCAGAACGGGTACGTCTCTAACTACGACTATCTGCTGTATCTGAACGGGCTCGCCGACCGGTCGGTGGAGGATCTGACGCAGTATCCGGTGTTTCCGTGGATCGTGACGGACTACACCTCGTCCGAGCTGGACCTGACCGACCCTGGGATCTACCGTGATCTGAGCAAACCGGTCGGTGCGCTGAACCCAGAGCGTCTCGAACGGCTCCGCAGCCGGTTCGACGAGATGGCGGAACCGAAGTTCCTGTACGGATCGCACTATTCCACGCCCGGCTTCGTGCTGTACTACCTCGTGCGCAAGTACCCGGAGCTGATGCTGTGCTTGCAGAACGGCAAGTTCGACCATCCGGATCGCATGTTCAACTGTGTGGCGGACGCGTTCCACAACTGTCTGCACAACATGTCTGACTTTAAGGAGCTGATACCGGAGTTTTACGACACCGACGAGCAGGGCGGGTTTCTGCAGAACACGCAGAAGATCGACTTTGGCACGCGGTTCGACGGGACGCCCGTCGGCCACGTGGCCCTGCCGCCGTGGGCGCAGAACTCTCCGGACCGGTTCGTGCGTGTGTTGCGCGAGGCGCTCGAGTCGGACTACGTGTCCGCCCGGTTGCATCACTGGATCGATCTGATCTTCGGGTACAAACAGCAGGGCCCGGCCGCCCACGCCGCCGACAACGTGTTCTACCACCTGTGCTACGAGGGTTCGGTCGATCTCGGCACGATCAGCGACCTGGCGGCGCGGCATGCGCTCGAGGTGCAAATTTCAGAGTTTGGCCAAATTCCGAAGCAGCTCTTCCGGACCGCGCACGTGGCGAAAACGCTGGCCCTGCCGGTGAGTGTGTCGGGCGGACCGGACACGGTCGAACGGCCGCTGACGCTCCGCCTGGAGACGGAGTACTGCTCGCACAAGGACGAAATCACGGCGGTGGCAATAGAACGCCCGACCGGCAACATCTTCACCACCAGCAAGGACGGCACGATGACGTGCTACGGCATGGGCGAGAAGCGCAAGATACGGAGCGTGCAGCTAAGCGACCTACCGATCAGCTCCGTGCAGATTGCGTGCGATCGGTCCGTCATACTCGGCGTGTGGGACAACACGATGTACGTACGAGGCGAGAAAGGGTGGATTGGGCGGTTAAATTTAATTTTTTGTTTTTTATTTCAACGCTGTGTTTTTTTGGGTTTCCCTTACGGCTGCCGTAGTCTAATCTATAATTTTGATTTCGGCAAGATTTCAAGCACGATCCGCGCGCACGACGATGCCGTCTCGTGCGTGTCCTACCTTCCGTCGCACGGACTGCTCGTGTCCGGCAGCTGGGATTGCAGCTTGAAGTAAGTTTTCGACCGGTTTCGTTGGTGAGCGTTGTTGACGGGAGCTTGCATTTGATTTATTTCAATAGAATCTGGAACAACTACCACAACGATTCGGTGGTCGGCTACCACGTGCTGGAGGAGAAGATCGTATCGGTCGACACGGCAACGGGCGAGCGCGGTGAGATCCGGGTGGCGGTTGGCTTACAGAGCGGCGAGCTGCTGCTGTACGAGCTGGACGCCCGGACGGTCAACCGACCGACGTCGTACACGCGCGACAACCACAAAGTGCTGCAACAGCACCGGGCCCCGATCAACGAGGTGAAATTCAACGGACGCGGCCAGCTGGTTGCCTCTTGTGCCGACGATCGGCTCATGTACGTGACGGACGCGGACAGCCGGATGACCGTGTGCCGGAAGGAGCTGCCGGAGGTCGTGCGCTGCCTGTGCTGGACGCCGGACGGTCGGCATCTGCTGCTCGGCGACCGTACCGGACGGTTGCACGTGTGGAACATGCTGCAGGGGCTGGTGGAGTGCGTGGTGGCCATCCACAAGGGTAAGCATGCAAGCGCAGCCAAACCTTTCCACGCACGGATCGATTCACGTGCCGCTCGTTTCGTTCCAGTGTGCGTTTACAGACTCCAGTGCTTCGACGATGGGCGGGTGATCAGCTGCGGCAAGGACGACAATAACTACTGCATCAAGGTGTGGAGCGTGGCCACGTAACGAAGGGCTTGTGATACATTGCGCGTGCGGTAGTCGCTAACCATTAGCCTGGACTGTTTTATTACTTCGCGTTTACCGGGGCGCGATCGATACTAGCATTACTAAAAACCCTGCTCGCGCACGCGTAATACTGTGCCGCAGCATTCCGACTGACGCGTTTGGAACAATTGTACGGTTATTAAAAAAAACATGAAACAAAACACAACACACAAGAAGGACTTTTTCTTTTGTTTAAATTTATTGCCAGTTTAATAAATACCATGCAAACGTGGTGTGTGTTTGGTTTGTGTGTGTTTGCCGACGGAGAAAGTAAAAATACCGATCGTTCGACAAGTGACATCAATAATTGGATTGAATATTAAAGAATGAGATAAAATAGGCTCGCCTGGCGGAGGCCCTTTGGTTTTTTTTGTCCAATATGTTCTCATATGTGTACTTTTTTTACGCTTTGTTCGTTTTGTGACTGTACGCTTCACAAGGCGCGCGGCTCGCTTCCAATTGCGCGGCGCGCCATTCCAAATTTCAAAAAACCAATTTGTGTTTCCTTTCCGGCGAAAGGAAGGGACGATTAAAATCAGGAGTCGACCAGAACGTGCCAGCGGGTGATCAGCTCCGACCGCGAGAGCGATTCGCGCATCTCGTTCCAGTGTATCATCTCCTCCGGGCCGCTCGAGTTGAGCCCCATGCTAAACCAACCGACCATCTCGTTCCGCTTCATGTTGCGCTTCGCGTACACCGACACGATCAGCGTCACGTCGTTCAGCTGGAACAGTGCCACCTGTCAGTGGGAGGAAAACAAAAGAGCGAGATGGAGAGAGGGACACGGTTTGTTTACATCGTGGGTGACAGTACCTCAAATATGAATGTTTCCTTAAAAAGCGGATTGGACTGGCCGCGCCGGGTGGTCGTTTTGGCCCGCCCTATCTCCTGGCCCATACTGCTCACCAGGCACAGCTTCACGTACGTGTGCGGTACCTTCGGCAGCGAGTGGTTCCTAAAATGGCTCCCTTTGGCGATCTGCGGAAAGGTGGCATCGGGCCGAGGTTTGGTTATTGTGTTCTTCGACGCGTGTGTTCGATTTCGCTTACCTCCACCGTCAGGCGGCCAGTAATTGCGTTGTATCCTAAGCCGAGCAGCAGTTCCGGCACACCGCCGTGCTGCATCGAGGTTGTTGAACCCGCACTGTCCGATCGGGCAATGCTCAGCAAGTCGCTGGTGGATGTGGTGTCCTGCAAAGGAAAGGCTTTAATACGTGCACTCGGCTCGCAAACCGCACGCAAGCGCCCAACTTACCGCGCTGGAGCCGCGCGATTCCAGCGGCAGCCACAGGTTCGTCTCGAGCTCCAGGTCGATGTTGGCGAAGCTGACGATCGTCTCCCCGATCAGGCGCTCGCGGCGCATCCGCTCGCATCCGTACACGCGGATGCGCAGCCCCATCGAGTTCACCTCCTCCGGGTTGACGCGGTGCAGCAGGAAACTCTCCATAAACTGTGGGTTCTCGCCGGACCGGATTTTGGTCTTGTGCTTCTGGCGCTTGGCCGGCAGCATCAGCAGCCGGACCTGGGTGTGCGTTAGTTGGCCTTTATCGCCGCGAGACGCAATGCCGCGTGCTTGCAACACATGCACCGTCATCTTCCGCATCGGTGCGTCGTACAGGAGCGAAATTTCCAACGTCCCGTTCGAACCGCTGGTCGTGGTCGTCGCCGCTGCGCTGGTGTTGGTGGCGGTCGCCACCTCACCGTCCGATTTCAGCGACTTCAGATCGCTGGTATCGTACAGCGGCTCATTCGAAAATACTAAAATGCACTGCGAAGGAAGGAAGCGCAAGAGAAGTTAGGGAAATGCACGGGCGAGAACAACGGCGAGGGTGTCGCTTACATCGTTATTGAGGCTAAGCACATCGTCCAGGCTGTCCTGCTGCGTCAGCAGCGCCTGCTGTTCGAACCCGGCGACCATCGCCGGTGGCGCACCGTCCTCTCTGCACTTCAAATGCGTTCGTTCGACGGCAACGGGGCCGGCATCGGTCGCCTTCATCCGGGACGCCGGATCCCGCTCCTCGCTTTCCTTCGTCAGTTCCGGCAACAGCCCGGCGTTCTTGTGCACCCGGTGGTCTGCCAGGCGATCGTTGCTAACGTGCGCGTCCAGCGAGAGGCGCGTACCGTACTCGAGGTTCACCTCGGTCGAGCTCCCAGAGCTGCAGTCGTTGCTCGAGTGCGGCATACCGATCTTGCCGCCCTCGGCCATCGCCAGCGGGTCGCGCGACGTGTAGCCATGCTTGCCACCGGACAGGATTTTGTTAAAGCTGTTAAAGTGCGGTGGCGTGGTCCCGGCGGTCGACCCCGCGATCGTCGCCGGGTGGTCGAGGACGTTTTCGTTGGTGTGGTAGCAGGAGATGCTGCTGAAGCTGTCACCGCACGGTTCCAGCTTCAGCCGGCGCAGCGTATCGTCCTCCGAGTCGGAGCTGTTATTGCCATCGTACGCAAATCGATTCCCTGCCAGGCGGAGTTTGGGAGAGTAAATATCACGTTTTGCAGCAGGCTTATCACACCGCCAGCGCTATACTCACGGATGCGATGGAACGTTTTCTCCGCCAACAGATGCTCGTCGAACGGCAGGAACGCAGGTGGTGCCGCCCCGAAGCAGCGTATCTTGTTGACGTACAGAAACAACACCAAGATGAGCGCGACAAATCCCAAAGCAAAGCCGAAAAAAGTTGTCAGTTCCATATAGGCTGCGGTGGGGCGAAACAAGGGCGAATTTAAAATACCTGTTCGCCTAGGAGGGTATGCAATATGAGCAATGCTAGCAGCTACCTACCTTGCAGGCGGTCGACAAAGTTCACGTCGTTCAACTCCAGCTGGTTGTCGATGCCACCCTCCACGAACTGCACCATCGTTGTTTGTTTGTTTGGTGTGACAGGGTTCTCACCTCCCTCCTCTCCCTCCGAAGCTTTAGGTCATCCCGAGACGGACGCCGCACGTTGCGCCGACTGTCCCACGATTCACTGCGCTGATTGTGCCCGCTTGCCAGGACGTGGTTGCTGTTGCCATTTACTCACTGGAAGAAACACACGCCAAAGGATAACGCACAGGTGTGTACATCTTTCATGACCTCACGTCACAACTCCCGCACATGCAAACCAAAACCACATCCGTAGGGAAGCATTTCCCTGGCCCTACGCACGTACCTCCAGTGCTGGAGATGGGATTTCTCCAGGTCCACGGGTTTCGGGTTCTGTTTACACAGCCGTGCGCCGTTCAGCGTGCATATTCTTCCGATCGTGCCCTTTTTGCTGTGTGAACTTCAAAACGCGCACATACAGGATATTTGCATTTTCCATGCGAATACTGATGCATGCCAGGCAGTGCGCCGACGCACTCGCTGACAGAGGTAGGTGAGAAAAAGCTGGCGGTGCAAGTTTTATGACACCGCGGTTGCTATAAAGCCGTGTGAACTGGGTTTAAGAGTTTTCCGTACCTTCCAGATTATTCTTATGGCACGCTAGCTCGGGCGATGAACCACGTACGTTCATTCAGCTATAAAGCTCGCAGACACGCCTTCGAGGGGAGTTCAGGAGTTCATGGGTAAGGATGAAAGCTTTCGTATAGTGTAATTGAACCACTAATTGGTCAAACCGTTTGTGAAATAGATACTGCTGCGTTGTGGATTATAACTGAAATAATGAATACACTTGAGTTATAACATTCTGAAGATATTCTTCTACATCTTTTTTCTGGAAGCACTGGAGGTAGTTGCAAAAAAAAAGAAATATTAAATCTTTTTTATTTCACCAGAGATAAACAAAGCATTGCTACTGAAAAACCCCGTTTCCCACGCGTGTAATGTAACAGATGATACCCGCATGGGTTAAAAAAATGCCACTTCAATCTTTTGACCCATCAGTTGACCTCTTGATAGGACAATCTGTCGCCTGTCAGTCTGTCTTTGTTTTATCGAGTGACGTGGACTTTCGCCCCAAAGTGCCTACGGATGTTATCGATTCGTCCACAATGGGATCGAAATGAACAGCCCAGCGCAGCCCAAACCGACGGCACCCGCCCAAAACCCCCGCTAGAGGTGTTCAAACACCACCAGGGTGTCGCACTTATCGGGAAAGTTCTTCGCCGCCTGGAACTGGCCCAGAACAGATCAATCCATCACGCAAAAGGGTGTTGGGGAAGGATAAATATGGACATCACAAAATGTGCCAGCTTTGGGTCCTGGGACTGGTTAAACTTGCCGTCCGTTCGCCAAGGCGTTTCAATAAATCCAAACGATGGGACACAAAACCTATCCGAGGCGAAGTTGTGCCACTTCCAGGTGAGGTACATTTAAATGATTGATAGTTTTGGGTGCTGTAGTAAGGATCGTTATCCTTGCACGGAGCAATCCTTGAACTATTGTTAGAAGATATAAATTTCCGTTCCGTTCATAACCATGTTTGTACTGCGTATTACTTAATATCACGTGAATCAAAATTAATAAATTTATAGTTCGCATCGCACGTTTAGACTTTGATGACCTAAACATAGAAATAATCGAGGTTCTTTATCAAACAAGGAATCTGATGGAATCAGAATCCGAACATATTCCATGTTAAAAGCATTTATTACAGCAAAAAGCCAGAAATAGATACAAAATGATTGATTTTCTAAGGCTTCTGGTCGAATTTATCGATCCTGGAATCCACCGTGTTTCCAGGAATCGTGGATGAAGTACATCAAAGCTACTCCTTGCTCAATTCGTATATCTCCACGAACAATGGAAGTTCTTGTAATCGTATTGATGAAATATTGATTTACATTCAAATGATGGGTTGCTATCCATTTCAAGCGTAGAGAATGCTTGGCATGTCCGCCGTTGTGGCGAAAAGTGCTGTTTTGTGCGATAAACTGTGTGTGAGTTGAATATACAATCGCACCGGAATGGGTGTAACGAGCTGCTCGGGATATTAAGAAGTAAACCCATCCAGGAAAGCGATACGTGTAGTTCACAACGTCTGTGGCAGTGCTGAGTGCTCTCCTAGCCTAGGTGCGTCCACTTCTCGATCAGCCAGAGCGTTTGTAGCATATTCCAGCGCTATAAAACGGCTACCCGAACATAGGCTATAGCTACAAATGGTTATTATACATAAGGCCTGTCCTTGCGCGCACGTCCCATTCCCGGGCCAGCACGTTCCGAAACACACAACAGTTTTCGCTAGTCTAACCAAAACCCGCCCGTCCTGCGGCCGGCATTGCGACCTTTTGTGCGCTTGTTCTCCACTGTTATCAGCAGCAATGTACGCTTCGGCGTGACGATGGAGAACATATAATGTACCAAAGGGCCATTACGTCCGCCCCGAGCTGCCCCAAACCGCGGCCACAGCCGCGGAAACTGTTTCGAGTTCTGTGTAAGTCGGCCCCCCGGGTGGGTGTTGAAACAGTTGGCAAGTTCGCCGCGTATCTGGGTAGGGGACGGCCGCCGCAAGGGGACGGCTTGTGCCTGCCGTTAGGCCACGCCTACTTTCTACCGATGGCGCTAGTTGTCTCGTTCTTGGGACGGCCGCTCGAATGCTGATGGTGGCGGGAATCCCCACAACCCCGGATTAATACACTCACACACGCACGCTGGGTGGGAGGTCAAACGACACATTTGGTACCTTGTTGCTCCATCGGCAGATAGGCCATTGGTGATTCTGTAGCACGGTTTACAACACTTTGCGGAGGCAAGGCAAGTGGAGTTCTTACTCGCGGATAATGGCACCGGAGCTCGGAGGAGTCGGTAGCACAGCAAGGTAGTTCACATACAGACTCATCCCGGACTGATCTGTACGCAGTGCACGCCACAGTTTTCTTCACCCAAGGACGACGTGGAAGTATGTCCCGTCGGAGCCGGCAGCGGCAAAAACCACATCCACATGTACACACCCATCGTAGGCCCGGCAAAACCCGACCCGCGGAATCATATCCTTCTGCCGCGTGTAAAACTGTGATAATTGATGCTTCGGTACATCTTCGGGCGCTTGTTGTGCACAGCCAAATATAGCGCAAAGCGCTAGTACATGTAACGCTGGACCGAGTAACTGAAACGATTTAATTGGTGGAATGCTCCTGCATCGCTAGGCTCCAAGATCCTCGCCACTCCTTAAAAACTCGCTCTTGGCTAAGCAAAGCAGCTGCATATCCTCTCGGAGGGAGGGTGGGGGGGACTTAGGGGGGGGGGAGACTTTCGATGTTTGATCGGAAAACGACTTGTTCGGTGTGTGAAACAACAAGTGCTAGCGTTTGTAATCTCTTTCACCTCAACCGTTCGGCACATAATTAACACCTTCTGGGGGGTTTGACAGGTTTCTCGGGTGGGCTCTTAGTTACAGTTTTTAGCTATGTACTCACGGTCACTTACGGAGATAGCTTCATTCAACTGCATGTAATACCCGACACACAATTTGAGCAAAGTTTACAAAACGTGTCCTGTGAGTGAAAATGTTTAACTTGTGATCAATACTATCGCGAGCTACTGACTAGTTTTACTACCAAAGGTGTCACTTATATGGTTTACTTACAGCTGCAGGTTGGATCATATTATTTCTAGTCACGTTTGTTTTCAAATTGAGCACATTTTGGTCAATGCTATTAATTTTAAATTTTGTTGCTGATAACCTTACCACAAATATTTACATCTCTTTATTTGCAATTCTTTGCGAATTTTTGATTGTTTAAAATCAGAATTTTATCAATTGTAGTTCTCAAAACAAAGAATAAAAAAAAGGTGTTTCTATAATTCTTTAAATTACAAACAGTTGTTTTTTTGAAATGGGTAGAATTTATAGAATTCTCCGAATCGACAACAATGTAATAATTTCTACTCATCGCGCAATTGTTTCTTCGCTATGCTACATTGTAAAATTCGATGCTTGCATAGTTGAGGATGGTCGACAGACAGCGCCCACACCCACACGGGCACGATCACGTAATAAGCTTTGCACGAATGGCGCCATTGTTTAGTGTTGCATCATTAGTAGCGAGCAAGTTTTAGCCCACAACTTGCTACAGTGTACAGCCGCAGCCGCATTCAGCTGCGAAGCGGAGTGTCCTGCAACGATCTATCGATCCGTTGCGGTTGCAACTAAATAAGGATTCGATCCGTGCCGTCGATACATACGAGATTGCGGGTGGAGGAGTGGTGGAGCGCGCCGAATGGATACGAAAGGATATAAACGGTTTTTCCCCCCAAAAGCACCGCGCGTTAGCTTTGGTTGGCTGAGTTGTATAATTGTATTTCATTTATGTATACACGGAGAGGCCCGCGAGCGAAACGGGGAGAGCGAGAAAGCGAGAGACCATGACAGTGTGTGAGAGAGAGTGAGAGAGAGAGGGAGAGTGCGCGAAAGAGAAGCACAGCAAAAGGATACCGCGTTTTCCACCCCATTTTAACCACAGTGGCAGATGTGGAACCGTTTCAATGTAGCGAACCGCAGGTCGGGTCATCTCGCTCTCGCGCGCGCCCAACCCCGGCGTGCGCTTTTAATGGCCGACCGAGCTAGCTGTCACAGTCTGACGCACGCTTGGGCACTGTCACCGCCATCGTTCCACCAATTGCAGCCCGGGCGAAGTTTGCGTGCTTTTTTTTCTCGCTTGTTTGTTTGCTACCTCCATTTACTTCTTTTATCTGTGCCTGCCCGCCCCGAAGTGCCCCTCCTCTGAGCGAGGCGGCGGCTCTTGCCCGACCGCCGCCGCCTCGCCCACCCCTGCCCACTTCACACACATTTGTTTATCCGATTTTTAGGCTCTTAGCGCTTAGATACGGGGCAATGGCAATTGTTGAAACATTTTTGAATCAGTTGCTTTTGAATGTTCGGCGTGGAATGTGTTACGCGCAGGCAGTCGTGACCGTCGTCCGTGTGTCGTCAGCGCTTCGTGCTCCCAATCGTGCCGTACGGGCCGTGATCCTGGCCGCCACCGCCGTCATCGTCGTGTCGCGTGCGGAGTTGTGATTTTGTTGCGCTGCTTACAATTTGCTCGTGAGCGTGAGCCGTTTGCTACAGTGTTTCGGTTTTGTAGCGCTTGCTGGAAGCGAAGATACTCCCTCACGTCCGGTGTACGTGTCCCCGTGTGTGTGTGTGTGCGAGTGCGTGCGTGTGTGTGTGTGTGTGACGGAAGATGAGCCTGCCAAGCGGCGTGGACATGTCGAACCTGATGCAGCAGCATCCGGTGCTCGGTGCGCTGCCACCGGCGTTCTTTCTCCGGGCGGCCTCGGAGCGCTATCAACGCACGCCCAAGTGTGCCCGGTGTCGCAACCATGGAGTGGTAAGTGTGGGGCGTCCGCCAACCGCAAACCCAACCACAGCTGAACCGCTGACTCACTACCAAACGAACCTTTCCACTGTCTGCCGGAGACTCACGGGGCAGCAACAGGCTAAAAATGAAAAAAACAAGCCCGTAAAGAGGTGCCTGGCCATTCGCATGGCGGTCAATCCGGTTGTAGGGTCCGGGTTAGACGCGTTGTGGTTGCCCCCGGGTCGCCGTTCTAGACGCTAGTAGCGAGCCCCACCAATCAACCCGTGCCCGCGCACTCGCTAATGCGCGTTGAACTCTTGAGGTACATAGAATACGACTCGACACTTTCACTTGGCGCCACGCGCGCGTGTGTGTGTGTGTGTTTGGTTGGTGGATGCTGGGGGCTCCCAACGTCCCAGCGAGTCGAGAATGTTCCGCACACTCCAGAAGCGGCGCTCTGACCGCTTTCTTCCCTCTCTATATTCCGCTTTCCGCAGGTGAGCGCCCTGAAAGGCCACAAGCGCTACTGCCGCTGGCGGGACTGTGTCTGCGCGAAATGTACCTTGATAGCGGAACGGCAGCGTGTGATGGCCGCCCAGGTAAGTCCTAGCGCCTCCGATGGGAGTCCACGTCCTTCGACATCCGGCGTACATGGTTCCTATCTCTGTTTCGCGTCCCTGCTCTCCGCCAGGTCGCACTCCGCCGGCAGCAGGCACAGGAAGAGAACGAGGTGCGCGATCTGGGGCTGCTGTACGGCACGACGACCGGTGTGCACGGCGTTGGCCAAACACCACCCAGCGATCCGGTCGGTGTGCAGACGGGCGTGGGACAGTTTCACGGTGGCATACCCTCGCCGCCCAACGATCCGGAAGGTGCGACGCACCATAGCTACACGTCCGCCGACGCAGGTACGCCGATACCGCGATGTTCCCAACTTGCGCTACCATCTCAAACGTCCATTCTTCTGATCTTTCTCCTCTCGAACAGACACGGATGTGCCGAGACTCCGGACAGAACACATGCATTCCGCCTACTCACCGAATCGCAGTGAACCCGACAGTCCCGGTAAGTTGTTGCTATGTCGTACTTGCTCAAACTTGATGGGATATGTCCACTGGGCGTTCCTGATCGTGTTCGGAAATGTACAGGATGCCTTGGGACATGTGCTCCCGGCTCCTAGCTCCTATGTCCCAATTACTCCAGGCTTCTAATATGTATCGCTTACCTCCGATCTTGATCGCTCAAGTAAGCGGAAGAATAGACATTAAAACCTAGACTCTCCAAAACTAGACGAACCGGAATAAGGATCTTACCTTCCCGGAATGCTACATCGTCGAAAGACACATTTACACCGAAATTCACACAAATCCCCTACACAGCTGGTATAGGTGTAGCTGTAGCTCGTTCCCGTTGGCATCACTTTCGTTCTCGAAACGCCCAATTAACGCATCCGCAAACCATCCGCATCAGCGTGCAATTATCCAATTTGCTTCTCGCGTTGCAACGATCCTGGAGCAAAAAATAAAATAAAAAAACAAAAACACCATGAAAACCTCAAGACACAATAGGTTGCAGGCCCTGCCGAGGGTGAACTCCTTCGTAGTTTCCCGGAGATAAATGAAAAAAAAGGTTACAAGTGGTAACATTAGCCGGGTTGCTCCCGGCCGTCACAGTCAAGTTCGATATATCGCCTTCTCCTCGTTTCGCTTCCTCCCACCTGGCTCAGATTTCAGTCGCCCCCTGAAGTGGTTGCCCCCTGATACGCTTGCTGTGTGCGCGCGCGTGTGTGTGGATTTTAATTGATTTTGATGTTCGTTCTTTTATTTGCGGTTGCTTCGTTGCGCTCCGTTGTCTGCCCGTACTATTTTAGCGAAACCATCGAGCGTGTGCGTTTCGCTTGAGCTAATGCACCGATTTGTTTTTTTTTTGTTGGCCGTTTTGCCATGTTGTAATTGACGTATTGACTGTTTGCTTTGAGCCGTACGTCGAGAACACTGCGAATTTATAGACATGCTGAAATCACACCCACTAATTGCTACGAGTGAGGGCGATCGTTGTGTTGACGTTTAGCATTATGTCAACAATAGTATCAGCAACTGACAGGTAGTGATGTGTTTAGTTGTTGTTTTCAAATGACAGTTGGGGGTATTTAAACATATGCGTTTTGCACTTCAAATAAACTCTGAAATATTTCAAATTCACAAATGTAAGTTAATGCACAAAAATATATGTATGTTATTATTAATTTACCATCATGTAATTATTATTTTTTTACCAAGCAGGGAAAATGGTTTTAATTTAAACCCCAGTTTAATTACTTTTATTACAATTTCCTCAAACATTCCAGACGTTCGCTCGCATCCCTTCACATTTAAATGATCGCAACGATCCGCTCTACGTTCGATTGGCAACTCCCAATCCTAGGGCCATTTGTGCTCAATAGAAAAAAAAGTAATAACAAAAAACCGCACAAATAATTAATAACAGCTCCCGTGGTTGTGTGGCCGGGAAAAAGGGGTGAACCAAAAAGAAAAAAAAAATTAAACGCACACGAAAGTGACCCTTCGCGTGAAGCCAATTGAGTGTGCCGTTTAATTATGATGCAAAAACGGTTTTTAATCACGAATCCCCTTCGGCCGGATGATGCACCCGCGAACGAAAGGCGCATCCCCGGTATGTGTGTTTTTTTTCCTCTATTTTACCGGTGTGTGAGTGTGTATGTGTGCCTCCTTTGCTCACACTCGGTGCGGGTTAGTATTTGCTTTTCCTTCTCAGCTCAGCTCACAAAAGCGCGCTGCTCAAGAGGTATTACATTTCCGCTCCGCTCGAACCCACGAACATATATCGTTCTGGGGTGTTTTTTTTTCTCGGTACACTTCCTTTCGTTTTCTTCTTCGTTTTTTTTGCTTTCCATTGAATCGGTCTCAAGAGGGCCTCAACCGAAAAAAAAACACGGCGGTGGTGGTGGCATGAATTGAAAGTCGAGCAGAGATCTACTGTCAAAAGACAGTTTATCTTAATTCGAAATATCTGTTTCTGCGATATTTTTCCCTTTTCCATTCTGTTGTTGTTGCATTCGCTCTTTTCCGTCCCATTTTCGTCCTGTCCTTCGACGCGGCTGTGTGTACGTGTGTTCGGTGCCTGCACCGGTATTTAAGTCTCCGGGCAGGCTTGGAATGCGGTAAAATGGGATACAATTTAATTTCCACTCGAAACTCAATCAACAAAGCATCAAGGAGCTCTTATTAGGGACGAATGCGATACCGAGTGTGGATCGGGATGCGAGCACGCACAATAAGGGATGTTGGGAAGTTGGGGAAAATATGTTTTTTCAATTTGATCCGCCGTAAGCAGATGCGCTGACACGCAGGAGGTGTGTAATATGGATTGGGCAAGTATTTTTACTTTTTTATTTGCCTTTTTTTTGCTGGTTAGTCCGAATGAAATTGAAATACCACGAGTCGGAGAGCGAGCGAGGGAGGGAGAGAGAGAGAGAGAGAGAGAGAGAGAGGAAGAAAAAAAGCAAGCCCGGATATAAATCATAAGTGTTCCGTGTGCGAAAGAGGAAGGGGTGGGGTGGCGAAGAGAGAAGGTGGAAAATCGACTTTTGACGGAGCGGGCGAAAAAATAAAAACTTTTCCTACCAGCAAAACCGGCGGCTTTTCCAATTAAATTCGGGTCGGTCGGGTTTCCCGCTCTCTCTCTCTTCCCCTCCGTCGGGCTATCGGGATTTTCCGGCGTTTTCAATTTCCAATTCCATTCCGGCCCGGGGTGGGGTGGAAGGGCGTTCGTGTGGTATGCCCGGGTTGCCGGGGTGAAAGGGTGTTTTTATTTTATTTTCGCCACCGTTACCGGGACTTAATCTAGCGTGTGCGTGAGCTCAATTTTATGGTGATGATTTGATGGAAAGTAATTATCCTCATCATCATCAGCACCACCCCGCATGGGTGCGTGTGTGTGTGTGTGTGTGTGCGTGTGTGCGGTTTATCCCTTTTTATTTCCCGATTTTGTTTCCCCCTTTTTTCGGGCGAGAGCAAAAGCCAAGGCGCTCGAAAACCAGCACAAATTAAAACTGATCCATGCAATATGGTTTGGCGTTTTTACACTTCCCTCTCGGCGTTTGTGTGTGTGTATGGTGGGAGAGGAATTTGCAGGCACTCCCTCCCTTTACGACCACCTCACGGTGTTGTCAAGGATGTGTACGGAATGTGTCAATAGCACGGGCGCATCCTCGCAGTGTGTCAAGCATATTTATATCCAACCACCAATTAATTACACTTCACCGGTTTGATATTGCGTGAAAAAGGAGTTGAGAAGCGGTTTCGCACGGGCAGGAGCGGGAGGGGAGGGGGGGAGGGGGAGTGCGGATAATTTTTAGCCGATTAGTTCGAACAACGTTTCGGCTTTATTAACTGGTCCTACGTCAAACGGCCGGAAACTCCGGAGGGTTGCATGATGAATGTAATCGACGTGTCATTCTCATTAAATTAAGATCAGCATTGGATTCGATGGGCCCGTTTCGTTGCTGCACATCCTTCATTGGGACGTGTTTTGAAGACGTGCCTTTTTTGAACGTTTTTATGCGTGCACGAGGCGAAAGAGAGAGAGAGAGAAAAATTAATTGAAAAGGATCAACTGTTTTTGGCAATTTTTACGATTTGATACATTTTCAGGAAATGTGTCAGCTTTCTTAACACTCGGCTTAATATTGTGTTTCTGAGTCCGATTGAAATTATATACATATTTTTCTTATTTCATCTGGAAGTTGTGATAAATTGAGTTTGCGGAAATTTAACATAATAAATGCTAAATTTATCGAAGAAAACAGAAATATAATTTATATGATAAAAAAGAACGATTAAAATAACGATGAAAATTAAGCAACAAATAAACACAAACAAAACAGTTCTAAAAATAAGTAAAAGAGAAATAAAATGAATTTCGTAAATTGCTCTCATAAAACCACAATTTCATGTTCATTTGCTCTCCAAGGTTTTATTGTAAAACTTTTTAAAAATTTATAGTTTTTCTCAACTTTGCTTTCCGTGTTGCAATTTTCAACTTCTTTATAACACTTTTTTCCATAAAAATTCTGTAAAATTTGAACCCCATCCAGCTAATATCTAGTTGGTTTAGAAAAAAATCCCTACAATCTGTGGCAAACACATGTACGGTAGATTACCTCTGCTACTGACAGGTTTCTCGCATACTCGTTACTTTCTTGATCGTTTGCTCTCCGCCCTGAGAGCCGCATTCGGTAGTTAATGAAATTGTTTAACTTCCCGAGCATCAGCAGCAGCAGCAGCCACTCGAGTTGTGACCGTAGCCAAACAAACTGGCCAAGAAGCAGCGGGACAGAAAACAACCGAACCGAACGAAAACATTCCCGCACGCACGGGCGCGCATCTGTTTGACAATATGCCACGGGTAGCAGCGTCGAAACGTACCATTTTAGGCGTAAGTAGTTACCACTCGAGAAGTAACAGCCGTGTGGGCAGGCTCAGGCTCGGAAGGTTCGCGGCACCGAAAAAAAAATCACGCATCTCCCGAACAAGCCGTCGCCGTCGTCGTCGTACCAGAAGCTGTGTTTCTTGCATTTCGGATTGATTCACTATGCTTTTTTGTGTGTGTTCCTGATCTCTCTCACTCACTCACTCTCCCGCATCCTCAAGGAAATGTCTACTTACCTGTGCAACTAGCGAGTGGAGAGGAGGGCGGGGAGAGGACACATTTGAAGTGTTTACTGTTGCATGCTACGACGGGGGACTCACAAAGTGACAGTTGGATCGAGCAGACGGCGACGGTGGCCGACGGGTGCGGCACTATTTTGACGGTCTTCAAACTTTCACGGTGCCAGCACACACTGTTGCGTTCCGTGCCTTAATGCCCGCTGCCTATTTTAACATAAATAGGCCTACTTCGGGCAAATATTGATACTCCACTCCATTGTTTTGGATAAAAACCCATTTTTTCTTCGGGAGGTTTTTTTTCTTCCCCCTTCGCTCTGTCTCTCCCTCCGTCTCCATTTCGGAAGGATGTCAATATTTGGTTAGACATTTTCAAA
Source organism: Anopheles farauti (assembly GCA_000473445.2). Taxonomy (NCBI): domain Eukaryota; kingdom Metazoa; phylum Arthropoda; class Insecta; order Diptera; family Culicidae; genus Anopheles; species Anopheles farauti. The sequence continues at coordinate 2,627,350 of KI915047.1, read as the reverse complement.
GACCTAGGAGCGGGCCGCGGGCTGCGTACGAGACAGTGGCTTTCGTGCGTGTGTGTATTTTTGTGGCCCGAGAAGAGGACGAGCTGTTGCGGACGCAACAAGCACGGGATGATGTCAATTCGATCGACTAGATCCGCGAGAAGACGGGGAGGGCCTTTTTTCTCTCGCTTGTACCTGATTTGTAGTCGGTTTTGTTGCAGGCCCGAAGCGTCAGCGCATATCGACGGAGACGGACCACGAGACGGAGTCGGAGTCATCGCCGGGCAGTCCCCGGCACGGCAAGTCCGCCCTGTTCTCGCTCCCGCTGGACAAGCAGTCGCCCCGGCAGACGGGCCCACCGAGCTCACCGGAATCGGACCTGGACGTGGACTCAACACCGGACGATTCGATCGCACCGGAAAACCTTAGCCTCAAGAAGGACGCCAGTGTATATACGAAGCCGGTGACGGGCCTGGTGCCGGTGGTGAATGGTGGCAGCGGCGGCGGTGGTGGTGGTGCCGGCTTTCTGCCTTACAATCAGCAGCCACCGGCCGCCACCCAGTACCAGCAGTCGCAGGTACCGCTCGGTGTCACAGGTGCCTCCCAAGCCTCCAACCAACGCTCCCCGGTGGACGTGCTGCTGCGGTAAGTGCTGTCGGCCATTGGTAGCTCTCCAAACATGACCTCCCCCCCGTAACTTCCAACGCTGACTGACTCGGGCGATGCTATATATCCTGCACAGAGTATTTCCGAACCGACGCCGCAGCGAGGTGGAGCTGCTGCTCCAGCGCTACCGCGGTGACGTTGTCCAGGCGATGGAGGCGATGCTCTGCGGCGATGACGCGCTACTCTCCCCGATCAGGTAGGTAGCCAGCACGCGCACCGCGAACAGGACGAACCACCATCAAACAACTCCTCTCTGTCTCTATGTACCTGCCCCTCCTCAACCGCTGGGTCGTTTTTGCGTGAAAAGTGTTCCCACACCTTCACCGTCGTTCACAGTGAAGTCCGCATTCTCGCCACTGATGCCTTCCGGGACGTTCAGTAGCCCGACGGTCCGGTACTCCTTTCTGCAGCAGGCCCACACCAAACGCTTCCTGTCCGCGCCCTACACCGGCACCGGCTACCTCTCGACCATCCTGCAGGATCCCGAACAGCAGCAGCAACAGCAACAGCAGCAGCAACCGGATCAGCAGGGCGTCGGTCAGAACTGTGCTCCGGCGGCCGCAAACAGCCCGTGCGTGGATGGATCCGAGTAACACCCGGCACCGCCCTGCTCCTGGTAGTTGGCTTCCGGACTCTGCCACAATCGCTTCGCCGGCCAGCATTTCTACAATGGCAATGATTTAGTGCGAGCAAACATCCAGTAGAAGTAGCAGCTATGCTTAATTTCTTCATGTAAATTGTTACCCCGTCCCTACCGGGCAGAGATTGTTCCGTTTCCAGCTTTCTCTCTCTCTCTCTCTCTCTCTCTCTCTCTCTCTCTTTCGCACAGCCCGTGCGGATCAAAAAAAGGGACACAGAAAACAGGAAAATAACTTTATTTCATTAGGCTATCTTTCCCGCTAGCTGTGGCTAATTTTGTTCCTTCCGCCTTCACCGCAGCAACGGGGAGGGAATAATTAAATGCGTGCCAAAAAAAGGCTCCTAGCGGTCTCCTTGCAGGAAGTGCGGAATTTTTGCGCTTCACGCAAATGAAAAAAAAACGCCCAGCAAGAGGCCCTACAACTAGAGACTTCTAATTAAGCCACACGGTGCGGAGTTAAAAATGACAACAGCAAAGAGCAAAAAAAAACAACACAAACAAACAAAAACAAATCGCAAAACGGGCGTGTTTGACAGCAGGCGGATACTTCACCGCACAGTGAAGCCACGCACGGACAGCAAAAATATAAACAAATCAAGCAAATAACAACACAACAAAAATCCAACATAATAATTAACAGATAAAGTAAAACAAATACAATAAGTTTGAAGCGGGGAAACCCGGCGGGGTGACAAGCGAGTGAAAAAAAAAACTACGCCGTGTTGTATAAAAGTAATAAACGATAAAGGGTATATATAATAAAAACTGACGCTATAGCAAAACAAAAAAAATAAACTAAAAAAAAAACTCAGCAGACAGCAAAACCGCGCCCCGTGTTTGTGTACGAATGTCATATCACAATTATTGTAAGCAAATCACCAGAAAAGCGGTCCAAACGTCACGCCAGACGCCCTACCCGGCGCGCATCCGGGTTTCTAATTCGTCTCTGCTTGTTGCATTTGTTGACAAACACACACCAATTGGTCGTATTTTATCAACCGGAGATCAAAACAGCTCCTTGTGCTTGATCCGGCTCGATGTAAATAAAGTGCGGTCGGTGGCTGGTTGCGGCTGCTGCGGTCGATTGCTGCCCCGATAGAACGGGAGGGTTCTTGTTGAAGCAGCAACAACAACAACAAAAAAAGGAAAAGGAAACGTATTATTCAACCCCCTTGCCGCAGTAGGGCAGGGGAATGAGAGTGCCGTTATTGACAGATAATTTTTTGAAGCATCCTTCGCCCGCAACAAACACTGATTTATCTTTGCCAGGAGGGTTTTTTGCCTTGTTGTTGTATATATTAACCCTTAGTACTCCTCGGTGGATGGGGTTTTCAAAGCGCAGTTGGTTGGTTGGTTGAATGATTTGGAATTAGAGATCGGCAAAAATACATTTCTAATAAACCAGCTTGAAAACGTACGTAGTTTTAACTCATAGAAAAGGCTAGTAAGAGCGTCCTTCTTTCAATTTTTATTTTGACGTTGAATTAACCCTTCCATGCTTATTATTTAGGTGAATTTGAGTTCCAGATAAATATTATTTTTAACTTTTAATAAATTGTCGAATAAAGGTGATTCAACATGCGTCAAGCGGCATGCAAGGGTTAAACCCTCAAACGGAGCGCAATTTAAAAAAAAACGCAACTGATCGTCCGCTGCACCCCAAGCAATCGAAGAAAGGATTGACGTATCGACGTTTTCGGGTTCTGAAGTGGTCATCGGAAACACACACCCACATCCACGCCCGCCTCGGACCGGCCGCTGGCGGCTTTGTGTGGGTTAAAAGACGCACGGTAAGCAGCGTCTCAAGCCGGTACGGGTGCCCGATCCAATTACCGGCAGCCATTCGCTAATCGCGCGCCCGTTCACTCCTTCGCCGTGCTGTATTTTTCGCCGTGCTGCGTTCGAGGGGCTCGTTTTCCGGTCCGGTTCGGTTGCAAATAGAGAGAAAATTAAATAAATAAATACAGCGAGGGCGGCAAAGCAAAAAAAAAGGCAAGTTTTTTGCAGCTCTGCGAGCGGGATGCTGCGGTTATTACGTGTTTGTTATCACCTCCTCCTCCTCATCCTCCTCCTACCACAACGCGAGGCAAAAAAGTGTTGCAACTGTCACCCGCAGCAAATAAATTTCTATTCAATAGCGGCAAATCGGCACAGTTCGATGCGCGTGTAACCGGAGTCCGTTTTTGACGCCCACCCTAGCTGCCACCGCTAGGGTTTGGGCTCATCTCGCTTCCCGTGTATGTTTTCGGTTGTCTCTCCCCTATCTCGCACCTAGCTATGCCCTGCCAATGTCGCACGAAGCTCGCCCGAGCGCACTAAGAACAAAGGGCGAACCGTGCGCTCGGGTCGGGAGATAAGCCGGAATGTGTCGCGCTGGTGGCCCAGGACCAAAGGTTCGTCCGGGATGGGTCATCCCGGGGGGGCGGGCGGGGCCGGGAGGAGGGAGCGGCAGGGAGATTGAGAAATACTTCAACTTTACGATGGGTTGTTATGGCAGCCGCGCGCACCGACGTGCCGCAGTTTAGCCAACCGTTCGGGAATCAAAAGGAATCCAATTTTGTTTCCCACCAACTCCGCCCCGTCCCCGTCTCCGGCGACCAGCGATCCCTTTTGCGGGTGGGTGAGCGGGCGGAAAGTTCATTCCCGTTTCCTCGCCTCAGCCCTCATCAGTTTGGAAACAATTGTCGTTACCATTGTCAACCGAGCGTGGAATGAGATTAATTTCTTTCATTCACTTTTCGAAGAATACTAAACAGAATCATATATCAAAACCATACCGTCTGCCCGCTCGTCGGTTGGGTGCCGGGGGAACAGCGGCGGGTGCCCTTCGCGAGCCGATAAACACGGTACGATGACAAATAAAGATGACCCACGCGTAAAATATGGGTAATCTACGCGATCAATAGAGAGCAAAACCGCCACCGGGAGACTTGGTGGCTTTCCGGCGCGATGGGAAGGGACGTAAGCCTTTCTGCTAGTGTTGCTGGCGCGCTACAAACCGGGGCTTGTCAGCTGCAACCAGGACCAAGTACGTAGACGTGGGATACGGCTGGACGACGCCAGGCGCAGCGGGCTAGGGTCACGCGGTTTGGCGGGCGCTGGCAAAGCCGGGAAGCGAAGGGGGAATTATTTGCATCCTGCCAGCCACCGCACGCACGGACCAACCTGGAATTTGCTGTCTTAATTAAATTTAAAGCGAAGTATGCTTTTGTTGTCAGCGTCGCAATTGTTGTCAGCGACGGTGGCCCTGTTTCGCCAGCGTTTGCTACAGTCCCGCTGGGTTAGTCCCGCCGTACAAGTACGCGTTTGCTGCAGTGCTTCATGGATCAAACCGTTTTTGAATTTCGAGAAGAAATCACGCATGCAACAAAACAAAACAATGCTACCAGCAGTCAGTTGCGTTGAGGCGCTTGGTTGTTGATGTTTTATAGTCGCCATCTTGTCCGGAGCATGGCGGGAGATTGCAGATATTGGTTTCATTGGTTCGGTCCAGATTTGTTGGGCAGAGCTAGAAGCAACATTTTAGTAAAGAAAAAGTAGTTGGAAGTTCTTATAACGATGAATCCAAACCATAGGGATACTAACTTCGAGTACCTTTCAACGTATCGTCTACTATTAAATTCTTCTTTTATCATAACCTGTTCTCGAAATAGCTCTGTGTACATCCACAGGCGTGTAGTTTTAGCTCCAAATCGAAAACCCAACTTCGATTGCTCAACTCGCGTCACGGTTTGTTGACGGTCAATTTGTGTTTCCCTCTCCCGGTATGGTTTCCCGGGGCGTTTAGTTGCAAAACCATCATATGCCATTTTTTGCTCTCACTCACCTACAAGCAGTTCAATCACGGAACGCATCATCATTTTGTGCGTGTTTTTTTTTTCATTTTTTTATTCGGTTTGTACTGCTGCACTCACTTGTAAGGTTTCCGGGGCAGCGAAAAGCGCACCGTGTTCGAAAAGAACGAGTGGTTGCGGCGAGTACAAAAGCCCATCGCTAAACTTAGCTACTTGTAAACGATTATCCACCCGCGTGCGCGTGGGTAGGAAGGGAACGCAAAATCCAACAAAAGCGATGTACTATGCAACTGCAGACAAGCACTTATGCTTGGCCCGTTTTTGCGAGACAAACAAAACACACACACACACACACTCTAATCCTTCTTTTCATAAATGGGAAAAGAAAACACACACACACACACACACACGCACGAGCGCTCCGTGGGACAATGGGGATCCGGGTATGTTGAAGATCGGTTGAAGTTTCTCGCCTCCCTGCGTCCCCCATCCAGGAAAGGAGGCAAAACGGTGTTGCAAACGCAAAAACCGAACGTCAACCGTGTCCAATAAAGAATTTATAAGAATAATGGTGTGCAACCGGCGAAGGAATATCTTTACGGCCCGAACAGGACACACCGGCTGCAGCGAAAGGATGCGTACGGTGAGCTAAAGAACGAGATCCAAAAGAACAGCAACAACAAAAAACCTTACTTGATCAATTTATACTATTATTATGGCAACGGCAGGGATATGCAATAGCACTGCGGGGCCGGTAATCGTAACCGTCCGGATCATCGGGCATTATTCTTCGGTTGGTTCTGGCTTCCCGGGACCGCCGACGACCTACTTGCGATCGGCATAAAAGGGTTTTCTTTTTATTTCTTCAAAAAACGCAAAAGAATAAACCAAACAAACATACGCACTCCCCGGGGGCTAGATAAATACAGCATAATTGTCGGGGGCACTACATTGTGTGCTGCTTTTGCCTCTCCTTTCTCTTTTTCTCTCTCTCTCCCCCGGTTGGAGTTTGCACAAAAAAGGATGCATGGGAGTTTTTTATTTTTGATTTTATTTTCATATCTTTCCGGCACGCTGGTGGATTTTGCTTCGGAATCTCAAGTACTTTGCTCATAATGGAACGCGCGTGCGAGCGCGGGCTAAGAGTTCTTACTGGTTCGCTCCGTGCTCGGGTTGTAGCGGGTGGGATGAGTTTAGATTGTTTTAAGTGTTGACATCTGGGTTAGGAAGCTGCCATAAAGAATGCGATAATGAATTTATAGCATCTGTCACACGAACGCTAGCGATACTAAGTAAAGGGAGCCGTGAGAAAGCTGTCAACGCTCATGTAAACACAACCAAAACTATGAAGATGGTCCCGGAACGGGTTTTCAACAACAATAAAATGTAAAATAATAAAATCTTCTCGAAAAAAAACACTCCACTATCGATACCAAAAGAACCATAAAAAAGCGATCCGATCAAGGCTTGTACTCCCGGCTAATAATGATTAGTTTACAATAGATATCCATATCTCGAAAGGTGCCTGTAAGCAAATAGAAAAAAAAAAACAAACACACACACCTTTATCCTATCACCCAGGAATAAAAACCAATAAAACGATGTTGATTCTTTTGTTGTGCGCTTTTTCTTTTTGTATTTCACTTCGCTTCCTTCATTGTTACTGCGAACCGATAGCGCACACAGCATAACCCGATCTCCACCCCGGACAGGGCGATCCAGGCGTACATCCCGGAAGGCACGGGCATTACGGTGCGCAAGGATAATGATCTTGATTCCCTCCCTCTGGGTTTTATTTGTTAGAGTGCCAACCCGACAATAGGTTGCGAGGAGGAGGCACGAGAGATGTGCCGTCCGCCGAAACTACTTAATAGATTATCCTTTTTTTCTCTCTCTCTCTCTTTTTTTTTGTGGAGGTTTCACTAACCGGCCGCAGGCCGCATTGTGGGCTGCCCGTTCGCCGTTTACACACATCGTGCGGCTCGAGAATTTGTTGCCCGGGTTTGTTTGCCTCTGCGGTATTAAATCGGCGCTAGGGATAAATATGGCGTAACCTCGTGGTAAGAGGCGAACACAGGTAAGAGTCCTCTCGGAAACAAAACCGAGTGGTAGTTAAAGGAAGAAGAAACATCATCGAAACGCACACATACGCGCGTGGTGACTACATAACCACGAAAAACGCTTCAATTACTGCTATTATTGCGTTTCCCCATTGTGCCCATTGTTCGGTAACATATTTCATTTCCATTCACCGGGGGTAATACGTTCCGTCGATCTCGTTCCCTTTCCCCTCCCGGATCCGTTTCGCTCACTTTCGGTGCTGTTATGTGTGTGTGTTATACTCGAATTAAGTTTTATAGTTTCCGAATGAGCACCGTGGCCATTGTGTTTCCACTAAGCGGACAATTAAAACAACATTTAGCATTTAACCTGAAGAAGGTACGCACTGGGCGAGGAGAGTGGGGGACGGAGGCGAGCGAGGGGAAACCGTTTGCGTAGCCTCGGTTTCGCTGCATGGGAAGCAAACACAGCACACACACACACACATATATACACACATAAGAAAAAACTCCTGGAGTGTGTCACTATCGTGGCGTTTGATTTGGTTTTCGGAAAATACAATAAAAAATGAAAAACAAATGAAAAGAAAAATAACGAACTGGTGCAAAACAACACGCAACCAAATCAACGAAAGACACACACAAAAAACGGACAGAAAAGAACAGAAATAAAACAACAAAAAAAACGTCCTAAAGGCGAGCAGGATATAGAGGGAAGGAAAGAGAGAGAGAGAGTGGAAGATGCCCGTTGCTGCCCGGCTGGTTTCCATTATTTCTTTTGTTGCGTTCGGGAGGTTTTTTGTTCCGCATTTTAATGTTTTGTTAAGCGGTTAGCTAGTGCGAGTTGCGAAGTGGGTAGTGGCAGCGAGGAACGGGAGAATTGCGAGCCACACAAAAAGAATTAAAAACACAAAAATTAAGCGCGCGCGCTCCCGACAGAAGTGGAGGATCGTTTTTCGATCGTTTAGCTGTTTTGTTTTTCTTGCCTGCTTTGCGGTGTTTGTGTGTGTGTGTTTCTCCCTTTCGCACGCGAAGGATGCGAACCCTGCGAACCCTCGCAACACCGGACCGGAAACAATGGCAAATGGCGACGGACGTCCAGTGTCAACGGGACCTTTGCGCGAGTAAATAGCAGCAAACGGCAACAAAGGCCGGGAGAACAAATCGCCCCAGGATGATCGGCCGGGCACGGTTGGCGGCAGAATGGGCGGTATATGCTCGCCAGGGTTTCGGGCCGGGGTCGCGGGCTTTGGTATAGATATAGCTATGTGCTAGCACCGTTCGCGGAACCCATTTTGCGGCCGCTTCGTTGCCGTTAGCGCGCGCGAGGATACGAACGGCAGGGATACGCCCTTTCGAGTGCCGCATCCACCACACTAACCCACCAACAATGGCCCTGCACAATGGCCCCGCGTGCCCCTGCCATGGAGGATTACGTTTCAACAGCATCACAAGAGCGGCCCCACTAAACTGTCTTTAATAATTGCGCCAACAAACAAAAAACGAAAATAACGACCGTGGGTGCGTGGGAGATTGACCGTTAAGGATAACAAAAAAAAAAAACACGAGTATAAAATCAGCCAGCCGTATCAGCGACAACAACGTCTTACAAGTGTTTTTTTTTTGTTGGTTGCTGGCCCTTTCTCTTCGCCTGCCTCCACAAACCAACGGTCAAATGTTCGGGCAAACGTAAAATCCTCCCTCCCGTTGCGCGAAGGTACTAATTGAAAAACAAAATCTTCTGAGGGGACGCCGCCAAACGCAGCGCTGACCATTAGCGGACGTTATTGGTGCAGTTAACATTTTTCCTGCTCCCCACCCCTCGCCCCGTGCTATGGCGTGTAATTGCGAATGAAACTGAAATTTGCTGATGTTTTGTGACGCTGCTCAAGCGGTGCGTTAATCGGTGGAAATGAAATTTTGCGCTTCGGTGCGGATGTTTTTGGTCCTTCGAGCCGGATTTTATGCGATGCAGAACTGAATTGCATACTTTTATGGTGCTAGTTTGCTCGATTAGCGCTGTAAACAGCATTAGACTGCTTGCTTTACGACCAAACTTAAGACGCTAGTAGGTTTTCTTAGAGCAATCAATAAAAATATCCTCATTAACAGAAACGGTTCTTCATTTAGATGCGATAAAGTTCATCAGTAGTTGTAGAAAACATTTGTAAAGTCAACAAATTTGTATGAACGCTGTTTTGGTCCTCCGAACCGGGTTCGAAACGCTTTCTAGTACATGTGTCAAATGGATGGTTTACTTTGTAGCATAGTATGACATTTACTTCGTGCTGAGAGAATTCCTTAAACAAATACATTTTCACAGCTACACTGGATTATTCTGCCACGATAAAGTGTATTAATAGCTGAAACACAATTTTTACAACGATTTCTACACGAGAATGTGCAGCTACGTTATTAACGAATTGTATTTTAATACTCATTTTTTTATTTATTTTGATAAGGTGATAACAACATGCTATAAATAAAAAGTTATAGCAAATTCCATAATGAAAAAAGTTGCAATAAAAAGGAGATAAGCTTAACCAAAATGTCTATCGATTAACCTTCATGATGATTCGTGGGGAGTTACGTAAAAAACACATCTAATATGTACATGTACATCTTTGCCTTCGCGCGATCTTGTGAGAAATGTTGTGTCACCTGCGCCCGTCCCGTTTGCTGGTGGAAACATTCGACCAAACAGCCACAGGCTGGGTCGTAGATTGTTTTTTCGCTTCGCCTGGCCTGCTCAATAGCGGAAAAAAGCGATTTTGCGCCCGCCATCTCTTGCGACCCGCCGGATTTCGATTTCGACGAACTGCTCAGAGCGTATTCAAATTTCGTCAACTGAGAAAAAGGACTACATCGCGTAAAGGGCAGAGAGTGGGGGAAGATCCCGATGGTATCGGGAGGCAGCGGCTATGTTTAAGGTTACATAGTGTAAAGAAAAATGTATATTATTTCCCATCTCTCGGGTCGCTTTTTTCGTTTTGTTCTTTTTGATTGAGCAGTACTGTTCGCTAACGGCGGATTTACATGTTTGCGTCAGTTCCTCCACGGAGCAACGAAAAAAATATCAAAAAATAATACAAAAATATATCTCCGCAACATTGTGTATCGACGTGGTGGGGGGACTGGTGGTCGACAGGCTGCCACCCACCCAAACACCCACCCTTGGGGCAGCTATATGCCAGAGGGGGTCTCACACAGGATGGAAACCGGGACCACGCCTACGTTTTCGCAGCGCCGATTTATGTTGTTATTTTTTAACTTTTCTTCACCCACTGCTCGTATCGAACGTTGTGTGACTTTTTAATCGACCTGCTCCCCTTCCACCGCCCGTACACATATGCTCGGGATATTCGCCATAAGGAGTCGTCGTTATCGGGTGTCGACGACGTCCGATGCAGATACCGTGAAGGAAAAAAAAATGGCTCGGGTTTGTTTCATTCAATTTACAGTCGTAAATTGCGCACCCCATCCCCTCCTCACGCCACCCATTTTCTTTATTCTCTCCCTCACATCCATTATCCGGCTCAGCCCGGCGTGTGGGTTGACGAGTGTATTTTATTCCCATTTTCTTCACCTTCGGCATGCATGACTGCCGTTAAAAAAGCGTTTGCACCGAACCGATCGACGTTTTTTTACCTTTCTTTATGTGCTTAAAACAAAAACATAAATCGTTCCACACGACAACGTAGCACACATGAATGCACGGTCACTACTTGAAACTGCCATTCAATTTGCTTCCGATTGCACCAAGTGTATAGCATAACGCGTTGAAAACACAATCTTCTCAACATATTAAAAGCATTTCTTTTGAAATTTTACAAAACAAATGGGTTAAATTTATCTTAATTTATGTTTTGTTTATAAATTTCCAATCTTAGTTAGTAAAAAGATGACGTTTCTATTCAGGAAATTCACTCACTTCCTGGGCATTGCATGAAAATGGGTAATTGGTGACGGTTGGGAAAATTGAAACGCTTTTCCGCATTGAGAATGAACTCTTGAAAGCTGCCTTCTGTGTTCATTCCATTTGCTTTTCTCGCTTTTCGTGCTATAAATTCCAAAGCTTTCCGTGTGTCTGTGCTGCAAGAAAACAATATTGTGGGCATAAAAATTCAAGCAAATGGCATGGATATAAAGTGTAGCTCTATCGAAGGCCGCGTGCGGCGCTAGTGTTGTTGGTATTTGGCTACATTTTGTTATTGGCGGTAGCTAATTCAATTTTTTATGTATGGTCATTTCTATATTTTATTTTGTCTACCAATTAATATTAATTTTTTTGTTTAGACATTTCTTCAGAATGAAAAAAAAATTATGAAAAACTATCGAATTCCTTGTAGAATAGTATTGCGTAAATTACAGCAACTGTCATAGTTGACAGCTGTGTAGAGGTACGTCTCCCACCTTCTCTACTGCGGTTGTCCAGAAAAAACGAAAATACTGCCACTTGCGAAGAACCGAATCGCGGAGTTTTGTTTGCAGCGCTACATCGTCTTTCTTCGTGGGATTCTACCCCCAAGCCTTGTAGGCGCTAAAACGACTCTCACACACATCAGCTCGGTAACCATGGCCAACTGTATGCTGCGCGGTTCTCTGCTGTCCAAGCCAGGTAGGTCACAGGTGCCATCCAGCCCGTATCGACAGTGAGAGCAGCAGCAGCAGCAGTGTATTATTATATAATTTCCTTTCGCGCAATTTTAGCGATGGCTTTCGCCCGTACGCTCGTGGCCGGGCAGACCGTCACGAAGGCACCATTCTTTACGGCCACCCTGCTCGCACCGGCCGTCCGGCGACCACAGCTGCTGACTGGCCCTGTCCGCAACTTTGCCGTATCGCCTGTGCGGAGTTCCGCCGCCGGTGGCAGTCACGTTACGTTGTGGAATGCCGAACGTGCCCTGTCGCTTGCCCTGCTCGGTGTCATCCCGGTTGGTTTGGCGTTTCCCTCGCAGGTCGGCGACACCCTGATAGCGGTCAGCATCGTGATGCATCAGCACTGGTAAGTGTGTGTGTGCAGGAGTAAATTTCCATTCGCATTTGGGTGCGTGTATTAATCGTATGTGAAACCGATTTGCCACCACAGGGGTCTGGAAGCAATCGTAACAGATTACGTGCGGCCGATCCTGTTCGGCACGACCGTCCCGAAACTTGCCCACGGCCTGCTGCTCATCGTTTCCGCCGCCACGCTCGGTGGGCTGTTCTATTTCAACTACAACGATATCGGCATCGCGGGCTTCGTGCGAAAAATCTGGGCCACGAAAGCGAAGGAGTAACGACCAAACCGCAATGGAAAACCGTTCGACCGGGTAGTAATATTCGCGCTAAATTATTAACGAGAAAACCAGGATTTATTTTAAATTGTCTGTTTTATGCCGCGCACCCTGAGGAGGCTCACAAAAACACGCGCGTACATGCTGTGAGAGCTTTCGCTGTCAAATAAATATCGGCGTCTAAACGAAATCGTCCTATCTAACGGCTTCTTTTCTTCTCCCTTCGCCCACGTTAGACACTAGTATTGCTAATTCGAAAGTACCATACCATACACCACAGAAATCGGTAGGGAGGGTGCTTGCTGGTGCAAGCGGGGCTAAGCTAGACAAGCATTACGTTGGCGTACCCGGTGGGGGACACTTTGTTTGATGGAATAACCGCAACGCTTCCCACTGCTTGCTGCGGAGCAGGATGTGCGGCCGGCAGTCGCGCATGTGTTCGACCGCTTGTTCGGGACTCCAACCGTTTTTCTGTGTACGAAGGAAACGATAACTTTTAGAAAGCGTACGTAATGCAAGCCACGAGTAAAACCTACCATTATCAAATAGCATCCTACGAGCGTTGCGCTTCGCGTTCGGCCCGCCTTACAGTGCACATAGATCGTGCCGGGTTCCGCCGGTGGGCCATCGGCCGGTGCGAGACGGGGCAATTTTTCCGCCGGTGGCAGGAAACGGTTCATAAAGTTGACACCCCGCCACAGCTTCTCCTGACAGGGCGATTCGAAAATGTCGGTCGTTTCCAGCTGTAGAAACTCGACCCCCAGCTTCGCCCACCTTGCCTTGTTGTTTGAGAACGCCCACAACTCGTAGTCCTCGTTCATCGAGACGACCGCCTTGATGTTTTCCTTCCGTACCATATCCTGTGCCATCGAGCGAAATGGAAGCGCGCCGAGGATAACGTTCTCGTCAATCCGGTCGTACCAGTTGCGCGAGGTTACCTTCTCCATCAGCACATTATAGAAGAGGGAGGGGTAGAACGTGATCCGTGCGAACATGGCCTAAAATCGAATGTAAATAAGCGGCATTAGAAGACGAGCCTGAAGACGCAAAGTTTTGCGTGACGACGACGGCGCTACGGAAACGGATGTTTTCGGGGGGGATGATATCACACACTCACGCACAGCCTACCTGGCCTTGTTGTTGCCGCTGTAGCTGCCAGTTAGCATGAAACGTGAACAAAAAATCTATGTTAAACAATTTCCCGCGGAGAAAGCGCACATAACAAACAATGCAATGGGGTAGGGGGGTGGGGGTGAGGCAGGCGGACACACAAAACAACACATACACAAATTTCAAAGTAGGGTTTCCTAATCACACCACACACAACGATGCAAGCATGCACGTGGGATCTGCGAGGGAACGTAAAGCTACGGGAATATCAAAATCTTGTTACGGTACCGTCATCCTGAACGGGTTTTTTTAATCGCGTCTTGTTATATCTTTTCGATGGTTCCGGTGCCACAAATCCCGGGAATCCCTTCCCCACCACGCCGCAACCAGCCGTTCCACACCGAAAGTTAGCCGAAGAAAACTGTTGCCTTATTGTTGTGCCCCCGTTTGCTGTCTGGTTAATACAGGAACGACTAATTTTGTCCGGCAATGTGATTCTGTTTGCCCTCGTTTGCCAAATGCTTATTTGCAAGTACCCTAACCCCGGTTACCTTTCGTCTTGAAACAAAACAATATTAAACTAAGTAAAAGTAAGGCAAATCCGCCCGTGAATTCTTCTCCGGGGAGGGATATTCGTTTCGTTGCGAATTAACAACAAAGCACACATAGAAAGAGAAATTTTTGATGACATGATCAGATGTGTTTGGTTTATAGCGATGGGTTGAGCGGTGACGGATACATTTTTTGAAGGATTTGATTTTCATACTTAATTTAATCGTTGTGATAAATAAACTAAAATACACTCTCACTTTGAACACTCGCAACCTATGGTTTGAAAACAAATTAAACGCGCATGGTTGACGAAGCATTTTTATATTTTTCATTTATGCTGACTTTGAAGCAGCGAGCGGACTACTGTAAACAGAGTTGATGAAACATCAAAAAGGCATGACAAAATTGTACAAAAATCGTAGTTGACAGCGCGTCGTAGCCGAGTTCAATTTCAATAGTCATCTCGCGGGACCCTAAGATAGCTTGTTCGATTGTGGTGCGAATCAGGTGCAACTTATTCATCGTTCAAACGCTGCCCGCTTCTATCAACTAGCACCAGTAGGTAACTTATCAGAAAAGCGTCCAGAGGAATGGCTGGAAAGCTAGAGGATCGCGAAATCTGGGAGGACGCAGAGGAAACGCTGGGCGAAGAAGTGCTCCGGATGCCGACCGACGAGCTGGTCAGCCGTACCCGTCTGATGGACAACGAAATCAAGATCATGAAGAGTGAAGTTGTCCGCATAAACCACGAGCTGCAAACGCAGAACGAAAAGATAAAGGACAACACAGAGAAGATAAAGGTAAATAAGACGCTGCCTTACCTGGTGTCCAACGTGATCGAGCTGCTGGATGTGGACCCGCAGGAAGAGGAGGACGACGGTGCGGTGGTGGTGCTGGATTCGCAGCGCAAGGGCAAGTGCGCGGTCATCAAAACGTCGACGCGCCAGACCTACTTCCTGCCAGTGATCGGCCTGGTCGACTCGGAGAAGCTGAAGCCGGGCGATCTGGTCGGCGTGAACAAGGACTCGTACCTGATCCTGGAAACGCTGCCGGCGGAGTACGATGCGCGCGTGAAGGCGATGGAGGTGGACGAGCGCCCGACCGAGCAGTACTCGGACATCGGCGGGCTGGACAAGCAGATTCAGGAGCTGATCGAAGCGGTCGTCCTGCCGATGACGCACAAGGACAAGTTCAAGAATCTCGGCATCCACCCGCCAAAGGGCGTGCTGCTGTACGGGCCGCCCGGTACCGGCAAAACCCTGCTCGCTCGTGCCTGCGCCGCCCAGACCAAGTCCACCTTCCTGAAGCTGGCCGGCCCGCAGCTGGTGCAGATGTTCATCGGCGACGGTGCGAAGCTGGTGAGGGACGCGTTCGCACTCGCCAAGGAAAAGTCACCCGCCATCATCTTCATCGACGAGCTGGACGCTATCGGCACCAAGCGCTTCGACTCGGAGAAGGCGGGCGACCGTGAGGTGCAGCGCACGATGCTGGAGCTGCTGAACCAGCTGGACGGGTTCAGCTCGACCGCCGACATCAAGGTAATAGCCGCAACGAACCGCGTGGACATTCTCGATCCCGCACTGCTGCGTTCCGGCCGTCTCGACCGCAAGATTGAGTTCCCGCACCCGAACGAGGAGGCCCGGGCCCGCATCATGCAGATTCACTCACGCAAAATGAACGTCAGCCCGGACGTGAACTTCGAGGAGCTGGCTCGCTCGACTGACGACTTCAACGGGGCGCAGTGTAAGGCGGTGTGCGTCGAGGCGGGCATGATCGCCCTGCGCAGGTCGGCCGTCTCCGTCATCCACGAGGACTTTATGGACGCTATCATGGAGGTGCAATCGAAGAAGAAAGCCAATCTGAACTACTTCGCCTAGGCCGGGTGGATGGTTGCGATGGTTTCTTCACCTTAGTTTCTTCAATTGTCTGTTTGTATCCAATCACACCTTACCACGCACGGCAAGCAATGCTAGTGCTCTTTGTGTTAAATAATTTTGGAATAAAAACCGCCGTAATTCATTGTACGAAAAGGACGACAATTGGTGCATTTTCTCTTCCGGGCGGGGCAGAAGATGCACTCTCACTCTCTAGTCTGCTCTCATTCTCACTTGATTTCTTAAAGAGAAAATGAATTTAGGCTCGATCGCCTTAGGCTTATGACGTGACGGAATGAGTGTCATCAATCTTCGGTCAATAATGGTGATCGTTCGCAAACACTGGTTGTGATTACTATTTTCAAACAAAAAAAGATAATATCACATTTATTTACAATTGCGTTAATGCCACCCTACTTACCCACCGGCGTACGTCCTTACTCGTCGTTGGCCGGATTCGCCGGTGCTGGCGGCTCCCGTTCGCTTCGGTTCGGTGCGTTTTCCGTCTCGTTGCTGGTGGCGTTTTCCCGGGCGGCGGTCGCCGCCGTTGGCGGGACGGGTGATGCGGGTGTGGCCGTGGCCGGTGGCGGGGGCACCGGGCGTCGGAAGTAAAGCGCCGCCCCGCACAGGATCGTGATGACGGTGATGAGATACAGGTCCCAGTTGGAGGCGATGTTTTCATCGAGATTGAAGATGATCTTGAACGGTGTCTGGTGGGTAGGGGGAAAAGGTTGGTTAGTGTCGGGAGGGGTGGCTGGGGCGGCCGTGTACCGCAAACTGACCTCTTTTAATGATTCGAGCTTGAAGAGCAGCTGCAGCTTGATGAGCGCGAGCGTGACGGGCACTTTCGCGTCCACGCTCGAATCGGCCGCCAGATCGTAGCACCGCTTCGCGAGATGGATGTCCTTTTTCATGCCCAGCCCCTGCTCGTGCATGTAGCCGAGGTTGAACATTGCCTGTGCGTTGTTCTGCTGCTCCGACGCCATCCTGTGCCGTGAGGGGAGGGAGGAGAAAGGTGTGGTAAATAAAAACAAAACACGCTTCGGTCCCGCACGAGGTACCTGTAGTGCGAGGCGGCCATCTCGTAGTCGATGAGCGTGCCCATGCCGTAGTAGTGGTAATCGCCGAGCTTAACCTGTGCCGCCGAGTAGCCCTGAGCGGCCGCCCGGCCCCAGTACTGCAGCGCGCGGACCAGCTCCTCGCCGCGGTTCTTGAACAGATTGACCTCCTCCCGGTCGAGCAGGAAGCCGGCGTTGCTCTGCGCCACCTCGTACCCCATCTCCGACAGCAGCGCGTACTGCATGAACGACTCCTCGAACCGGTACGAGCGGTAGTCCTGGTACCCGGACATCAACCGGTCCGCCCACTTGCCCCGCTCGGCCACGTTCTTGAACAGCTCGACCGCGGTCGGGCAGGACCGTATCATGCCCAGCCCGATCGCGTGCATCTGGCCGAGATTGTAGAACGCCAGCACGTGCCCGGACTGCGAGGCGAGGCTGAAGTACTTGATCGCGAGCTTAAAATCACGCTGCACCCCGATGCCGCCTGTACCGCCCCGGGTGGAAAGCGGAAACGGAACAAAAAGTGATTAAAACAAAAGAAGGCGAATTAAAGCAGCCCGCACACACCCCGCCCGCCCTACCGTAGTACATGTTGCCGAGCTGCAGCTGCCCATCGACCCAGCCCTGGTCGGCCGCCTTCGCGAAGTACTTGAGCGCCTTCATCGTGTCCTTCGGGACGCCCTTCCCGTGCAGGTACATGATGCCGAGCCCGCTCTGCCCGACCGGGTTGCCCAGGTCGGCCGCCTTTTTGAAGAACTTGAGCGCCGTCTCGTTGTCCGCCTTGATGTTGTCGCTGCCCTCGAGGTAGATCTTGCCCAGGAACGCCATCGCGACCGCGTTGCCCGCGTTCGCCGCCTGGCTGAAGTACTGGAGCGCCCGCTGATGGTCGAGCGGGATGCCCCGGCCGCCCTGGTAGTGGAGCTGCCCGAGCCCGACCTGCGCCTGCACATCCCCCTTGTCCGCCAGCAGCTGGTAGTAGTCGATCAGGTCGTTGTCGAGGATGCCCGAGCTCGGACCGGAGTTGTCCACCTCGTCCAGCAGCCGGATCCGGTGGACGGCGGCACCGCCCGAGAACGTCACCTGTCCCGCCACCTTCGTCGCCACCTTTCGGTAGTAGTCGAGGGCCGTCTCGCAACTGTTCGGTACGCCCACGCCCGCCCAGTACCGGTAGCCGAGGGCCATCTGGGCCCAGGAGTTTTCGCCGGCCGCCGCCAGCTGGTAGTAGAGCAGCGCCTTCGCCTGGCTCACGTTAAACCCGATGCCGGCGGCGTACATGAAGCCGAGCCCCATCTGCGCGTCCGGCAAGCCCTCCTCGGCCAGGGCGAGAAACGTCTGCTTCGCCGACTCGATGTCGAGCGGGACGGGATTGCCGAGGAGTTGCGCCCACGCGACGTGGCTGCGGGCCGCCAGATGGCCCTTGCTCGCGGCCTCCACCATCAGTTTGTGGCCGAGCAGCCGGTCCACCTTCGTCTTGTTCAGTATGCCCATCGCACGCTCGTAGATCTGGTGCGCCTCGGTCAACTCGACCGTTTGCGGGGCCAGCTCGGACGCACGGCTTTCCTCCTGCTGCTGCTCGATCTCCTCGATCTCGCTCACGATGTTCTGTATCATGCGCTTCTGCACCTCGAGCAGATCGTACAGCACGCCCGGTATCTTCTTGGTGTCCTTCTCCTTGCTGAAGCCCGTTATCTGCACCAGCTTGATCGTGTCCAGGTCCATCTTCTCCCACGGATGCTGTTCCTGCTGGCTAGCTTCGTCGCCGGGCAGCTCCTCCTCGCCCAGCTCAATCAAACCCTCGGCCGATTTGCGTTGCGTTTCCGACCGCTGCTCGCTCCCCGCGCCCGTCTTCCCATCGCTTCCACTTTCGCCCTCCTCCTGTGGGGCGGCCTGCAGCTTCGGCTTCAGCTCCTCCGCCTGCGCGCCGATCGTGAGCAGCAGCAGTAGTGCGGCAAGTGCCACACACCTGCAGCCTCCGAGCCACATTCTGTGCTTCGCTTTATTCTCGCTGTTGTCGCACACCGTTGCGGGCGGATGGGTGGAGGGTTCGGGATAAGGTTTCGGTGTCGCGTATTTTCACCGCACGCACTGATTGCAGATATTGGTGTATTGGTGGCTGCTGAATGCGTGTTTCTCTGTTGGCCCCTTCGTCGAATCCGTACTTACCGCTCCTGCTTGATTGAGGAGCTACCGACCGTGTTGTTTCACGCAGTGATTACGTTAAATAAAAAAAATAGTTCGACATCTTTCTACCTACCACCACCAACTGTCATTCGTGGCCCGAAAAATGACGTGTCTCTATTGCATACGGCTGTTGTTATTCGGGTGTGGGAGGCGGGGTGGGAGGGAGAACGAGTTTGTTGACAAAGCGCAAAAGGCAAATAAGCGCAGTTGCGCGCTATTGTTCCTCCACGTATCTGCTGTTCCAAACGTGTTCCGGAGACCATCAAATTATCCTTGCTCGTGGGATCAAGCAGGGAAATGAGGCCTTTTCCTTTGTACCAAACACATGAAAATGGGATTTTGTTTTGCCAACACCTATATCAAAAACATCAACATAAGATTTTACTGACGTACGTCTGGCAACACGGTTTTGCTGCTGTTCGATGCTGACGCTGCTGTCAACTGTCACGGCGAAGGATATCTGGTATAAGGATAAAATTGTAAGGATACCCATGGAAAACCAACATTTTACATCTAATTACTGGAATGCGCTGAGCGAATTCTTGGAATCCCATTAGGGTTTACTTCGATAAAATACGTAAACAGGAACGCCTAATTACAAACAAACAAAACTTCAATTCCTTTTACTGTTTGTAATATTCAATGCATTTTTCTTTGATGACTCATCAGGGCTTGAATGCCACTCAGTGTCCTGGTCGCAAAAGTCATAAAGTTGTTGAATATTTCTCTTCCTAGCGAGAAGAGTGACAAGCGATAGAGGTTTTGGACGATGCGATTGGAAAATGTATCCTGACGAAGTGCTCGTCCACCCCCTCCCATCTCGTTTGATATGCAGCTTCAGCGTTTGCGCAGTGGCTGCAAGGCATCGCGGCTGCACGGTGTTGAACGGTATTTAGTTACATTTAGGGCTGAAATGGCTGTAAGCAACAAACTAGAGATAGAGCAAATTTTATACACCCACAACTAATTGCTAAGGTTTTTTGTACGCTAATGAACCGTCGCTACTTTCTATCGACAATAACGTGTGCTTGCATTAGCGGCAATGAAGGTGTAACGTATTGCGCCGGGAGAGTGTAGCCAGAACATGGACATTGTGTGCTGCGTAAACGCTACAGACGCCCGCACCCTGTGAAGAGGGAGGGTATCCCGCAACCAGCAGGCGGAGGAGTGCATACGTGCGAAGTACATCCTGCTTCCCTTCACGCGCACACCCTTTACTCAGTGCAGCATGAACTCGACGACCGTGCCAGTGTCCACCGCCGCGGTACACCCGAAAAAGCCACCCGTACCGGTGAAACCACGCTCGATTCCACCCCCAGCCAATCCGCTGCTAGCGTCGACGCTGAACGCCAACGCACCAAAAACCAATATCCGGACGTCGCTGTTGGCGCAGCGTCTGGAGGAAACGCTACGGTTGGGACTGGGCGAGCTGGACGTGACGCAGCCGGCGGCGGTGCGTCTCGCGAAACCGGGCGGCCCCGGCCTCGAGGATGGCAAAGCACCTGGGCACCTGGGCAACGATGGCGACGGGAAGCAGCAAACCAGCAAACCATCGGGAGACGAGCACAATCTGCAGGCCGCACTGCAGGCGGAAATGCGTCGCCAGTGCGGTAGCATCAAGGCACGGTTTCTCCTCGAACGGCGACTACCTCAGAATGGCAGCGTTGCGAAAGAAAAGGATCGCGCGGGTCACGTAAGTAGCACCTTCAAATTCGAATCTGTTGATGTGTTCGTTGTGTTTTTATATTATTTTTTGTAAATTAAGTATTGGGTGTGTTGAGCGTAAATCTTTTAAAGGATTCAGCGACCGTTGAAAGGCTACCGAGAAATGTGGTAAAATAAAGTAATACTACTCTTGCCTTTCACCGCGACCAACCGTCGGGACAAACGTACCGAAAGGAATGCTAGGGGTATCAAGGGGTAACACCTACCCGTGAAAGTTTGCATGGAAAATGTTCGTTCCTTGAACTGCTCATTTAAATTAATATCGCTGCCAGTGCACGGTGTAGTGCACACCCGAAGTAAAATACCAAAACACCTACTCTCGCAGCGAATGTTCGCTCGGTTCGAGTTGCGTGGCCTGTCAAATGTTCGTGCTCATCGTTGGAGTCGCACTGCTCTAGAGCAAAGCCATCATTTCGGGTCGGTTTACACGCGCTGGTTGCACACTCGACAGCTTCCCACGGTACGCGCTGTCAAAGCGAAAGGGAAAGCGAAGGCAAAAAAAAAGTAAAAACATACACACACGGGCAAGACAAATAAGAACAAAAATAATACATGACGCTATCCCTTCCTGGATTCGACGAGTGCTCCTCACCGTGTGCGCCTTAGGGGGGCAGTGAAAAATAATGGGTGAAATATTAGATTCTGCTCCAAAACGCGTGATAAACCGAAGCGTCTACAGTGGTGCGGACGGCCGCCGTGCGTGCGGGCGTGTTTGAGCGGTGCAGAACGGTTGGGGGAGGGGGAGGGGGGAAACTGGAACGACGGGCCGAAGCCGAAAACCAGCTGCGTACCAGAAGGTCGGACGGCAGCAGCTCAAGCGCGTTTGCTCAACGAGAGAAAGAAAAAAAAGGTCGAAAAAATTCGACACGGAAAAATGCGTTCCAGCCAGCAGCCAGCTGGTATGCTCAACTATTTTTGGCATTGATTTTTACGACCGTACAGTATTGTTTGCCCTGCCCAGTACGCCGTTTCGTATAGGGTATAGCCGCGAGATTCGAGAGTGCGTGATCTCATGTGACGAATTGCGAAGGGGCGGAACAACCTCGGTGCGTGCGATTTGAGCCCGTTTTTCGGTGCCAGTAGCAGCACGGTCGTCGTGCTAGTATCGTGCTGCGTGTACACGCAACCCACCGAACAGGACGTTTCACGAGTGAAGGTTGCCCACAGAGCCCACCAATCATCCGTTCCAGCCAACGAGCAACGATGCGGCGGGCGCGCTAGTTCGCGTCACGCAACCCAGCATCGATCAACCGGGCCGACACAAAAACCGAAGCGTGCCCAGCATGTCCAACAAGCTGGAGGACGACACCGGCATCCAGGGGCAGAACGTGCTCGAGCGCATCAGCTCGCTGCTGAACGGTGGCGGCTCGTCTGCATCGTCGACGGCCGGCACGACGACCGGACCGTCCACATCGAGCACCCTGGTGCTGGAGGATGTCTCGCAAACGCGCACCGTCCACGAGGAGGAGATACTGCTCATCAACGGCATCCCGGTGCGGTTGCCGGCCGACAATGGGGACGATCCGCACGTCGATCGCGACGCCGATGCGCTCTCGATCCGGGACGCGCTGCGGGCGGGCGAGATCCCCTCGATCGTGGTGCTGAACCGCATCATCGAGAAGCTGCAGCGGGGCACGGCGGGCCCGGGCATGGTGGTCGCGGTCGAAACCTCCCTCACCGTGTCCAACTGCCGGAAGACGACCGAGAAGTGTGTGGTGCAGCCGATGGCGTCCGCCGTCGAACAGGCCGGCCAGCCGTGGGAGGTGACGGAGGAGCGCACGGAGAAGCAGCTGTACAACAGCCGCACGGTCGAGATGACGAAGGGCTATGCGGGGGGTGGGAGTGCGGCTCGCGGGGGACGCGTACCGGCCAACCAGAAGCACTGCTGGCCGAGCGGTAGCGTCGATTCCGGCCAGTGGACCGAAACGGACGCACCGGAGCTGAAGCAAAATGCGGTACTTTTTGTAGTTGATCTTTTTTTTTCTTCTTTCGTTTCCTTGCGTTTTGCTCGGGCGTTTTTGGTTGTTTGCAATCGTGTTCATTCGTTTCTCTCTCTCTCTCGGTCTTTCTTTCCCTTTTTAGGATCCTCAGTACGCGAAGGCGGACGATCTGTTGCTCCACTACACCGAGGGCAATCTCATTTCCGGCTCGCTGGACGGTCTGCTGCAGCACTTCACGCCGACCGTCGCCTACATACCGGATCGTTCGTTCATCTTCACCTTCCTGCTTGCCGCCCGCCAGTTCCTGCGCCCGGACGAGATCCTCGAGAAGACGATGCGGGCGGTGGCCGCGAACGGAGCCGCCGCCAACCTGCCCCATCTGCTCGCCGCCTGGATGAACGATTTCCCGTACGACTTTCGGGATGAGCGCATGATGCGGTTGGTGCGCGGTTTCACCGAACAGCAGCAACAGCAGCAGCAGCAGCAGCAGCAGCAGCAGGCGGCCTCTTCATCATCCGGATCGTCGTCCACGCGCAGCACCCTGTCGCGGGCGCTGCGCCGTCTCGCCCACCGTCTCGCCAAGCTGGAAAAGTACGAGCTGGAGAAGAGCACCCAGCACCAGCAGCACAAGCACGCCGCCGACGACTGGAAGGGGGCGCCGTCGCTCGTCGAGCTCGCGGCCGGCTCGCCCGTCCTGATGGCCAACACGCTCACCGCGATCGAAGCGGAACGGTTTTCGTTCATCGGACCGGAGGAGTTTTTCCCACCGCAGGACCGCAGCTGCTGCGGCCGGGAGCGGGAGCGCACCGGGAGCAACCTGCACGCGTACGTCCAGTGGTACAACCGGCTGACGTACGTCGTCGCGACGGACATATTGCGGTCGCCCCGCAAACGGCACCGGGCCCGGGCGGTCGAGTTCTGGATCGAAACCGGGCGGGAGTGCTTTAATCGCGGGAATTTCAACAGTCTCATGGCCATCATTGCCACCCTCACCGGTGGGCCGATCGGGCGCTTGAAGAAGACGGTGAGTGTTGATTATTTTTAGTCTCTAAAAAATCACATTCCATTTTTTGAGTTTATAATAACAATGGATCATAGGGAAAAAGTTTTTTAAAACAATATTTAATTAAACTAAAAATATATTTTTCACTTCTCTGTTCGCAGTGGACAAAGGTGACGTCCTCTTCCTCCTCGCTGCTGTCCGGCATGACCTCATCGAGCATGATATCGAGCGCCGGCGGGATCGGTAACAGCTCGTCGACGTGTAGCAGTGCGGCCGGCGGTGGCCGCCAGCAGCTTGCCATCCTCGAGCACCAGGCCGACCCGACGAACAACTTCGCGACGTACCGGGCGACCCTGCAGGCGGCGGCCTGGCGCAGCTGCCCATCGTCGTCCGGCAGCCGGCGGCGCTCGTCCTCCAACTCCTCCTCGTCATCCTCCCGTTCGTCCCAGCACGCGTCCTCCTGCTCGTCGGACGACGGTCCCGGTTCGGCCACCAACAGCAAGGGTTCGGCCGTCGCCGTACTGCCCTTCTTCAGCCTGCTGCTCAAGGATCTACACTTTCTGAACGAAACCAGCGGCAGCTCAACGTAAGTCGGGGACCGGATTGTTGCGCGTTCGTGCGAATGCTTACCTAAGCTCGACATGTTTTCTCTCCCCCCTCCCCCGTTTAGTTTGCCGAACGGTCACATCAACTTCGAAAAGTGGCGCCAGCTGGGCGAGCGGTTGGCGGAGGTGCGGCGATGGCAGCGCCAGAGCAGCTACCAGCGTCGATGCCGGCTTGGCCGGCGGCATAAGGCGGTACCGGCCGAGGTGACGGCCCTGCGGGACGCCATCGAACGTGGCCCCATCATCGGCGAAGCGTTCGGCGCTGGGGCGGACGGTGCGAAAGCGAATGGTGGGCGAGATCAACCGGACGGGTGCGGTGCTAGCGACGACGGGGAGCGCGGTGCGGCAGCGTTGGCCAAAGTGAGCTACGAGCGGGAAGCGCCCGAGGGTGCGGTCGAGAAGGCGCACTGGAAGACGCTGCAACAGAGTCATGCTTAAAACACACGTGTGTGTTTTGTTTGTTTGTTTTTTTTTAGTGTCGTCGTGTCGGTTAGTTTTGTTTATTTTAAAAAAATAAGATTAATAAGTTATCTAACGCGGCAAGGGAACAAAGAAACAGTATAAGCATTATATATATATATATATATATACACACACACGAACGACAAGAAAACACCCACACCAATAAGTCATTATCTATTTATTTTCTTTTACATGTGTATGTTATTTATGTAACTGTGCAGCAACAGATACGTGTACGTGCATTTTTGTTAGTGGCAAAAATCGAATTCGAAAGCGGACGAGTATGGGATTCGCAAGCAATCGCGAGCGCGCGGGAAAGGAAAAATCAAGTACGATATATAAGTCACTTACGTCATTGTGATTTGACAGCTTTTTAATGTTTAGGGATAGGAATCGCAGAAGAATGCGAAGAAGCTAAGAGGACAGGGGGAAAGGAAAAGGGAAAATGCACTCACACTAAAAACGGGCAACCATTGCATTCATACTAGCATTTAGGGAGTCGTTTTACTTACAGTCCATTTAAGGCCTGCTTGGCAAATTTAGCCCTCCCCCCCTCCCTCTCACTTTTCCCCCCGTTTTCACAATACTCTCTGCGGGCCCAGCTCCATAAACAGGATACGACACGTTTTTCTTAACTAGCAAACTAAATAGAAGAGGATAGGGCGGCCGCACATTGCCAACAAACGTAGGGAACGTACGAAACGAACAAGCTGCATTCCGGTTGGTGGCGGCGGCGGCGGCGGCGGCGCAAGGGGTTGAGAAGGGGGTCGCTAGAAGGTTTTCTTTTTCTCCGTACTCCCCTTTCCAGCTCCTTCCCAGCAAAATGAATTTTTTGTATTGCCAAACACTTAGCAGACATACGATCGCGCGTTTGTACGGACGTTCGGGCGGGTTCGGCTTGGTTTTGGGGTTCCGAACGGTGCTCTCTCATTTGTATTATTTGTTTAAGGTTAGCTTGTAAGGCAGCGCGAACTATTCTTTCCGCACGATCAGTATGAGTTTCAATCTCAGCGCATCTTCGCGCGCGCGCGCGTATGGTGATGCTTTTATTTAGTATGCTTGTGTGCGTGGCCTCTGTTCCACGCGGTTCATCTCCCACATACCAAAATCGTGAGCGCCCCCCCCCCCCCCCCCCTCCCCAAAACGGACACCAAACCAACGAAAACGCCGCTGGGTTCGCTTTCGAACGTGCCGCGTGTGTTGTTGCGACGGTGTATTAGAATAGCACAAAACGACAGAAGCGTGGTAGAGGAAACCGCAACCGAATCTGAAGATTTCACTTCCATACTTAACGAACCAACCGCCGATACAGCCGTCTTTTTT
The DNA here is from genome assembly GCA_000473445.2 of Anopheles farauti. Classification (NCBI taxonomy): domain Eukaryota; kingdom Metazoa; phylum Arthropoda; class Insecta; order Diptera; family Culicidae; genus Anopheles; species Anopheles farauti. The sequence goes on along the minus strand of KI915047.1, from coordinate 2,601,099 downwards.
TATAAGAAAACCGAAATTGCGAATCGCACACCAATCCAGACACACACACACAGGAACACCCTTCACACGCATAGTAATCTCTTACGAAAGCCATAGTGGGCAAATGGTAAACCACTTAAATTAACAGACAAACCCGAGCTAGTGCAGGTGGGAAGGACGGCAAAAATAGCAACAACAACAACAAAAAAAAAGAAACGGAGGGAAAAATTCATAACAACTACATAATCATGCAACTAATTTCAAGTCATCATTGTACTCGTATCACTCACCACACCGGCGGCCCGGGGATACGCGGGTGGCATTCAAATAAAATAGACGAAGGCTTAAATTATTAAATAGACAATATTGTGGCAGTTTGATTTTTCATTCCTCTCACCGTGCGTCATGCATTTAAAAGGCTCTCACCCTCCGCTATCATCGCCTATCCGTCGCGTGGCGTTTTGTGCGCTCATCGAAGCAATTACCCGACACCCGGGCCCTGGGTCTCGTTTTCCTCACCTGCAGCGACACATCGGAGGCGACCGGGGCACGTTTGAATTTTAATGAAGGTAGCCGAGTTTTTGCCCGCCGGAGAGAGAGAGAGAGAGGCAAGGGGAGAGGGTTGTGGCGGCCGCTGCGGCTGATTAATTATGCGCAAATCCGATCCGATCCGCGCCGGGAACAGGGGTGACACAAGGTGCCGTGTGTATTAGGAATGTAGATGAGCGAGTGATGTGTGCGCTTTTTTTTTCGGGGGTTCGGTGGGAAAGTTTTGCTTGGGAAAGTGATGAAAGCTGGGCCGGGACATCTTTATTCATAATTCAGCGCGTGGCCTGATGACCGCAACCGGTGCCGAATGGGCGGGGAGGATGGGGGTTGGGGGATTGATGGGAGGGGCATCGTATGATGGATTAGAAAAGGCACTTTTAATAACAATAATTAGAATAATGATAAGGAAGATATTAGAAGCGCTCCAGCACCGGACCAGGATCAAAGCGAACGCTCCGCCATATTGACGTCCGAGGTCAGGGAGCTTAAATTACTCGTATTTTTGGAAGCGCTTTCGGGGAGGGAGGGGGGCGGGGTTTGGCCGCGGAAAGATCATCCACCGTGTGCACGCTGTGAAACAGATACGTTACGGGTGAGAGCGCACGCCATTCCACGGACGAACCTTCCCCGCACCTCTGCTCCTGAGCGTTTCGCCGAAGCAATCGCAAACTCGCATCGATCTCGGAATGCGTGCCGAGCGCAAGCACCCGGAACAAAGAACGGCGACGGTTTTTCTACAAAATTAACGACCAGTTCCTTCCCTTCTTTGAGAAGTGAAAAATGACATCGTGGTGGGGGGGGGGGGGGGGCTGTTTTTCCTCTCCCCGCGCTAATGGTCTTAATCGATGTGTAAAATATGTAAATTTAATAAGACGCCATAAAGCGGATAAAGATATACGAAGCGTAATGGCGCTTCGCCCGAGCGAAGGAGACAAGAAAAAATGGCGTCGTAATACAGCCGAAGCGTGTGTCATAACATCGGCGTGCTTCTCCCCGTTGTTTTCGGAGAGTGGGGATTTCGAGCACGTCTCCCTGGCAACGGTGTAACAAGGCACCGGGTTCATCGCACCAGCATCTCGCAACCGGACGCCAATGAAATCGTCTCCGATGAACTGCTCCGGCAGCACTCCGGGCGCGGTGATGATCTCCGCACTAAAACTAGCGCAAGTGCAGCCGCTCACCTTGGGCTCACTTGAGGATAATTGTCAGAAAAGCGGAACAAAAGCGCCACTTGACGGCTGGCTGGCCGTGCGCTTGGCAGGTGTTCTTGAGGACTTACGTACAGGTTTAACGCGAGCTGGCTGCCCGTCAACGCTTGCGTGCCTTCGCACACCTTTCCCCGGGGACCGTTCCGTGTCGGAGCGAGTGGAAACCGAATTTCCGGCCCCGGCGGCGGGGTGGGTGGGAGAGAACAGAAGGGTGGGGAAAAAACCACACCACGTGGTGGCCATTTCGGTCGACCGGATGCACGTCCTGACGGTGGGACGAAAAGTCGATCAACTCGATACTAAGCGCTCGGGTCGTTAGCCGCCCACCAGACGGTGCGTTGGAACGCTTTCCTTTTGTTGTTGTTTTTTTTTTTCTCGTTTTTTTTTCGTTTGAATTTCCGTTCGGTTCATTTGGGACGATTTCGGGACCGGAAGCTGGAAATGAAGGTGGCAATAATACCGTACAAATACGAGGCAGAAGAAGAAGAAGAGAAACAGAAAAACCACAGATGTGACTTTGTTTTTGACAACAGCGTGAGGTGTTTTTGTGTTGTTTTTTTTTGTTTGTGTGTGTGCGCGTGTTTTGGAACATTCGGGTGACAGCAGCGTCGCCGGGTGGCGTAAAAGTTTCGTCACAGCAACAGCTGGGCTCCATCTACCTCTCTCACCCTCCCACCCCTCCTTGTCCTGCCCCCCCCCCCCCCCCGTAAAAAAGACGGTTTTTAACTCGTTCGTTTGATTTCCTTCACTAATCGACGCCTATTAGCGTGCCCGGGACATTATGGATGCGTGAATATTTACCCGATTACGCGCACGGAGCGTGTTTGTGTGTTTGATAAAGCGCGCGCCCACGCTGCAAAACCGGCTGCCACACGCCCGGGCGGGAATGCACATAAAACCGCAGAAATAAATTCGCAGCGCGAGCGCGACGGCGATGGAGTGTAGAAATTATCTCTTCCCGCCTACCACCCGGCCGCCCCGCGCAAGGATTTACGGCAATTAGTAAAGTTAATTTAACTCGCAAAAGGGAATCCTTTTTCGGGCCCCTCTCTCTCCCCCTCCCGCAGCACCATTTACCCCCCAACCGCAGCGCGTCCTCAAGAAGGGGAATAAAATTGAATCTCTAGTACCGGCGGCCACAAGCCGTTCGAGCTTTTACGCAAGCTGGAGGAAACTTTTGCCACAACCGTCGAATCTCCGGTGGGAGATGGACTGGGGCGATGGTTGAGCGGGGTCCGGGTGTCAGTGGGGGGGAGGGTGAGAAGGGATACATTTTAAACTTCTGCACAACGCCAAACACCGAACACGAAGCGTTCTAATTACCGTTTTCGATAAATAAGATGGTGGTTTGGGCTGCGGTGATTCGCCCTCGTCCCACTCTCTCCTTCTCCCTCCTCTCCCCCCCGCAAATAAACCTTCCCCTTCGCTTGTTCACGCGGGTGGATGCGTTCAGGGTGGCCGGCCCAGGGGCAAACCCATTCAGGTGACCAGTGATTGAGAAATAATTGAATAATTAATTATCACCACAGAGGCGGGAAGCGGCCGGGCGGGCTGGTGAGCGACCATTTTTGCCACCAAACCAACACAGGTACAAGCACACACACACACACACACACACAAACAGGCACACAACTAACCATGGTTTTTGTTTGTTCGTCCCCGCGTTTAGTGAACACGACGCGGGTTTGCTTTGTTTACACTGTTCGGTAGTGCTGGGTGAGTCGAGAAGAATGATTCATTACAGTGAGGTGCTCGTGAGTCGAATGAATGTGAGCTGTCAAAATTGTCATATTTTATTATTTTACTCGCATCCTCACTCGTTCACCTTTTCGTACTTTTTCGATCTGTAGAATAAAACTAAATAAACACATTTTGTAGTTCCCCGAAAACCATCCCATAGAAGGCACCCGTTCGCGGTACGGTTAGTGCATTTTCCCCATCCAAAAAACACGGCTCCAACAATCGAGCAAGGCTTTCAACTTGTGCAAATGTTTAAGCCGCGGTACAACGCCGAACGCCGGCGGAAACGCAAAGCTCCGCGTTTCGATGAACTCGACTCGCGCGAAATATCGATGTACGAGCCTCTTCGGCAGGGCGTATACAAAAAAAATAAAATAAAACCCACAACCCGCACCCGGTGCCGCGTACTTATGCCCGGTGAAGCGTGCAGCGTACCGTGGGTGTGTATTTTACAAATTTGCGCACGCCGAAATTGTTGCACACGCCGCCGTACTTAAACGAATTTCGGGGTCGAATGGGTTTTTGCAGCGCCGAAAGCAACAGTCGCCCGTTCCGACTCGCCGGGGATATTGAGTTTTCGGGTGCGGGCGGCCGCTTAAATATGCTCCCGTGGGCAAATTGCAAACCGCCGAGGGAAGGATGGTTGGGCATAATGTCTGCTCCTCCCGGCCGAGGTTCGGCGGTCATCAACGCTTCGCCGCGCCGTGCGTTAATTCCACCGGGTGGGAGGGGAGTGGCAGCCGTGTGGATGGTGTTACAATTAAATTTTAATTATTTATACCATCAAATTACAACCGCGAACCGCGTGCGATTGACTCTGATGGGAAAAGACAAAAAGGACTTTTTACCATATTTTTTTTTGCTATAAACAATGACAAATACACGTTTGGTTGTAGGTATTAAACTATTGTTATATGTTAGTAAACAAACTAGTAATCGGACAGATGTCAGAGAGAACCTTACAACAGCATTGTAAATTAACTCACCTGTCATGCTACTTGGGCCGTCCAGCTTTGGTGAAAACACTACAATAATGTTGACGACACAAAGTTGACACGTACATTAATGTCAAAGGCTTTAATAAGGCTAGATACTAATAGCTGACATGTTTGCCGATCTCTCCAGGCGCAGAGCACCGGAGGGCAACCATTGTTGCGCTCGTGACGCGTTCACACCCGTAGGCCTATCAATTAACACGCGCGCAATATTCGCGCTAAAAAACAGGACTCGATTTCGGTCGCAGGCTTATTTATTGGGCGGCTCGCAGATTGGCTTAATCCCGTGTCACCGAGCAGGCATCATCATTAATCATTGATCGGGTGAAAAATACAGCAAAAAATAATGGAAAACACACTCACACCAATTCCCTTTGAGCGCTTACATATTTGTAATGGAAACGTGGAGGGTTCCGAGGCGGAAAGTTGCGGGCTAATGAATGTTTGATGGGTTCGTTCAACAGTTGGGGAAGTCCTGGCCCGGCACACTACCGCGCACCACCGACCGATTGATGCCCTTAATGGCCGTGGCAGTGTTTGAGTTTTGATAAATGGGACGGTTTTCTTTGAAATGTTGCTGCGGGAATCGAAACCCCTTTTTTTTGGGGCGTGCAGTGCGTGTGGTTGTGCGCCGCCGGTATCAGTTGTAGATTTATAATTAGCGCAACAAAAAAGGGTTTGCCGCAATTAATTTCGGAGCGTTTTGTGTTTTGCTCGAAACCGAGTGGGGCGTTAGGCTGGCGTGACGTCTGTGTGTGTGTGTGTGTGTGTGTGTGGGGGGGGGGGGTTTAAATCCCCCTGCAAGTACTTCTAAGCTACCGAAATGGATCTTTCTGGATCTTTGCTCGAGACTTGGGGCAGCTCAGTTATCACCAAGCGATAGATCAGAATTCCGAACTTCCCAGGACGAGAACTTCTAGACTTTAACAGAGCACTTTCAAGGAGTCTCAGTATCATGAGCATTCTTTAGGTACTTCTAAACTTCCGAAATGCCTAGATCTTTCGAGATCCCAACACACACACACACACACACACACACCATTTTGGACCTCGCCTCGAGTGGTGGATCAATATTCCAAGGTGATCCAGCACAAGAACTTCTAGACCTAAACAGTAAATTTTCAAGCAGTCGCCATATCTTTAGAATTCTAGAAGTTATCAGTATCTTTCCACCCGCGCGTTCCAAGATAAAACCAACGCCACCGTACCATGTGCCAGGTCGTCGGATTCCGATTATCAAATCAATGTCGCCCGACCTGGCGTCTGGGCGTTGTGTGTTCGCTGTCCTCAAAGAACTATCATAAAATGTGAGCATTTAATTGAAATGTCGAAACTTTTCCAAAACCTCCGCTCTCGCTCCAGAACGCCCGCCTTCTGTGTGTGCGTGTGTGGTGGAAAAGTTTCATCTGTATCTTATCGCAAAGTCAGGCGTCATGCTCAGTACGTCGTATAAGGTATGCCTTGCTGTGTTTTTGTTCTCTTTGCTGTATGTTCCGTACGCCCTATCTGGGTGCTCAATTTACACTCCATGTACGGAGTGCTCCGAAACTGCGACTTCCCTTGCCGCTCCCGGGGAGAGATTATTCCCGAGAACTGGAGCATGTCTGTAACTCTGCGAAAGGGTTTTATCATGATTCGCTATGTGTTTTATTTTTTCGCTTTCTAACTTTAGCTTCCCGAACACGAGCATGCCCCAGATAGTTTCGCCTCCTTCCCGCGGCCAACGTCGAACCCGGCCCGGACACCGAAAGTGGAACTAAATTGAACGCTTTAAATGCTAATTGCTCGCTGGTCGCGCCATTGCTCGCCGGGGACACTTTTAATTTGCGATAGTCCAGCTGTGCGGCTTCTTCCGGCGGCGGGGGGAGAGGGTTTTGGCGCCTAATTTGTTTTGACAGCGACTCCCACCGTTGAGTGTGTTTCCTTGCGGGTTGGCCCGAAACTGCATACGGATGGATTTCGGGACGAGGTGCCGCCCGGGCGGACCCAATCGATGCTGTCGTTCGTGGTGGGACGTTCATTTATCATTTTCCCGCTCGCTCGCACCGAAATGCACGAAGGTGTCATTTGTCTCTATCCCCTTTGATTGGGTAATATCTGCATCGCCTCCGAGCGGGCTGACGAGGGTTTTTGGTTTGAGCTTTTTTTTTGTTCGTTGCTTTGCTTGCCGTGTAACGACTCTCCCCGAAACTCCTTTCGCTATAAATCAACGGGTTTGCAATCAACTCCCCGGATCGGTTCGCAATTCTTCTTTTTTTCCTGCTCCTCCGTGCCGGTGCTCGAGTGCGGTGCCGGGCGCGCGCGCGCTATCGAACTTTCCAGCTTTCCCCGGGACCTGGCGCGGGGAAAGATTTATCGGACGTGCGAGATGAAGATTGCGAGCCCGAGTAATGTGAGGAATTTGTCGGCCACACGGTGCGGCACACGGTTTCGGCAAACACGGCAAACAAATTGACAAAATTCACTTCTTGGAATTGATTTCCTTCTGCGTCTCCTGCCACGACCGCCGCCAACTCCACCATCGAAACGGACATCATCGAAACCGCCCGTCCGCCACGGACGGGCGGCTGCAAAACGAGCCGTTAAATGCGAGCACGGGAATGTGCAGCCCGATGTTGACTGTCGGATAAATGAGCCGAACGATAAATCTTTCCAAAAATTTTCGGGCCCCGGTAGGCGGACGGTGCTGGTGGTGAGTTTATCATTTTTATTCTGCATGCCAATTTAAAACGATTTTTCATAACAAATGGGCGGGAAACGGAAGAAAGAAAAAAAAAATACCGACCCACCTGCTCCTACACCTGCGGGAAGTAAATTATAGAATGATTTATCGTCACCCCGAGGAATGTTCCCACTGCCGGAAGGTAATAGTTTGTACTTGAAATTGATTCGTACCCAACGACCCGGTGGCAGCGTGAAGTGGAGTGAGTTTACGGCGAATTTTCAAGTCAACACATTGCTTTTGCATTCATTCGCACAATCTGCTATTTCGATGACACGACATGACTTAGTTGCGGATTTGTCCTAATTCCTACCACTATGCGATTTATTCGTCCGATCGCGATTTGACAGCTCCCAGCAAAAAGGAGGGAAAAGTGCGCCGCGATCAAAACAAACCGATTGTTTTGATCGTGAATAACGCATTTTTATTCGAGTTAACTCTCGTTTCACTAGAATAGCTCCCAAATTAGGACTGTAAAACGTTATGGAAAGAGTGGTTTGTATAAATTATCAGTGCTTCTTGGAATATATATATACGGAAAAACGACCAAAAATGTGCGGTGTGAGTGAGTACAGCAGGTAAGTATTTTTGGAATTTTATGAGCGTCCTAAAGTGGGGCAAAAATTTACCACAAACCTATAAAGCTTCCGTGCGGGAGGGTTAAGCTACCGGCTCAGCTCTTCGGTTCCAATTGCTGAGCGATGCATCAATTGTTTACTGGTCGAAACCGAGCTCACCCGTACCCATCGCTTACGTGTGCTTACGATGTCTCAAGAATGTCGTGACCGGCTTATCGACACATACACCCAACAGCACACACACACACAGAAACACTCCCGGGACTGCTTAGGGACCAATGAAATTCACAATCAATCATCGTCGGTAACTCCGGTGCACTTTTGCTTCCAATTTTGCAATCAAACGTGTACGGGGCACCGCGTTCGACCACCGACGGCGTATCGATGTGCGGCGCAAGCGGGCTGGGCTGGGTGGGTGGGAGACCCCGGGGCAGGAAATGGAATAATGGAGTGAATTTCCACCTCGTTCGACGGCGTGCGAATGTTGCGCGTTCCGGCATTCATAACCACCGGAAGTGGAGTGTAATGTTTGCCGAAGAAAGCGAAGCGAACGGGCGAACGGGCTGAAAGGGCAGGTCGCCATTTTATGCTCCGCACCGGGTTTGCATAGCGGGGAGTCGTTTTGTTTTTTTTTTATTGTTGTTGTGGTTGGTGCCAACAGCTTCCGGTAATGGGTGACACGAGCGACCGGTAGAGAGGGGGAGGGGGAAACGAAAAGCGACGCGGGCCGTCGCTTTTACAGCGCGAGTAATGCGCGACTCGGGATGGAGGGGGGGGGGGGGTAGGTTTCCGAACGATTCGAAACACAAATCAAACACGCGGGAAGCGCACCCGTTCCGTTCAGCAGAAAACGTAAAGTTTTATTTTTACTGCCCCTGCTCCCGTCGGGAACGAATCATTCAATCAAAATAGAGAGTGAGCGAGAGGGAGAGATTGTGGTTGGTGGTGGGAAGTGTACTAACTGTCATTCACGGAAGCGTTGACGTTCAGGTGGCACGAAGGTGGTTGCGGCTTGACAACGGGGCAGTGAGTTGACGGTTCTTAGGGCGTGCTTGATGTCTCCTTCAGCGCAATATCCGGTTTCACGTGACGGTAAAAGGCAAGTTCAGCGAAGCCCGGATACGCTCAGCCCCAGCCCGTACCATCAGGGGCCAGCTGTGAAAATATGTAAAATTTTCGCCAAACTCGATTAGCCCGGGGTGCTTTCGGTGTTACCTGTGGGGGAGTGTTTTTTTTTTTTTTTTTTTTTTTTTTTTTTTTTGAGAGTTCCCGGAGCAGCTGGGACCGTAGCCGACAGTGGAAGCAAATTTTTCGGATACAGTGAAACCCATTTACTGCCTCGGAAGCCCCGTCGTCCATCGTTATCCCCTTTTTTTGCTGCTTGCAAGGCTTCTGCACGGCTTCTGCACACCAGAAAAATGGTCGCACCAGGTCGAAAATTGAAATCTTCATTGTCATTATTGTTATCATTATGATAACACAATTGGCCATCCATCATCTAAAGACGGGACCGGATACGACGGAGCGAACGAGCCAACGACACGACGCCACGAACCGATTCACTGCTTGTGTGGGTGTGTGGGTGTGTGTGTGTGCGTGCGTGCGTGCGTTTTTTCCCAATGTTGTTCCAAACAGTTTGGGCTGCTTGTCGCAATCCGTACTCGGTTTCGGCACAAAAGTGACGAGTAAAATCTGTCCACTTGCCTGTCAGCTCCTCCTCAACGGCCGTGCTGTGTATGAATTTTCCATTGCCCCATTTTTCAAAACCCCGGCACCATTAACGCGACAACACCTCCCGGCAACGATGATGATGGCGTAAACGGGTGCCAATGTTGATGATATCGCTCCCGCCACTGTGCAACACTCCGTGCGTACGTATCGTAATGAGGTTAATTTAGGTGTGTGTGTGTGTGAGAGTGTAGGAGGTGGCGAGGGAAAGCGTTTGTATCACGTACCGGGTACCCTCATAAGACCACCTGTCGCGCCGTCCCATGCGTCGAAGATTAGCTGCGCGTGTGGGTGCCGAAATGGGGCCCGCAACACTTCAATCTGTGCTGCTGCGGGGTGGCCGCCAAAAGGAGACACCAACAGGAAGGGAGACGCGGGCAGAGAAGAAGAAAAAAAAAAAACAGATGGAAAACGGAATGCTTTGGGTTGTTTTTATATTTCTTTCCCACCGGCTTCGCCTTCCCCCGCTTGTGCGAGGGGATGTTTAATTTATACGGGATTGCGCCTGAAAGGTAGGCACGACACGCTACACCGCCTTGTAAGCACGTTGATGGCATCCGGGCGCCTCCTCCCCGACCGCCACCGTAAGCTTTTTTGATAAATAGTGCAACCCGAAGCGTTTCGGCCGCGCTCGTCCTCAGAAGGTTGGCTGAAGAAAAAAAAAGAAAAATAAAACACGCTCGCTCGGCGTGAACGCCGCGCAAACATATTTACATATTTCGCGCCAAAGTTTTCCGCCCGGCGTGCGTGTTGGTGTGTTTCATAACTTGCCCCATTACGCGCCAGGCCAGCCACCTGCAGCAAACGATGGGGACGGTGGCACCGCGAGCAATATTTGCTTAGGATGTGCTACATGAAAAATGAAGGCATTTTAAATTTCGAACACATGAGCTCCCGCCCCGCCGCCGTTTAGGTAAGCTTCACGTCACAGCCGGACGTCGACGCCGGTTCGCACATGTCGGGGCGAAGATTGACACTTGGCTACCCGTGTCGCGTGCGCACCGCATGTGTGGCGTGCTGGAGAACGTTCGCGGTGATCAATATTCGTAGCCGTAGTTCATAAATTTTCGCACGATTTATGATCTCGCTAAAGCGCATCTCGCACGCACGGCGGACACGAGATTGATTGTCTGGCGCCGTGTTCGGCGCTTGCCTGGGCGCGCGATAGAGCCTGGCCGGAACTACGAGCCGGAATATCGTTCCGGAATGGTAGCATTTGTCCGGGACGTCCTGGTGATCCCGATGATCCAGATGATGCAGGTAATTCCTACTATCGAAACGATCTAGGTGATTCAGAACAGCGAGATAATTTAGTACGAGAACATCCAGAAGTTCTTGGTGCTCCAGATGATCCAGGACCTCCAGAATATTCGGACTATCTAGAACATTCTGGTGATTTAGAATGTCTCGAAGATCCAGAACATCTGGGAGGTTTATATCGAGATGATACAGAACATTCAGATCTTCCTAATACCCGCGATGATATGATCCAGAATATTCAGAAGTTCTAGAAGATCAAGAGCTTTTATATGACTCAAATCATCCAGATGTCGCGATATTCCAGATGATTCAAAAGGGTCTGAAAATATACGAGATCTGAAGCGTCTGCGGAACATTCAGAAGTCTTAAATCTTCCAAAAATTTGTTCATGCCCCAGATGGTCCAGGACCTTTGAATAATCTTAATGATCAAGTGTTCTGGACGATTCAGAACATCCAGATGATCCGCATAATCCCGATGATCCGTACCATCACGTTCGTAATTTCGACATCACTTCTCCAAGTATGAAAGAAACTGCGAAACCGCGCACCTTCCAATGTCTTGAGGGTAAAAAAAAAACATCAAAACTCCCACCGGTGCACGGTACGAGCGCGGCTCGCCTTATTATTGCTTTTAATTTGTTTATTACTTTCCCGCCACACGCCCGGTTGCGGGATGCATTCTCCCTGTTTTCCGTACCGGCTTGCATTCAAACCGGGTTACGAGTGCTCTCACGGCGCGCGACGTCCCGGCACAAGCATTAATCACGTTTTACGAGCGCCCAAGTCAAGTTGCTTGTAATCTGCTTTTCATTGCGCCGCAAAGATCATCCACGGCATTTCCCCGGGTCGCGCGCACCGGAAGCAATGTCCGATGTCGTTCACACCACGTCACGAGCACTGTGTGTGTGTGGGTGGGTGGCGATGCAACACACCGCGCGCTTTCGCGAGCAACAATTAACCTTCGTAATTAAATTTCGTCCATAATCTCATCGCCACGGGATGCTTTTGCTCGTGCTGTGGTGTTTCTAATAAAAGCCGGGCGCAAGTAATGGAGCGTGCAGCGTGCCCGCTGAGATGGCGGTAAGTACTGGCTGTGAGTCGGGAATATGGAGGCTGCTGCCGGCCCGTGTCAGCCGGCAGCAAGGAGAAAAAGAGAGCGAAAGATGGAGAATGAAAGGGAGGAGAAAAATAAAACCGAAGGCATATAAACGCTGGGGAGCCGCACGGAGAGCGGATTCAAAATGACCATAAATCTTCGCCACCGCCCTCCCCCCCCCCCCCCCCCCCACTCTCCACCGTACGACATCCTCCCGGGAGCGAGGCGAAAGCGCTCGTCATCAAATCTATTCACTGCCGACGCGAAAGTAATGCTCCACATTCAGCGCACGGCCCGGTAGCGGGAATAATCCTCGCAAATACTATTATACTTCACGTCGACTGTGCCCTTCCCTCGAGGGGGTGGCGGCGGGGGTAGGCCCGACTTTGCCACACTGTGTCGCGCTTCCAACACGCGCCCATCCCTCCCGCCGAGCTCTTTGTCGCGAAAGGAGCGCGGGATGCGAACGCGGCTGGTGGAGGGAGGGGAATAAAATTGTGCCATTATTTCGTGCTAACTTCGTCGGTGCAATCACGAGCGAAATGCTTTCACTCCTTTCGCATTTCGCGCGCATTTCGTCTTTATATCTATTCGGTTGTTGTTGTTTTTGTTTCGGGGATGGTGCCGCATCCTGCCCCGGAGCGGATGAGAAACGAAAAACCAGCACTTTGCGAGGCGAGTGATGCGTAAAAATGCGTTACGAATCGACGCCGTAATCGTGTGTCGGCTTTTTTTTTCTTCTTCTTCTTCTACCACCCCCCCCCCCCCCCCTGCACGATTGCAATCTCACTCTTAGCCCGTGGACCAGCTTTTGAGCGCATTAAAATTGTATTCGGAATGCAAATAAAGCACGGGCTCGGGGCTGGGTGCATACCTTCCAGGCGCACGGTACGGTACGCCCTGGGGCGGGAGGCATCTCAAAGTCGTTATAAATAATTTCTGCACTATTTATTATGCAACACTCCGCATGTCGAAGCATCCGGCGCACGTGACGCAATCATCTGCCGTACGGAACACCGATTGACGTTTGAAAGTTGAGCTGAGCTGTACGGCATGCATGGTGGCATCCAAATTGCTCCTAAAAGTATGCAATCTAAATTTGGAAGCTTAGATAGCAGTGCCACCTGGGTATCGTTTGTGGCAACCGATTGCATACTTAAAGGCGAACGCAGTGATTTTGAGAGTTAGATCAATTTGTTTTTTCATCATCTGGAGTGGAGATGTTAAAGGATCTCGTTGGTAAATTGACGATTTTTGCGTGAACCAAACTACATGGGATGATTTAACTCGGCACAGATCCACTTCACATTTCAATGCCATATTTCCCGTCCCTTTAGCCGAGCGTGACGAAAACGAAAAGCCTGGCTCCGGGGGGAAAAGAGCAAGTAAAAAAAATAAAATAAAATAAAACGAAGCAAACTTTTGCCGTGCGGTGTGTATTTGCAAAGGAGTGGAAAAAAGGGATTACATCGTCCCCGATAAGCCTCTTGCCCTCATGCCGAAGGGGTGGGGCTGGATCGGAGCGTCGGCCACGATAAAAGCAAACACGTCGGGTGCGCTCGGAATGAAACAATATTATCTACACCCCCCCCCCAGTGCCAGTGCAAAATGCAAAAGTCTGCCCGGTTGCTCGGATCCGCACAATATGCTCGTCCTCGTCCCTCTGCCTTTTTGCGCACACAGAAATGACCGGACAGAAAAGTGCCCGGGAGGGTAAAATTTTGTCATCATAATTCTTGCCCCCTTCCCCCTCTCCCGCGTCCGGTAACCCAACCGTGCCGAGTGCCGAGCGCGCGACAATTTCCAGGTTTTAATGGAGTGATCGAAAAGTTTCTCATTATCTCTCCGCCCGCCTCGGATGGGAGCAGGCCCGGAAGCACTTGGGCGGCCCGTTCGCCGGCAAACAAGAGTGGGAAAAGTCCCGCCCGTTCCCGGTATTTACGAGTGTAAGTCCCTCCGCCGGTGCGGGCATCCCGGCTGCCGGTTCCGTTTTTTGGGGCGAAAAGTTCTTTCCTGGCCCGCGGGTACCACCGAAGCGTAACGAGAGCGACGAGAAGAAAAAAAATCTTCCCAGAAAAAAAAGAAAACATAAACCCCAAACACACCCAACCATTCAACTGGAAGATGCTTTAAAATAGCGCATCGTTCCCAGGAGCCAAATTAGTGCCGAAGATTCGCCACGATTTCGCCGCGGTTCCTCGGTGACGACGCAGAGCAATTCAAAAACTATGTTCCATCGTGGAAAAGTGATTGCTCCGGCGGCAATTATTATGGTAATGTATCCTTTTCCGCTGATTCGCGGTTAATCAGCTTTTAATTAGAGCTTTTCTCCGGCGCGCCACGTACTTGGTGGCTTGTGGCCGCCATCGCCGCCTCGAAGGTATGCACTGTCAGTGTTTGCAGCATCGATGTCACCTGCAAGGTATGCAATCTGCACGCCGAACATGTATCAACGGGCGCATTCCTAGGGGAGCGCAAATTGTATCGCACGCGAAGTTTGTTTTTCGCCGTGCATCTTGATTACAACCCTCGCCTCCCGCGGGCGATTCTTTTGCAAAGTTTTCGCTTCCCCGGATCAGCGCCGTATCGATCCCATCGTGCGGGTTTGTTTGCCCGCACGACACACACACCTGGGCCATGTTCGCCTGGCTCGGCATGCGAGCGGAAGCACAACTTTCGTACGTGTCCGTGGGTTTTTGCCGACTTTGGTTGGCTTTTCCCTCGGGAGCGAAGTCTCGAGGAAGGATATTTTCGGCCCTGCCCCGGTGAGCCAACCGTTGGCAAACTTTTCCGTCCCACCATCGGTGTCCAGCGAAGGCAACAGGTTCCGCACGCGGCGCTAGTCACGCGGAATGCCTTAAAATATATGATCGATTTTAATATAGTAGCGAATTAAAATGGAAGTAATCAACACGCTGAACACAAAAGTTTCCCAGCGTTCTCACTCTCGTGCTTGCTCTCTTCCTCTCTCTCTCTCTCTCTTTTCCCGCTCCGTTTCTTCACGGAAAGATTCGGCAACAGGCGCCAGCTGCGCCAATGGTAGTTAATGGTGCGAACCGGGTGGAGCGAAATTATGTTTCAGGATGTGTATTGATAAAGTTTCAACGCCATTCCGAGCGTGCGAAATAAATCGCACCGGATTCGATTAGCTAGTCTGGTTTATTTTCTTCGCGCCACGATAGGATACGAACAGAATAGGGAGGGACCATTCGGAGATGGGACCACTAAAACAATAGCAAAAGAAATGAAGGAAAAGCTCAAACACCTCCGATTTGACGATTGCCGAGAATGGAGATTTGGATTTCTCACCCGGCGATGTCAGACGTCACAGCGACGTCGTTCCAACGGGCGAAGGCAACAGGATTGCTCAGCAAACACTAACAACTTCGCTCTCTTCGCTCGTGATCAATCGAACCGTGTCGAGCAATCGAATCGATCCACAGCCCGACGCTTCAAGCACGACCGAGACGAGTGCGTCCGCAAATCGTTGCCTAAACGTTCCCGAGACGTCGCCCTCGTCTTGGCGGGCCACCGAAGAAAATCGATCTAATCGTCCGCGGGATACCCCGAAACTACCTTCGACCCGCACCGGGAAGCATCAAAATAAGCGCAAGAAAGTCGGGCGCTTACTGCAAATTGAATAACTTTACTTTCCCTTCCCCCGCGACGGAGCCCGAAGTACATCAAAAACTCGTTGCATCACGGTGCACTCGGTGGGTTATAAATTCTGCATCCTACACGCCACCCCGGGACGATCGCCTTTCGAGCGTTTCGTTTTTCGTTTTGCGGTCGCTCGGAGGTTTATCGATAACGCGAAACGCGATACTGCAGCTGTGCGAGGCGCGCGCAATGCGCGTTGCCTACCTTTCGGGCGCGATGGGAAACGGCGTTCCGGGTCACTTGAATCCAGGCGATTGGGTCGTAAACGTTCCCGGCGGGGGAGGGGAGCGGTGCTAAAGACGCGTTTAGTGCGCGGATTTTTATGCGATTTTTATACATTTCTTTTTATACATTTTTTAAAACGAACAACACTTTCAAAATTCGCTCTTTAATAGCGGATAGGCCAAACAAAATTGATGGTACTGTAAATACGGGACACACCTGTCACCGTGTCCGATGATTTGTTTGCACCGCCCGGAACCGATTACGACCGAAGAAAAGGGTCGTCCCGATGCCACCTGGACCGGGAAATGCGCCCGGAAAAGTTTGGTCGGCAGGTGGCCGCTAATCAGCGACTAATCAGCCGCCCAATCAGGCGATAAACCGCACCGGGCGGGTCCGAACGTGTGCTATCTTCGCCGGGTGCCGGATGTGAGCGATTTTATGTTGATTTCAGTGCGCTTCCCCTCCTCTTCCTCTCCCCTCGAGAACACCGCTTCACGATAATCAAAAACACTTTATTTCGGGCGATTGTTCTTACGGGGATTGGGAGTGAGCGTGTGTGTGTGTGTGTGTGTGAGAGAAAGAGATGCGTGCGTCCGGTCGGTTCGAAAAGCAAAAACCGGGTCGGCGGATTTGGAACGCGTCGCTGTACCGGAGTTCATTAAGATAAGAAGCGAAAGGCGGAGGGCGAGGGCGATCCCTTCCCAGCCGCGGCTGCTTTTAAAACAAACGCGCTGAATAAACTGCGCAGCGCGCAACCCGCCGCCTCGGAGACAATTAATTGTGCCCGTGCAATGTTGCGAAATCCGGAACGGTGGCGAACGCAAACGTAATCCATTTGTGCTGTGAAACCGCACGCCGGTGCGAGCGAAGGGCACCCGAGTGAGCCGGTTTCGGAAGTGTTTCGATTAGAAGCAACTCCCTTCGCAGGCCGGTTCGTGCGAACGACCCGAGCGGGATGGTGATAAATCTGCATACCGTATATCCATTTGGCTCCGGCTTCCTCCACCTCGGTTGGCTGCGTGCGAGTGCGAGTTAATTATTCACCTGCTCGCGCTGCCACTCGCCCTTTCGGAGGGCCATCCGTATCGATGGTTGTGATGCTCCACCTGACGGTGCTACTGATGACGATGGTGATGATGATGACGATGCTATCAGACAGCTATCTTCCTCCCCGCTCGGTTAATCTCGGCAGCTCGATTTATAATTCACCAAAGATTATTGCAATGCTGTCCGACCGAGTTCGGTTCCATAATACATAAAGCACCCAGCACCCCCCCCCCCAGCCGAAAGATCAAACGTGCCGTGGATGCCGTGTTCGTGTGAAAACATTTATGCATAATTTCTGGAAACGTTGCGAAGGGGGGGGGGGGGGGGTGAGGGGGATGCCCGTCGGCATTAATAATCCAGCGCTCGGGCAGCCTCTCCGAAACGCGCTCCCCAAACGGCGGGCGGGTTGCTTTTATTTACCTGCGAACAAAACGACACTTTTCGCCGAACGTGGGGTGAATTATTTTGCGTTTGAAATATGGTTTGACGGTGTCCGGGCAGTTATGAGGTAAAATAATTAGTATCTTTCGGTTATTGCTTACCCTTTTATGAGATTTATTCACCTGTACAAGCTTCTTTCCGTAGTATTGTGTGAGTAAAACGATTTGACAACAATTCCAAACGGTTTGTTTACACGTCAGTAACTGACGTTTTGATTTGTTTTTATTTTGGTCGAAATGAAAGACGCTAGCACGCAGACGTCAAAGCCTTTTGTGACAAATCCTCTCGGCGATGCGCTTAGAAGCACTGATTAAGAATGCAAATTCAGCCGCTAATCAGGGATCCTTGTTTTTTTTTGTTTCAAATAAACCTTGCAAATCGTGCGCTGCTCTCTTCAACGGAACTAAAACACATGCTTTTTATTCGGCGTGTGTGAACCAAAGGGAAAACCGGTCGGAATCCACGGTATTATAGTTTTACATCCCCGTGCTTTGGTATCACCAGCGGAGGCGCCGAATTAAGCGCCTGGAAGGTATGCAACGAGCGTAGCTGGGTCGGGTTTTACCATTTTTTTGTTTATATCCAGTTGCCGGCTCGTTCCTTTTTCCGGTTTTGGTCCGTATTGCGGCACATTTGTACCCTTTCCCTCCCCCATCCATTCCAAATGCACGCCATGTCCGTGGATTATATACATTTACCCTTTAAATAAACCTCTCCGGTGAACCCGTTTCGGGTGGGAGGAGGGAAAAAAAAGAAAGAAAAATGGAACAGACAGCAAGCGAGGGAGGAAAAAACAGGAAAAAAAAACAACATTTATCCCCGGTGTTGGACAGGGCGGCCAGAGAGATTTAAGGTCATTAGGGCGCAGCGAAATAGGCCCGAAATGAAGACAAACGGCCACACCAGACGGCTGGGTCGCTCGTTTTGCAGAAGGACTTTCCAATCAGGCAGGGCTTTTTTTACCCATCTTTTTCTTGGGCTGCGGTGTACGAGTCACTCTGTTTCTTCTACCCTCCCCACTCCTCTCCACACCGCACGAAATTCATCAAAGACCGGATTTGGAAGTAGTTTTGCGTGCCGGTTCCGTCCCAAGTTGATCCCCGTAGCTCCACCGAGATTGACTTCCTCTTGCAAGACAGCAAAAAAAACAAAATGAAAAGGAGAAAAATAAACAAAAAAAAAAAACCACCACTTTACATCACAATAGCGAAATAAGAGCGTCGTTTCTCACGTGTGCGTGATTTGAAATTTGTGCCCGGTCGGGGGAAGGGGGTGGCCTTTCGAACCGCTCCCAGTCAGTCTTTCTCTGCGTTTGGAACCGAAGCCTTGCACCGCATCGAAGCGAGGCAGAAAGTTTCCACCGGTCGGGGGTGGTGGTGGTGGTGGTGGTGGTGGGTCCAGCAGTCAGGTAACGGTGGTACGGGCGGTACTGCGCGCCAAACTGCGCGCCGGCGAAGCACACAATGGTGGCACAAATTTATGCAAATACCTCGATAATTTTGCCATTTTTTTTGGCGCCTCACCCGACCCGGTGAAAAAACGTCCTGGAGCTTGACAGTCTTTTGAAAGAGAGGAACAATGTGTGTGTGCGTTTTTGTGGAGCGAAGATGCAGATTGTGTCTCTCGGGGGAAGGGTTTTTTTTTCTCGAGCGGAGGAAAAAAAGCATCATAAAAAACGACGAAAACAAACCAACGATCGATGCGCGACGATAAGATAAAGTCAGGCTTTACGGACGTCGCACATCAAATTTTAATACACCCGGCAGCAAGTTTGCCAGATTGTGCGAATAGAAACACACGCTAATTACTGTGCCTTCGTAGAATGGTTTCTTTTTTTCTGCCTGGGAGTCTCCCTTTTTCTCGCTTTCGCTTCCTTTCAGCAAACAAAAAAAAATGAATAAAAAAAAAAATGGCTGCAAAGTTCGAGTGAAGGCGCGTGGAGCCGTGAGATCAAACGTGATAAGGTGGGCGCTAGCGCGCAAACCCCTCTTAGCGTAGGGTCCCCCCTCCCCCCCTCCCCCCCCCTCACGCTGTTAATTGTCGTCGCCGGCAGGAGAGGCCAGCCAATTACAAAGCGGCGCCTGTTGCATTTCCCGGTGCGGAGGCAGGTTCTTATCTTTAAAGCGCGGCTGTGCTGAAGGGCTCGCGCAACAGTGTTGCCAGCGCCAGGTACTTCACCATTATTGCCGCTTCCGAGCTAACGAGCAGGGCCTCATTTGCCGTGGCGACCGTCAAGAGAGCCCACGAGGAGAAGGAGGACGAGTGGGGGGGGGGAGGGGGGGAGATCCCGCTCAAGTAGGTGCACTAGCACGGCACAAGCAACCGAAAGCTTAACGAGTCGCAAGATTCGGTCGCCGAGACAAAAAAGACACCATAAAGGAAAACAACGCCCGACAGCGACGCAAATCGCCCGGCCGGTCGTCCCTCCGATTTGCCGACTCGACGCGATAAATCAGCCGAAAGAACTGCCGATTGGCTACATAAATTAGTGGTCAGCTTCGCCGGGACCGGTTGACGCCGGCGACCACCGCTCCTCCTTAGCTTCACCGATCAGTCACCCTTTTTTTTTGCTTTTGCTTGGGGGAAAAACCCCTCTTTGGTTGTTGGCGTTTTCCTACGCACGCCGCTTAACGATCCTTTGTTTTTGTCACTGTGTGTGTGTGTATGTGTGTGCGGAACATAAATTCCAAATAGGACCAAATAGGAGGGACCAAATAAAACACCGGAATGGAAGGGGAGGGGGTTGGAGGGGTGTTTGGTTCGCGTTTTATACGACGGCGGGAACTTTGACGTCCACTTGGGCCGCGTGGGTGGCCGTGGTTCACATAATTGTAAATTTTCTTCCTCCTTCGCTGTTGTTCTTGCCGCTGCCGCGCTTCTCCTTCCCTTCGCCTCCCTCCCTTCCTCCCTCCCGCGCGCGAGTCTCGCACGTTCGTGCCCTGTCTGTTCGATGTTAATAATTTTCCCACCGTATCGAAAACGTTTCGGGCTTCTTTTTTTTCGTGGCTAATCGAGGGAAACTTTTCTCCCCCTCCCCCCAGCACCCTCTTTCTTCCTCGTGGCTGGTCGAGTGTGAAGAGCGAAAAACAACACGCTGGGAAACAAGGGAGCGAGCGAAAAAACAACACTCCCGCACGAAATTAATGATTTATGGCAGGTTCGGTTGGCTTTCCGGTGAGTCGCTCCCCTTTCCCTCCCCTCCCCTTCACCTTTATTTCCGCGTCGAAAAGAAGAGAAAAGCCATCCGGTTCCTTTCGCGTCCTGCGATAACAAGCAAGCGCCTTTTGTCCCCCTTCACTTTCTCACGGAGGTGCGTGTATGTGTGTGTGTGCGATTTTGTTATTATTTTGCCTCAACGACGTATTTGTTGACTTCGCCGGCAAAAACAACAACACCCTTCGCTCCCTCTTCTCCTGGGCAAAAACGAACAAAAATAGTAAAAAAAAAAAAAACTAGAAAAACACCCACCCAAAAACCGAATATTCATCGCGCCGCAGCCAAAATCAATAAT
Source organism: Anopheles farauti (assembly GCA_000473445.2). NCBI lineage: Eukaryota > Metazoa > Arthropoda > Insecta > Diptera > Culicidae > Anopheles > Anopheles farauti. Next base: position 2,580,358 of record KI915047.1, on the reverse strand, counting down.
TCTGAAAATAAACACATTCCTCAAGTGGCAGCGGCAGCCCGCGTGGCAGTGGGCGCGATCGAACACAGGGGGGGACGCGGGGCAGGAGGCGGACACAAAACGCACACACACACACAACCCTTGGCGGCGTCAGTCATCATCGTCGCTTACGCTTTTCTAGCTGTTTTTCCCGCTCCCCCTTTCATTCATTCCGTACTTTTGTCGGGTGACAGCCGGATGCGGGATGGAACAAAACAAAAAAAAAAAAAAAGGCCGGAAGAACCGAACCGCGGAGTGAGCCATCACGGCGTTCGATGTTTTATGTCTTTCTTTTGTTCAAATATTATCCTCACGTTTTTCTCCCCCTACTCGCCCCTTTTGCTCGTTCGCTGCGTTTGGCGGATGTGACGTAACCATGTGGTGCACGGGACTGGGGGTACCGATCTTATCGCACCGCTTCGCATCCATATTTTTACTGGCCCTCCCGCGTTTCGATCGGCGTGCGGCGCGAAACCGAATCGAAAATGTACGGGAGACGGGGCGGTCGTAATTTATTAAATAAATTAGTGGTCGCATTTACGCGGCAGCCGTGCCTTGCCGCGCTGGGAAGATTTGCTACGCATCTGGTACGCGCCTTATTTGCCTTCAATTTGTTTGCGTGCGTGCATGGTGATATTTTTTATTATTTATTTATTTTTTTTTCGAACAATTCATGGACATGGAGGCGCCCGGTGTTTTACGGAAAAATTGAATACTCCATGGAGGCGCCTGGTTCTTCGCAGCCAACGCCACGTGCTCACGGGTGTCATCAAATCATGTGAACCCAAGAAAAAAAAAAACTCAAAAAGAAACGGAATACAAACGCCGCGGAGTATATTTTAATTTTTTATATTTCTGAAACGTTACATTTTTTTGTTGTTGCTGTTGCTTGTTTATCGTCACCCTTCGCTCGCCACCGGGTCGTGCCGATCCCCTTTTTGCAGGTTTGGGTTCGGTTCTTGCGCTTCGGTTCGCTTCTCTTCATCCTTCACCCTCCTCCAACCCCGCGCTCGTTCTCGTTTGCTGCCTCGCTTCCACCTCCCGTCGCCTTCGTCGCTCTTTGTGCGCGCGAAGGAAACCGAAAACGAACGAAGAGCAAAAGAGAACGAGGGAGAGGAAGCTCCCTTTGGCTTTACCGCTCATTTTTTTCTAGCATTCCGGATAGTGAACATGTATGCAAATATGTGTAGATGTGTCCGTGTGTTAGTGTGCATGTGTGAGTGTGTGTGTGTGTATCGATATTCTCGCGCAAATTTCTTCCTCCCACGCCTTCTCACCACGGAACTACTTCGTAATATAATTTGGCATTTTGATTGTTTCCATGACCGTGTTTTGTGTGTTGCGTGTGCACATGTGTGTGTGTGTGTGTACGTGTGTGTTTAAGTGGTGCGCGTGAGTGGATAATTTTGTAATGAAATCCCGACCTCGTTGCTGGCCCGCTCGTTCATCCCAAATTCCTCAAGGACAATCGTTTCCCGCTTTGCAAAACTACGATACGACGACATTTAAAACCTTGAGCTGTTTAAAGGATCTAGTGTGTGCGTGTTGAAGTGTGTGTGTGTATGTGTGTGTGTGTGTTTGTGAGTGTACTGGCGTGTGAGTGAATGTACACGATGCTCTCGACCGTTTCGGTGCGCGCTAGTTTGTATTTTTTTTTGGTTTGGTTTGGTTTGGTGTATTAATGCTTATAAACAGTTTCCTTTTCTTTTTAAGCCCTTCCCTCCCTCCACTCATCTCCGTGCGCTCTTTCCTCCTTTGGATCGGCTGCACTTAAAGGTTAAATAGTACACGATTAGCTAGAGGGTGGTAGATGCGGCTCCGCGTTGCCTCCGTTTTTTTTTTATTAGGTTGTAATTTTGGGTTTGCTCTGCTGCGTTTTATTGTGCTTTTCCGCGATCCCGCACGCGTCCGCTTTGATAGGAGCCTCCATTCCGCTGTTTTGTTTCTCTTTCTTCTTCTCCCTC
>KI915047.1:2553678-2564621 GCA_000473445.2 Anopheles farauti | reverse complement strand
TTTAATGTTGCGTCCGCCTGGTAGCCTTCCTGGTTTGTTTTTGGCTTTTATTCTTCCCGATTTTCGCGCTCGTGTGTGTGTGTGTGTGGGTGTTGGCTTTTTTATCGTTAGTTTATTTCGGTTGCTTATTTTGCTTCCTTCCCCTCTTTTATTGCTTGTTTCCTGCCCGCTGCCGTTTCAATTTTCTTCCGCCTTCGGTTGAGTTGTTGACTTATTGTGTCGTGTTTTTGTATGGACGTGTGTGTGTGTGGTACGAGAAAAGCGAGAAAATAAGTGGCTCGGAAATGAGGATTGTTCCTCGGCTCCGTCGTCGGTTGCTCTGTGTGAGTGTATGCTTTTTTTTCTTCTTCTTCTTCTTCTCGTGTCGCTTCTATTTTACTCCAGCTTTGTGGTACTAGGTTGCTCGGTGGTTGGTTTCCCATTTACCCCTTCCCCCTCTCCCTGTTTTCCTCCTCCTTCACCCCCATTAGTGTGCTGGGACAGCGTCGGGCGTGCGTTCAGTGTAAATCGTGTTGAGCTTGTTGTGTTCGTATCGTTCAAAAGGCTTAGCTTAAAATGTAATCGATCAGAAACCTCGTTATGCATTATTTTAACCGCCACGCCTTAATGATGAATTGTGTGCGAGCGTTCCCATGGGAGGAAAATGGGGTGGAGGGGAGGAAACGTGTCGGCTCTCCTTCCTATTATGCGGGGATGGTTTGCTGCTCGCTGCCTGCTCGTTGAATTGTAATGTGGATTTGTGTCCTATATGTAATTTATTATTTATATATAAGTGTGTGTGTGTGTGTTACATTCTCCCTCCCTTACGTTTCCCTTTTTATCTATGTGTAATATTGCTATCTCGTGCATCGCGACACATACACTATACGCTACTACTAGACACCGATTGATTGAGATGTTGTATGTTTAAAAAAAAAACACATGTTTTTTTTTCTTTTCTTATGCACAAAACGGGTTTTCGTAAAAAAAAAACAAAATAGTTCAATTCGCTCGACGCGCCGACCTTTTACTGAAACATTTTTACGCGCGCGCGCACACACACACACACGCGCATACGTATTCACGAGCACACATACACACAAACACGCTTGGGGAGTATCGTTCCTTGGGCGGGGAAAGAGACCACATCAAAAAACATGCAATTGGCTGTTCTAGATAACTTTTTAAAAGTTGGCTCCATGTTGGTTTTCGTAGTTTTATCTAACCATTTAAATAGACACTAATATAATACTAATGCGGTTTGCGGTGTGCGTGTGCGCGTAAGCGAGCTCGCACAAAACTCGCCCTCGTTCGATTCGGGAGTGGGTTGGTTTTTGGCTGATGTTTTTTTTTTGGTTCCTGCTCGTTTTGTTGTTTTCTTTCTACCTCTGCTTCGTTTAGCTAGTGCGTGTTGAGAGTTGTTGCTTGAATTGTTTAGAATAATTACCACCAATCTTGCCCGAAAAACGTCACGGTAGATTATTAACCTATCTGCTATCACCAGGTCTTCGATTTTCCCCGTGTGCTCCCGCTCGCTACTACGTTTTGTTTTTTTCTTCTTCTTTTCTTGCTTGCTCTGTAAATCACATTCATCCGGAAATTGCTCTTTGCTCGTCCACGCACTCGTTCACTACAGTCACGTTCGCTCGCAACTAAAACACTCACTCATCGCCACCATATCCGCTAGTTTCAATCACTTCATAAAGGATTGTGTTGGGTTTTTTTCGTTTTTTTTTCTTGGTTGGTTTCTTTTTCTTTTAAGTATTAATGTCTAAAGTAGTTCCTGCTTGCAAATGTACAGGAGGGCGCGGGGAGGTCCAGGGGGCAAGGAGTCCCATTTCCCACATCCTAACCTTCCCTTCCCCTTCCTCCCTCCCTGCCACCCTCCTTTCGCAGAGCTTCCGCAGCAACACATCTAATTTCACTTGGTTTGCTTTCATATGATGCTTGTGATGCCCTCCTTCGGGCCACAAATACATTGGGATAAATGTGATGTGTGTCTGTGTGTGAGTGGTGAATGAATGTGAGTGTGTGTGTGTAAGTGTGTTCATTTGACTATGCTATATGCGACCGTACAACCTGCCTTACTTACTATTATTATGTCGATTATACATTACCGGTATTATTTACCTTCTTTTACTATCAATGTTATTATTTATATTGTTATTATTATTATTATTATTATTATTAGTACCATTAGTAGTATGATCCATCTCGAACCCTCGCTCCTTCTAAGAAACTTGTTAAACTCTTAAATAGGGCAATGAATTTTTTGTTCGTTTCTCTGCCGCCGCTTTCGCGTGAGAGATTGTTGTGAATTTTGCATTTGTTTTTGGTTCAACATGTACTAGAATATGTTAAGTAAAAAAAAAAAACACAAAAAACACACACACACAAATAAGAAACTCTCCGTTCGAACGATCTCGTGAGTCGTGCGAGCGCGTGTGTGCGTGCGCGCGTGCATCTCACGTGCCTAATTATTATGAATAGACGTTGCGCCTGCATGGTATGCAATTCGCAGACGAATGTTTTTTGATTGATTTTTTCCTTCCGCTTCTTCCCTCCCTCGACCGTTGCGTTAAATTGATTCTCTGAGTGTGTTTATGCGTCTGTGTGTGTGTTTACGCACACACACACACAGGTTCACACACTTGTATTGCTTTAGTTTGTTTACGTGTTTTCTTTAATTTGTTATACACCTCCATTTTCTTAGATATTTAAGTAATAAACGAGCACCAGAATGTTTGGGTTTAAAACACGACGCTTTGCTTTATCTATCTCTCGTTCTGGTGCCTTTTTCTACCCAAAACCTATCCCTACTCTCGTTTTCAACACACACACGCACACACACTCTCACACGAACTAATGTTGTTTCCCCCAAACGCAACGTTTTCGCTGCTAAATTCACTATACATCTAGATATTATCGAGAGTGTGTCTGTCTGTCTGCTTTTTTATGTTTTTTATTCCTGTTCTCTGCTGTTGTGTGCTATTTACGAGTACTTTTTCCCCTCCCATCTCCCCATTTCCCCCTCCCTCACCCCCACCATTCAAACCCCCGATTTTATTTACAGCGGACGCGTTTTTTTGTTCGACGTTCGAGTGTAGGTTGGCACGGACACGCGGGTAACACGCGACCGGAAAACGGCTCACGTAGCGCGGTGGCCCCTTTTTTTAATACCGGTATTTACCAACTATTAGTCATTAATTTTTACAGGTTTTTGTTTTGTCCTCGAGCGCTCTTCACCTCGTGCCCTCTTTTGCTCTCTTCCCTCCGTTTCAAAGCCCTCTGTTCTCCGTGTTGCAGACCGGCCAGTGACCAGTGTGCGTATGCGCGCGCGCGCGCGTGTGTGTGTGCCGATTTGATCATGAAATGCTTGGGGACATGTTGGGAGGGGTTTATGGTGTGATTTAGAATCGAATTATCCATTTTCAATACGATATGACATGGTGTGAGAGAGGTGGGGGAAGGAAAGGAGAAGAGGTTGAAAATTTATGCGTTTTCCACTCAAACACACGCACGCGTATACGAACACGTATCAGCTGGTGGTGCTGCTGCTTTGCTATCATTTAATTAATAAATAAATCTACTTGTCCTATAAGGGTATTTATCACCAATCCCAGCATCCTTCCATTATTATTTTTTTTGCTTCTCCCACAACCTCCCATCTCGTTTGTCTCCTCCAATAGTCACAATTATTTTGAAATTGGTTATCTAAACTTACATGCTACGTTGTCACCTAGTACGTTTTGTTTTGCTGTTTCTTTGTTGCACATCTAGAGTTATAGGTTATAAATAACGAACTTCTGCATTTTTTTCTCTCTCTCTCTCTCTCTCTATCCTTCTCTATTATAGGTGCGTACTCGGTGCAAAAAGAAAAAAAAAAACAAAACAATCACCACCAGCGGGTGTTGTATGGGTAAAATCGGGGCTCATTCCTCCCAGTGTTTTGATTTTCTTCTCCAGTGTCCTTCGTACAAAATAGTGCCTCCTTTGGGAGCATGGGTTTATACTTTGGTACTACTTCTACACGTTTTGCGCGAACATTTCCTCGCACATCGTTTGCTCCTGCTTGTGCCTATCGCAACTGTCCCATTACGTTTGCTTTGATTTCGTAGTGTGCTCGGTTTGATTTATTTGTTCCTACAGGAGGCGCGCGCACGATTTCGCGCCGGCTTAGGTGGGAAGCGTAATTGGTGGGGAGCTACAGAGCGCAGGCGCACCGTGCGATGCGCGTTGCATACCATTCGGGCGTTGCGCCGGCGCGTTGCGTTGGTGTTTGGTGCGTGGGGTCCGGTGCGGTTGGTGGCGTATTATCATCGCAGGTAACCGCCGCCCCGGTAGCCGCCACCGAGCTGTGCGCCGCCAATGGCCCGCTCCGTAGCCTTCTCGATGCTACGGGAGACGCAGCGATAGCAGCACACGTACGCTAAACATCACTTGAACAGGATGCGCCGGAACGCGCGCCGAAAGTCCTTGTTGAAGATGGTGTAGATCGCCGGGTTGAGGGCGGAGTTCATGTAGCCGAGCCAGAACGCGAGCGAGAACGCACTGTCCGGGATGTGGCAGTCCGGGCAGATCGGCACCAGGATGTAGAGGAAGAAGAACGGCAGCCAGCAGGCGATGAAGCTGCCCATGATCAGCCCGAGGATGAGCGTCGCCCGCTTCTCCTTCTTGCGCGCGATCCGCCGCTTCTCCTTCTCCGGGTCGCGCGGTTTCGGCTTCGGTGGGAGCGCCGGTTCGACCTCGCTGCAGCCCGCACTCTCCGCCTGCTTGGCGGCCGCCATCAGCTGCGTGATCGCCTGCTGGCCGCCACCGCCACCGCTCGAGCCTCCCCCACCCGAGAGCATCGGTGTGGTGCAGTTGTTGCTACCCCCGCGCCCCCCACCGCCCGCCACCTTCGCCGACTGGCGCGCCTTCGCCTTTCCCTTGCCGAAGATCGGCTGGCAGAGGCGGAACTTGAGCGGTTTCACCACCGCACAACGGCTGATCACGCCCGAATCGGAGCTGGACGGGTCGAACTCGCTCACCATGTCCGTGTCGATCCCGACCGAGAGGGCACGGGAACGTGCGGCGGCTGCCGACGGCGAAGGGGACACCGGGTCGGGTGTCGTCAGCCCGTTCGTACCGCTCGTGCGTCCCGCGACCGCCGGTCCAGGCTGCGTCACCTTCAGCGTATCCTTCGGCTCGTGGCCGCCAACACCGCCGACCGGCGACAGTGGACCGTGATTGTCCTGTTCGGCCGTCGCCGCCTCGCTCGTCGACATGTCGGACGCGAAATCGCACGTCACGACCGGTATCGGCATCGGGTTGGCGATACCACGCGGCGGTGGCTCGATCGTCGCTATCTGCGTCGTTCCGGTGGCCGCCAGCGGTTGGCTGGCCGTCTGCTGCACCGACTGATTGTTATTGCTAGAGGCACTGGGTAGTGAGGGCATCGGTACGGTGCCGGCATTCCGCGTGAAGCTCGTATCCTGTGTGTGTGTGTGTTTTTTTTTGCGGGATTAAACATACAAACCAAAGACAACGATAAGATGAGGTGTGAAGACAAAACTCTTTGCTTAAAAAAAAAAAACCATACCTGTTCGCTCGGTGGCTTCAGCGGTTTCTTTCTGATACCGCGCCGGGCGCGCGCCTTCGCCGCAAAGTAGATCCGGATGTACACGAACACCATGATGCAGCTCGGGATGTAGAAGGAACCGAGCGCCGAGTACAGCACGTACCCGATGTCTTGACTCAGCTGGAAAACGACAAACAGAGAGAGAGAGAGAGAGAGAGAGGGTTGAGAACGCGTCAGCATTATGGGGCGCAAGAGTTTTGGTCACGTGCGGTTGTTCGAGGGGCGACCTCCGGTTCGAAGGACCTCCGGGGGGAGGGAATCTGCCGCGGGGTTGCACGACTCTTGAATGGGTCGTAAAAACACACAACTAGAACACGCACACGGCGCCCGTGGGGAGTTCCCCGCACTGTGGCTTGTGGCCGACACGTCTTTAGCATATGCGACGCGCGTGATTTGATGCTGATAAATGCGCTCGCTTGCCGGCACCGACACCGAGACACGATCCCGTGGCCCCGGTGCGGAAGCCTGCAAACGTTGCGATAAAACGTTCCCCACGCCCGGTGCTCCGGGGTTCGCTGTCGAAATCAGCAACAAGACGGGACACGGACGATGCGCAGGAGGCAATTCAAGCACCACACGCACACACACACACACACGCACGCACACGCTCTGCCACTGACACATTCAAATGCACGCGTGTGTGTATGTTCATTTCACACAAAACAAATGCCGAAATTACATATCCCCAACCTATCCGGAGCCGGTAGCGGCGTAAGACGCGCCCCGCCGGGCCGAGGCCGTTTTTGTCGGAGACAATTTGTCATCCGGGCGAGCGTGCGTACCCGGGGCATGGTGTTAACGAGACCGGGAGTGCCCGTACCCGCATGGTTAACACGGGGTCCGGTTTGTTGCGCCAGATGGAGATGATAGATGCCGGGGTGGTTTGTGCCACCGCTCGACTGACTAGGGGCTTTCATTTCCATAATGAACTGATTCACTTGCGGCTTCGGTCCGTCGTCGTCGTCGTCGTCGCTCCTCCTCCGGGCGATCCAGCTATCGGCGACGGGCAGGATTTATTGTGCGGTACCGAAACACCCTGACTGACGCAGCCGAGCCGATTTGATGGGTGAGCGAGCGCGGCGCAAACCCGGAATGACGATTGCTGGCTGGCTGGCTGGCTGGCTGGCTGGCTGGCTGGCAGGCTGCCCAAAATGCGTGCCGTCGGTCGGTCCCGGGATGGAAAGTTATCTTGACGCCGAGCGACTTGCTGTCGGTCGAGAAGGAGCCGTGCCCGTGCAAGGAGTTGTTCAATCAATGAACTCACGCAGGGGGTTGGGGGAAGAGATGGGGAGCGTGGGGTGCACACTACAACTGGCTGTCACATCAAATAACTTTCAGTGACATCTTGACGGCTCGTAGCGGGGAGAACGATCTCCCCTGCTCTACAGCAAAATGAAGAATGTGAAGATTTTCGGAAAAATTGACTACACAAATTCCACCAGAAGAGCCTACCCAGGAGGAGGACCCAGAAACCCGGTGGCATAATAAATTTCATTGTGAGATGAAAATTAATTTCATCAAATTAGAGCGAGGACCTGCCCACGCTCCTTTCTCCTCTCCGCTTTCCTCACCCGCTTCAAGCGATTGTCGCGAAAAATATCCCTTACCCGCGGAGTCGCCGTTCCGAACAGCGCTAATAAAATTATATTCGCGCGATGTTGCGCGCTGCCGGCGGAAACCGAACCGATCCTTCGGTCCTAATTCGGTCCGAGCCAATTTGCCGCGATTAGGCGGGCTTTTTGCCGGGCGGCATCCGCCCCGGGCTTGTTGGGATATGATGAAAAACTCCAAAGCTAATTGATTAGCGTGGCGCGCGCGTTAACTCGTTTTTGATTGATGCCCCGGCACGAGGGCCGCTAACAAGCAAACACTCGTCCCCCGTGTAGCCCCGCGAAACCGGCTAATGGGAGTCGATTTTCGGCGCATTACTGGCGGGAAACAGGGTGGATAATAAATTTATCGCCACCACAAGTGACCCCCCACTTGCGAACTAAAGAACTTCCGGCAAGATGCTCCGGCCCTCTCAAGGGCCATCGCTCAAGCACAAAGGTTTTTGCGACCCGATTCGTCGGTTTCGTTGCTAAATTCGAGTTGGGCTCCCGTAAGAACCTCGCTCAATTTGGAGCTACTGCGAAAAGCCGCGCATCGTCCAATCAGCCCGTCCTCCCCATCGGGACCAAGAATTAGCATTTACTGTTTCGATTCCCTGCCGAGTATCGGGTTTCGCGTACGTGATGCGCAATTCAAACCACGAGCAGCAGCTCGTTTTGAACAACATTCTTGACAATTACAATTAAACGAGTTAAAAGAGCTCACTGTTCGCTTCCCGAAGGCAAACAAAAAAATGGGGGGGAGGGGGGGGGGGGAAACAAGCAACCCCATCAGGAGCCCTGTCGGGTGGTGCATTTAATTAAAACTGCATTCGATTTTGCTAGTCGCAGCACGTACGCGCAGAGCGCACCAAAGTTTCTTCGTCCTGCCCGGCGCTATTTAGCTTATTTACTACGTGCGGATGAAGGATAGAAGAAGAGAGAGAGAGGATTTCAGAGTTATTTTGCGCGTGCAGCTTTATCGTCCCCGTGTGTGTGTCGAAAGGGTGACTTCGCATCATCTTCCCCTCCCACACCCAAGTCAGTGAATCAATCGAATCCAATTTCCAAATCCACTCCGGTGCTGGGCAAGCAATTAAAGCAAATTGCGATAAATGAGGTCGAATATTCCCTCCTCTCAACCCTCTCCGGTGGATGGGCTCGTCGAGAAGAGGCTCGGAAGACATACCAAAAACACGTTCATCGACGGTCGGTTTGATACCCTCTTCTCTTTCTTTCTCTCTCCCACGCAAGGTACATTCTCAAATTCCTTCGTGGAGTCGCCGGGGCTATTGTTGCGCAAAAGGGACGTAATTGAATTAAACGACATTATAATTACACCCTCTTCCCTCAGGTTGGGGCTCTCGTTTATCACCATTTTTTTTTATTATTTGCTTGTGTTCTTGGCTCCGAACTACGGCCGGAAAAATACACACTCACACGCAGGCGAAAAACGGAGCGTGAAAGTTTAAAAAATCCATCCACCACACACCAACCCGATGTCAACCCGGTTTTTTGTCCTTTTATGCGCTGAGCCACCTGCTCCCGGCGTCATTATCATGGGGAGGGGCCGAGGGGGAGGTGGAGGGAAGGGGGTGAAGTTCGAGTACATCTCATCACGGTGCAAACGATTATTATCATACCATTATAGTCGAGCTACAGTCGAGCCGAGCGGCAAAAAAAAAAACGGGTCGGGCGTGCGCCTGCATGTATGCTATTTTTTGTTTTTCGTTCGTGCGCTGTTTTCGATTCCGCTTCGCTCGCCGAAACCATTAAAACCAAACCGTCAGCCCCCGGGGCGTGTGTGGAATGGAAATGAGAGAGAGAGAGAGAGAGAGAGAGAGAAAAAACAACCTCCCCGTTGCAACCGGCGGCTTCGCGGGTGCTCGGGCGGGTCTGGTGAAGCGTTATGAATCATTTGCATTCGCATGAAGTCATTACTTCCACGCCGTTCGGAACACGGAGCACGCGACGCTAGTTTCGCGTTTGTCGCCTGTCAGCACATATGGGGCTAGTTTGGTGGGCGCTTATCGGTGCGGTAAGTTTAACGGCCCGGTACGCGATGGTGGCGTTCTAACGCGCGCTCGCGCCCAGCAAAATTTACTGCAAAAGCTGCGTTTTAATGGGCCCTGCAAAAGGGGGAACAAAAACCCCGGGGGTAAGGGGGAGTGGAGTTTACGATAGAATAAAACCCCAACCCTGGCTGGATCCGGCGTCTTCGCGCGAATCGTAATTGAGCGAACGTACGACCGACAGCAGCAGCAGCAGCAGCAGCAACAGTCGTAAATGCGCGTTGCCTACCTCGCAGGCGCATCGAGCTCCAATAATGCAAAACAAGCGGTAACGTGATCGGGCTCCGGTTTCACAAACACACACACACACACACATGCCCAGATTCACCATACGGTAACGGAATTTTCGCCGTGACGGCGGCCGTGTGCGAACGTGCTTTATGGTTAATTTTATTTCCCCGCTTGGTTTGCGAAAAAAAAACAACACAACAACAATAACAAAAAAACTAAACAGCAAACGCCGAGAAAAAGGTGAAGGGTTATGGTTGATGGGTTTAGCCTTCGGTGTGGGTGGAGTGATGGTCGTTTCAGAACCTTGTGGATGTCGTTCTTTTCTGCACCCAGTGCGAAATTGAGTATCTAATATAATTTTTTACAAAAAAAATGTTTGTAATTATTATAAATAATTCAATTTAAATGTCGAAATAATTGGGAAATGTAAAACAAGGCATGTTATTTCATCTCTTCACAAAAAACCAACCAGTGGGCCTCTAAAGGAGGGATTTATTTTCATTTTCTACAGGTCAAAAGAACCTGCTGAAATTGAACTAGTTCATGAACTGAAAACATCAATTTTAAAAAGAAATTAAGCCGATTGGGAGGATTAATTGTCATTTTAATGATAGATAGAAATTATCTTGAACAGAAATTGATTAGCTTCCTCCACTAAAGTAGTAAAGAAAGTTTTATTTCACAGAAAAAAAACCTGTTATTGTTTATTATTTTAATAGGTTTCAAGAACTGGTTCCGTTCTCCGTTCATTCGTTCAGCTTTTTGTTGCGCTTTCCCATCGCCAGCTGTGCTGCCCTTCATGGGAAACCCGAGGCTGTACAGCGGCGCGAATAATTCCATTGTCTACCGGCAACCACACGCCGGTTCGGCGTTGCCAGAGAGTTAAAGATAATTTCACGTGCTTTCCGCAGCCGTCGCCGCGTTTGTAGCCGATGACGATGATCGTAATTTCGATTCTATTAATTCCCGATATTCCCACGCACACACCCGGGTCTCTCCCGGGCGAGGCGATCAATCGATTTTGGCTGTGTTTAATCAACCGCACCACGTGGTGGCTCCAGTGTGGAAACCCGTCCCACTCCCACTCCCACCCTTAAACCGGGAGCCAGCCAGTCGGATTAAGATTTCCGAATTCGGTGCGCCCGGGCCTGAAGAAAGTTATCGTATCGGTTTTTATTGAATCGCCAAATGTCGTTACCGACCGGCGGTGCGAGTTGCCGTAGTTTTCCCGGCGCCCGAGGTTTGTCGGTGCGGGCGGTGGTGGAGGGTGGTGATGGCTGGCAGTTGGTGACCTCTTTTCTGGTCCGTGCCTCGCCAGCTTCCACCTTTGCCGGCGCCACAACGGACGGTATTCAATATGTTAAAAGGCAATCAATGTTCCTGCCGACGGAAACGAAACGATTCTAGTGGATGGCTTTTGTGGCGCACCACCACCCAACCCACCCACCCCCC
>KI915047.1:2530453-2541687 GCA_000473445.2 Anopheles farauti | reverse complement strand
GGGGGGGGCAGTCTCCATTCACGAGTCAATCGACCGAAAACCCGCCGTGATCCGGACTGTAAACCGTGGCTTAAGGGAGGGGCTCGATACGAATGCCGGCTCCAATCCGGGTGAGCTGTTTTACCGTGCCCGTACGATACAGGTGTATTAATAAACAAACCAAAAAAACAGCTGCCAACCCCTTGCCGTGCGCTCCTAACGATTTAATAAATGATTTAAAATCAAAACCGCGTGTTGAAAGTGTGTTTTTTGCGGTTAGAACTTCTGCTGTATAAAATAAAACAGCCCCCGTCAACAGATGGAGTCTCTCGCTCAAGGCCGCATTTTCGTAACGATTGCATTCCGTCAGGCGGAGCGAACCGAACGTGCGCCTAAATGTATGCAACGCGTACTAACCGCAAACGCTTTATCTGCCCGTTTCCTAGCGGCGCCGCTCAGATTCTTACCTAGTAACCTTACTTTTAGCACTAAAAAAAAAACAGCACACGAGTAAGCAAACAGGGAAAAGGGTACAGAAGCCAAAGGCGCAACAGAAGGCAATGAATAATTTATGCGATACGTTCTTGGTTCATATCGGTCGGGTCGCAACGGAGCGAAGCAGGCTAAACAAAGCAAAACCAAAAAAAAAAAACGTGAAAAGAACAGAAGCACCTAGGCGCAACGGCCGTGCCTGGCTCTAGGATTCTTAACATCTTGCGCTACCATTTTCATGTATTTTACAGCCCCCGGCTGGGGTAAGCTGATTACATTATTATTTTTATTATCATTATACGATCGCAAACGGTGTGGAGTGTGGTGACTTACATTTATCTCTTTCTCTCTCTCTCTCTCGCGCGCGCTCTCTCTCTCTCTCTCCCTCTCTCACTCTCTTCTAACATACATTCGCTCGTGAGCAGCGCGAATCGAGCGCGCGCGCGGCAAAATAATTGGATTCTGTCAATCTGGCGCCTCCGTGGCACCACTAGCGCGCGAAAACGACGCCGCGGCATATGTAAGAATTCAGGGTGGAAGCAGCAGCAACAACAAAAAATGAGTAGAAGCAAAAAAAAAACACACACACACAGGTGGAAAAAAGGGGCGCAGGGGGGTACGGATTTAGGAAAGTTCTTGCGCCGCGGCGCGTTTGGTTCGCGCTGCAAACGCACCTTTTCCGCGGGGATTTGAAAGAGGTGGCAGGCGGCGTGCGAGGTGGAGGGGAAAGGAGGGAGGGGGGGGGGGGTGAAACAAGAAACTTTGCCAATCTTGCCCCGGCCAGAAACTCTAAGCCCCTTTCGCGCGCTGGCTCTTCGGGTAGATTTATTCAATTAATGTTTCCCCGTGATGTGACCATTCGTTTTTTTTTTCTTGGTGTGTGTGTGGGTGTTGGCTCGATTCTCTCTCCCTTTTTTGTTGGCTCCTCCAGCTGCATTAGCTTCGTGATCGAGGACGTCACAAAAGTTTGCACCAGCGGCACACTCAAACCGGGAAACAGTTTCCCGTGGGATCGTGTCCGCGGCAGTGATTGATTTCATCGCGCTTTTACCCGGTGCGGCGAATGTATGACAAAGCTAATTTGTGTTTTGGGCACGAGCGGTGATTGCGGGTGGCCGCCATTTAGGCGCCGAAAGACGGGGACGGGCTGGGAAGTCCGCTCGCGCGTACACACACACACACACACACACACACACAAACTGTCAAACCGTGTAGAGCCTGATTAGGTTGGCGATAATAATTTCATCAACTTCGCGGGCCCATAACATTAGCTGCCGCGGTGGTCCCGCCTACTCTAGAAAGTTTGTTTTTTTCTTCATTTTATTTTTTGTACCCATACCCCCGGGTACGGTGTTTCCGCGGTGCCGCAAAATTAATCAAACTCGCACTCCGAAACAGACTTGGCGGCGTCGTTCGCAAAACCCTCGTCGGATTGTGGATGCGGATCGCTGCAAATCGCACCCACGTCACGGTCGGTTCCGGGGCTGGAGCGCCATTGTTCCTCGCGCTTTAGCTTACCTGCGGGAGAAAGGGAGAAAGAGGGTGAACATATCATTAGCGAGGCTGCTCGTACGATGTATCTATGTCCGATGCGCTTCACGTACAACCGAGCGGTTCGCACGTTTAAATTCCTTGCGAGAGCGCTCGTTTTTTTCATTTCATTTATTTATTTTGTTTTTTTTTTGTATTTTTTTGGAAAACACGCATCCTTCCGAGCGGCAGAAGAAATTGTTTGCGAGCGCTTCAGGCGGCTTACCAGCTTATGGGACCACGGTAAAAAATGGTTGCGAAACGTTCAGCCAGCTTCGGTGCCAGTCGACACGCTTCCAGCAGCTTTTCCAGGTGTCGAATCGCAAGCTTTTAACGGCTTTTGACTCGTTGCGACTCATAACTCACCGGCTGACGTTTGCTTTCTAATTGGGAAAGTTCTAATCGAGCGCGAACAAAGCCGTTTGTAATGCGCATTGCCTGCATGCGGGCTGACGTGGGCCTTACGCACGAAAGGTATGCAATGCGCATCGCACGAACTAAAAGGCATACTTTTATCGTTCTTTTAGTACATGAAGATGTTTTGTCAATTTATGATCGAATATTACCGCATAAAAGTTGGATTTTGACTGGGCAAAACTTATTCCTTTCCGATTTACTAACAGAATAAAGCAGAGCAAGTCAATGCAGAAAAAGATCTACCCCAAAATGCTGGCAAACATACCCGGGGCTGGTGGTTTCAGGGTTTTTTGATTGAGTCAAGTATGGAAAACATAGTTCCTCTGGGAGGTTTTTTTCTTCATCTTTTTTTTTATTGGCCATTTACCCGACAGCGAGAGAACGTGCGGATCACATTCCCCGCCCCCGGGGTTCGTGGTTTTTCCAGTTTGGAAATCACGGAGACATCTTTGGCCGTCCGTGACTCTCTCTCTCTCTCTCTTGGGACTCTCGGTCGTGGCAAATTTGACCTCGGGACGCAGTCCGTCCGGGAACGACGAACTACGGACGGACGGACGCCTCATAATCAAACACTATTATCATAATAATTTAATATAAAGTCAAAAAGTTTCCACACACTTGGTCCCACACAATCGCAGGCTGGCTGGTCGGTGCGCTTCGGGCCCACGCTTGGGGACACCCGTACATACGTGTTCGTTTCGTGCCGGCGGAATGAGCGTTTGGGGGAGCAGAAGGAGCAGCAAGTTTGCGAAGCGAGCGTGCACAACGTGCTTTATGCACATTTAATTCATTCCCTCCCCGCCCGTGTTCGCCTCGTCCGACGAGGGCGAGCTTTATTTCTTTCAATTTAACTGTCCACCGCACAAGGAGCGAGTGCGGTTGGCCGCAGGTTTTGCGCTGCCATGATGTGAAGGTGGTCCGGTCCGGGTGTTCTTCATCGATTGGGCTTGGATTGGGACGGGATTTGGATTTGGTGCGGGAATTTAAAATTCAAATGCGTCCAAAGGTGGCACCAGACGGGGACAGGTAGGTGCACGAAACAATACAACCGCGCCCCACGAGTGTGTATCGCTTTAACGCGCGCTGTTTGCATATGAACTCTTGGTGAGGGTGGGTTTTTTTTCGTTTTTTTTTTTTTGGTTCCTAGGTGCCCTTTGCCTGGCTCTTGGAGGATGCTGCCACCATCACATGGGTGGCGTGCTGGAGTATCATTAGCGAGCAGTTGCTGCTCGAGTTGAGCCGGCGGGAAGACGAACGAAGATCGGCACGGGAATGTGAGCCTCCGCTCCATCACTCACCGGAGGGGTTTTTGTTCGAAACGAACGCCCGAGCGCGCGCGCGCAAAAAGGAAACTTGGTGCACTTTGTGCAGGACTCTGCAAACCCATTAGATGGGTGGGCGAGTGAGGAGTCGGGTGTGGGGCGGGGGTAGCGCCTCGAGAATGGTTAAACTTTTTGCATACACTTTGCATTGCTTCCTCCCTCACCGCCGGCACGGCGGGCATGATTGCATACTTTAGTGCAGTACCCAACTAGCGTTTGGGGTGAGAGTTTCGTGACGCGGCAGGGCACCCGGGGACGGGGTGCAGCGGACTATAGATTGTTTCATTATGGCGCTACAACTACACCACCGCGCACGCCGGGGCACGCCGTAATTATTTCGCCATTCTCGCCAACCTACGCTCCCGGCTGGACGCTGGCTGGACGAAACCGAAAAGGCTCCAAACCGGGTCGATCCGACCCGAACCGCCCATACCGCGCATTTCGGACCGTACCAGCGCGCAAAGAATGGCGAAGGATGCACCAAGATAGCTGGCGCGGTTGCGAAGATATGGCCGGCTACGGGTTAGGCACCAGCCCGAAACTCGCCAAACGGGGGCACTTCAACGCGGCGGCTAGGACCAACCCAATTCACGCACTTTATCGTGCGGGGCAGCACCGTTTTCCATCTCGCTGCTTCGCTCCACTCCAAGCCCGGAGCAGAATGTTATTAAAACTGTAATTTATCGTTATACGATTTCCGACTTTCCGTGGAGTGTATCGGGTTAGCCGAGATTCAATCGTGACCTAGCACGCAGTCGAGGCTCGTAAAGGTAGGGCGCAGCCAATCGGGTCCGGGACGTACAGCGTACTGTTTCGATCTTGAGTCGAGGCGAGTTAATCAACCGGATTGATTTGCTGCTAGGCCTGCAGGATACGGGTGACTTATTGATGCTGTTTACACTGCCTGTTCTCCCATACACACGCACACGCACATGCCCACAACCGCTTTGCAAGGTTCAGGTGCACAAGCTGCTCCTTAGGCTAACACACTTCCCAGCGGCAGAAAGGGTTTTGCGTGTAATCAATATGCGTTCGCCGAGTTCGGACGTAGCATCGGGCGGGGTTTGTGGTGGCTAAATTAGTTTGCAGCATTGATTCCGATGGTCCGAGTTGAAGCAGGCGCCATACCGGGCGCCAGTGCTGGGGCAGAAGTTGGAGCAGAAATAATCGTTCTTGAGCGTTCGCTTCCCCTCTCTCTCTCACACACACACGAGCAGCAAACTTCACGTGGCTGCGTTCGGCGCACCAAGTGCTCTTTGTTTCTTGTACACACACACACACACACAGGCGCCCACTCTTCCATAATCTGTTTAGGAGCCTTTGCTGGGAGGCTCTCGCTTGCTAACAGCAGCAGCACCAGCAGCAACAGGGAAAAAAAAGAAAACTAAAAACAAAAAATCAACAAAAAGAGCAAAACCCGGCAGCGACCCGGATTAAGCGGAATCGACCGGCAGGCAAGCCCTCCCAAAGCCGGCACACGGGCAGCGGGCAGGGGGCGGTCGGGACAGGGAAGCGTTGGGTGGTGTTGTTTGCAAAGCGAACGATATTGAATACAATAAATCAGCATATTGATGCTGTCGAAAATTTCATTTCCAAGGGGAACAAGAACGAGGCTGCTGCCCCCGGCGTGACATTTGGTCGGGTGTGCGTGTGTGTGTGTGTGTGTGGGGGGGGGGGGATGCCTTTGGAGGACGCTCATCAGCAGCCAATCCTGGGACCGCACCCACCCACCTTCGCCTCTCTCACCTCCCCGAATAAAAAGGATTCAAAGGATCTTTAAGGTCCCCCCTCCCCGTTGGTGCCTTTTTCTTTTTATTATTTATTTTATTTGCTCCCGCGTGCTCCCGAGTGTGGGAACGAGTGGGACGGGAGAGGAGCCCCGGGCTCTTGGTGACAGCCCATTTACCCGGTGAGGGGGAGGGGAGGGAGGGAATGGGTGGGCGTGCGACGACGTTGGAAGGTATTTTCCATGATTGATTTCCCTCGGCAATTGTCCCGGGAGGCGACCGGGAGGCACGAGGCCGTCCGCTGTACGTACGACCCTTCTTTCGGGCTTTCCCGGAACTGCTATAGGGTGGGTTTGGAGTGGCGGGAGGGGTTTTTGATGTGCTGTGTCAGCTGCAAATTTGCAAAGATATCATTTCGTCGGCGAAACAAAGGGACAATCGAGTGCGACGAGAGCGCACACGACGTCTGCCGAGGTCGGGCGGCGTACGTTTTCTCTCTCCGTGTGTGTCGGTGTGTGGGAAGATCATCAAATGTGCTTAAAATTATCGGGCAGTGCTGCCATCTCACGGGTCCGGCATTCCGTTTGCAGGATGAAAGCAAGACGACGGCAAATAAATAAGCAGAAGTCGAAACCGAATCGATCGGCGCGTAATGGGAAACCGAGACACCGAAGTGACTGCAACGGCTGCATCGGCCCCGTCCCCGAAGGCTTTTGTGTGCGGTGCGAATGATTATGAGGCTTGCTAATGGTGTGACTTGTTGCAGCAGGCCGAGACCGCAATTTGCCTGATGGGCGACCGGCTGCTGCGTTTGCTTAGGACCGCTCGATCCGGCTCGCAGGACCGAATACGGTGGCGGTGCTTGATTTGCCTTGATTACGGTATTTACTTCCATTCTTCCATCGCTCTATCAGCGCTTTCCCGCTCGGAGATTACTTCCATGCCCGTGACGTGAGGCGAGACGTGATTCATAATTTAATTTAAGTTTCTTTTTTTTTTCTTGTTGTAGCGTGAGCCACTTCTTAGCCTGCCCACCCTCGGGTTTGTTGCAGTCGTTCTAGGCTCACCCTCCCTCCCTTCCTCCCTCCCTTCCGCCAACTATCCGGTGGAACCGGCTAATCAAAGTCCACGTAGCAGCGACGCGGGCGAGCAGCAGCACGAAAAACCCTGACCGTGGCGATTTTTTTCCCTCCTCCGCTTCCACGGTTATCCTTTAATTTGAGCGACGGTAAGCGGGCTGTTGTTGTTGTGAATGGCCGCTCGCCCCAGCCAGCCGAAGCGCAGAAAGCCGAGCGGCCACTAACGAACGTCACGTCGTCCAATTTGCAAATTAAGTAATTTTCATTACGGCTCGCATTCCCGGGGCTCGTGCCAGTGCGCGAAACGCTTTATGCTTCTGTTTTATTTACTTCTGTTTGTGGACCGGCAAAAGGTGGTGGAGAAGATGGAGGGGGAGAGGGGGTAAAGTGGACGAGCACAAAATTCCGGTTTTTTTTTATTATTTTCCCACCACCACGCTACTAGCAATGCGCGAAAATGTCCTCCACGACACCGCAAAGCAAGTGGTTTGTTTTTCGTCTTCGCCGTCGCGGGTGAGCGTTACGTTTATTCCGAAATTAAAACTACCAAATGCTAGTGGACGGGTGAAGGGAGAGGTTGTAAAAAAGATAAGTACAAATTCGTCCTATTTGGGGCACAAAAGTAGAGTAAGGTTTCAACGCACCAAACTGTTCAGCCACTGTTCAGCAGTTGTAGAGCGTATCACCCCCTCCTCCACCCCCTCAAGCACCCTCTGATGAACTTCAAAGCATGCCCCGAACGGTTTTGTTTTCCCTCTCGCCCGCACCGGCGTCAAGTGCGTCAAGTCGGTGTGCTTGAAAACGCTTGGCCCAGTCGATGGCTTGTGGCCGCCAACTGCAAATAGTGCATGGGACCACTTTGTGCGACGCTGAAGTGGTTTGATGCGGGGGGGGGGGGGGGGGGGCCCTCTCACTAAGCCAATTGTGCTGGACGCGTCACTGTTTGACCGTTTTCCCGGGCATTAGGTTATCGGGATTGTTTGAAAAGGGGGTTGGCGGCCGGGGACGGGGACGGGGACGGGGTCCGTGCGGTACGGCAAACACAAAAACGCCACCCGACCCACCCGGCAAAGCTCCCCGAAGCATATTGCGATAATTGATGCCCGAAGTTTTCGATTGATCCGCCATTTCCCGTTTCCCATGCTGTTATAATGTGCGTGTGGGTGGGTGGGTTGTGTTGTGCTTTCATCTCGTGTACCGTCCACTCACACGATGGCCATCAACATGGGACAGTTCTGCGCGCGCGTGTGTGTGTGTTTTCTTTATCCCTTTCCCTGTCCGGTCGCCGTCTCCCGACCCGAAAGGGGACGCCGAGAAAGCAGCCCATATGTGTCCCAGGACCATCGCCATCGTCCTGGATGTCGTGTTTATTTGATTGAGCGCAGAAACAGTAGCCCAGAGATGTGTCCGGCCACCTCGGCTCCCGCAACCCACCCCCTTCCCGCACGCTATCTAAATATTTCTGTTACCATATTAACATCCCCCCCCCCCCCCCCATCCTCCCACCGACCCTCCTCTTCCACCTCTTTTCGGGCAAACCATACTCGGACATGGTCCCGACAGCAAAAACGGACGACGGAAGCAAGAAAATTGAACCCAAACAGGAGCGCAACGTTGCCGAGGCGAACTTTGGCGAGGGCGAAAACCCTCATTAATCTCCCTTCCGCTCGCCTCACACGGTCGCCCTTCGCCACGTATTGGACACTGAGAGCCGTGCGGATGGTTTACCTCTCCAGCACTGCCAGGATGCAACAACAACAGCAAGTGAGGCAAAAAAGGACCTCCCGTTTTGGAGAGAAGATGGGGGATCAAAATATGGTGCACATTAAGGATAAGAGCGAGGAAGAGGGAAAGAGAGTAGGGAGTGTGGCTGGAATGATGAGAACAGAATGTTAAACAAAACAAACGCACTGCTCGGTGCCTGGAAGATGGTAAGGATGGACGAGGGGTGGGAGTGAGAATGAGGCATGTGTGTGTGTGTGTGTGTGCGAGCGAGAAGATTCGGTTTCTGGCTCGGGAGGGCTGGAAGGAGGAGAAAGCTTTTTGCCAAGTGGGAGGGAGGGAGGGTTTTCTTTCAGAAGATTTCTCTTCCCTTTTGTGCAACCCTCGTTGATTACGGGCGGGGGTAAATGGTGCGGGAAGATACACACATATACGGGCCGCCCTTGGTTGGCCACCTTTTGGGAAATCGCGGGGACACCACCCACCCCCGCCCCGGGGAAAGCGCTCCCAGGTGCGTGCTCGGGAAGGGAAAAAAGGCACGAGCAAACAAGGATGTCCTCAGGACCCTTCCCGAGGCCCGGCCGTACTGCACGAAAACCCATATGTGGGTGTGTGTCTTTGTGTGTGTGTGTGAGTGTGCTGTGGGAAACATATGTTGATACAAGAGGCATCTAATTTAATTCCAGAGAAAAGGACTCGTCTTGAGCGAGATTTTCCGAAAGCGCAAAAGGACGATTTGAGGGGGGAGGGGAGGGAGAGGTGGAGCAGGTAGGCGGTGTGTAAGGATCCCTTCAAACGACAATGACAACGATGGAGATGACGCCGCCGCCGACGACGATGATGCTGATGATGATGGTGTTGTGCGTTTCGTCCTTTTCCTCTACCCTCCCCCACCCCCTCTCTCCCTGCGCACAAACCACCCTCCCAAAAAAAAAACCGATCCTTGTGGCGAAGCATTGCTTGCTCCATAGCTCCCCTCCCACCGAAATGAACGGCCCCCACGAGAGGAATCGGTCGACCGGTGTACTTATGTATATGTGTGTGTTTGTTATCATTCTTTTCTTTTTTTTTGTTGCTTCCGTGTACCCTCTTCTGTACCTGTGTACGCCTGAAGTGCGCCTGAAACGTGTGGTGACAGGCAGTAAAACCGTCTGGCTTGTGAATGTGTGTGTGTGTGTGTGTGTGTGTGTGTGTGTGTTTGGCTCCTCGATTTGGCAAATCACTTGATCTGATTTATCTGAGGCGGCGGCACTCGGCTCGCGGTGGTGCTGTTAAGGTGGATTTTTAGTGGCCTTTTAGTGGCGCCACTTAGCGGCAATAAATGAAAACATATTTTCGAGCCATCGGGGAATCGTGTTTACGGGCCCTTACGTTGTGTTTTCTAGTTTTGAGTCGGCGCCAAAGACGCTTTCTATCTTTTTTTTTTTTGGTACATATAATGTCAACCTTTGCCGTGGGTAAAATTCGCTCAAAAGAATATTTAGCTTTTACACATTATTTATTCATTTCATTTTTCTTGATTTAACAAAATGATTAAAAATGCGTTTTTTGTTAAATCAAGTTTTTTCAAGCTCTGTTTTTTTATTTAAAAACATTTTGCCTGATTCGATTTTATGTTTAATTTATTTGTTTTAAACGGATTTTACTTGGCAAATCGAGGATTAAGCTTATAATTTCGGTCCCCACTGTGCACCGAAAACCGAACCGTAGTTTGCTTCACTTCACGTTGGCGAAGGTGCTAAAGGGTGCGTAAAGCTGCCACAACCCGTAAAATGTGTTTCCCACACCTTCTTGGCGCCGGAAAGGGGGGAGGGGAAGGAAAGGGAACGGCGAAAAAAAACCCCTTTTCTACCGGAGCGAAGGCACGTGAGGCGATAAGTGTTAAGGAGAGTGCGCCAAGCCGTTCCGGAACCCTTCTCCCTGGACAGAGGCGACCGGAAATCATCAGCAGAAACGACCGGCCTGAAGTGAAATGGAAACGAGCGGCACCGACGGGCGGGCAAATGGGAACCTCGTTTTGGAAATCGGTTTTATTTTTTTTTATCAATCACTTTTGACATCCGAAGCAAATCGTTTCACGGCCTGGCACGACGAAGGGCGGCAGTAAAGATGATCGATTTGCAGCTCGAACACCGTCACGCTACCTTTTGCGGGTGTGCAGTTGAAAGTAGACGCACGCAAAAGGCGCCCGGTGGAAATGTAGATGTGGGGTGGTTTTTTTTTTCGCCTTCCTTCGATAATCAATCGCATGCAAGCAATGCACGCGATAGGTCCATTCATCTCTTCCTCTCTGTCATTCTTATTCTTGTCAAGTTAATTAAAGTGAGTTCGTTAGCTACACCCGATCTTCCTGGAGGGAGAAAAGGGAATAAAAAAAAACCCGACGTCAAGCTAGATCGAATATTTTCGAGCAAATAAAAAAAAAAAAACACACGAGCACGAAACGAGCAGAAATCCCTCGATTGTTTTGTGCGTCGTTAGGGAGATTGGCAAGTGGTGAAGCAACATAAAAGCAGAAACGAGAAGCAAACGAGCAAGAGAGCAGGAAGAAAAAACTCACACTAACCATAAGTGTCGTTCGAGGACACTGTTTTCCGTGTGTGTGTGTCTCTCTCTCTTTCTCTCTCTCTCTCTCTCTCTCTCTCTCTCTCTCCCTCTATCATTATTCGGTTCGAGATCGGGCCGGTAGAACTACTTCGGGCGACGGGAATAGTTTTTGTGTTTCTCCCAGAGCTCGCCTCTCATGAGGCAGTTTACCAGGGAAGGGGGTTCCGGGAGGGAGCGGGAACGGGAAGTGGCCCATTTGCACGAGAACACAATCGAACACGCACAACGCAGCTGTCCGGTCGGGTGCCGCCATTTTGCCGGGGAAGCGCACGGGAGGGGAAAACACGCTACCACCATGAAACTTGACTACATTCGCAATGGTTGAGTACGCTCACAAAAGGAGCCGGGAAGGGTGGGGG
>KI915047.1:2503009-2530278 GCA_000473445.2 Anopheles farauti | reverse complement strand
GGGGGAGGACGATGGTGGAAAAACGAGCCACTCCTGGAAACCGATTCTTCGAACGCCATTACTAAAAGCTTTTCCGAATGATTTTTTACAAAAATAAAAAAAAAAACCCTCGATCCAATCTATACTGCCCGTGAAGAATTGCGCTGCACTGGTCATGCTGCGTTCGGTTCACTCAACTGGAGCCGTGCTCAGTTAACAGCGCAACCATGCCACCCACTCCCTCCCTCTCCCACATATCGTCCACTTACGATGCGTCCGGGCGGTCAAATCCGGACGTTTACTTGCGCCGTTGCATGCCATCCGTGTCTTGTGTGAGCGTATAATGTATCTGCCCGGTGGGGCAACGGGGAGCGAAAGGGGAGGGAAACATTCCCGCCCGCTTTCGATGGTCGGTCGTTTCGGGCTTTCTTTGCAATTCATCCCACGGGAACGGGGTAATATTCCCGCGGGGTGGGCCACGTGGGAAGAGGCAGAGGAAGGAGGGGGGGGGGGGAGGGGGCGGCGGGTAATATTAGCTTGCGACGACACTGGCACAACACACCGCCGAGAAAAGCGAGAAAAGATGGCCGCCGACGCCGCTCGTTAGCCGTCGGGAAATCGGGAAATCGGAGCCGTTTTATTACGATGCAAATGGGTTTTTTGTTCGCATCTTTTGTTTGTAGCGCCCTGTTTGATGCGACTGTTCGGGTGCTGCTTTCCACCCTGCCACCCCTTGGTTTGAGCGCGATGAAATGCATTTCATCTCCGCTTGCAATCAGTCCGTGTGTTGGCCAATAACGCCCGCCCGGGGGTTTGACACTTGTCCAAAAAGGGGGAGGGGAGAGGGGGGGGGGGTTCCTTCTCACCCCGACCGGAAGCTCCCACCAGTGCCAATCGGGCGCTGGCAAACGGCCAACAACGGCTTTGGGTTGCGGCAGGCAGCCTTATCAGTCGCGTCGCAAACGCGGATTAGAGGAGGCCGTGCTTTATTAAGCGCAAGCAAAATTTAAAAACAAATCCCCCGACGGTTTTTTGTGCTTTAAAAAAATCTTGATTTTTTTTTATAGCATTTTATATTTATTTTAACCTCAAATGGAGGCGCTCGGTGGCTCTAAGATTTTTAACATTTTTCTCTGAAAATGGCATACTTTCTTGACCAAACAAACAGACGTGAGTGTAGGGAAAATTTATTGCGCTACGAAGCGTGTGCGCGTCGAAAATAAATACCACCGTTAGGTCCGTTTCGCATCGCATTTTTTTCCCGTTTCCTTCCCAAGTGGAGACGCCCGGTCGTTTATGTGTGTTTTTTTTTTTTTATTTAAAATTGTTTTCCAACCCCCGTTTTGTATTTTTTTTCAAATATTTTTGCTATCCTTCCGGTTGCACACCGAGCCGAAGCTCGTTCCCGTGCACCGACCGGGTGGGATATGGTTAAAATTAATTACCCACCGGGACCGACCGGGTGGGGAAAACACATCTGCGGCCCGCGGGGGAAAACGGGAGAGAAAAGCCCGTCCCCCGGTGGGGTGACGCCTGTGCGCCAAGCCTGCCTCCCGGAAGGTTAAGATCAAAAGGTGGCCCGCCCCCGCCCGTGGGGTGGCAGGTGCGACGAGCCCGAGCGCCCGAGATAAAACCCATCTCTCCGGTGACAGAACAGAAAGGGTAGTAATTTTGCCCGAGCAAAACACACACACACACACACATTCGCAACCCGTGCCGGGTGTGTGGGAGGGAGGGAAGGGGAGGCGGGATCGCTCGCTCCATTGTTTGATTTTATTTCCTGCTCCACCGCATTTCTCCCGAGGGGTGCGTGAAAGGTGCCAAGGCTTGGCTTCTCAGTCCCGCATTTTGTGTGTGGGATGGGTGTTTTTTTTTTACCCTTCCTATCTCGCCTTCAACGTCCATCTCAGCGCCCCCATTAACACGAAGGCGTCATCGTATTTCATTCCGGGAGGTCACTTCCATTTCACGGACCGGCGACCTTCATCTGCCCCGCACGCCACATTCGCCAAGCTTTAAACTTTGACACTGACGGCTGACACTTAATAAAGCCTCGCTCTCACTCTCTCTCTCTATCTCTCTCTCTCTCTATCTCTCTTTCTCGAAGGTGGAGGAAAGCGCCCCAGCGCGTCTGGAATGCGTCTTCGGCGGGCGAACATCCTCCGGCGGCTGTGGCTTAAGTAAGTGGCGCGAGCGTCGTCGCGGGAAGTTGGGAGCCCATAAATCACACGGCCCAGGAGTCTGTCAGTGGCTGGTGGCTGCCACCGCGCTGCCTCTCCCTTTGCACGGGAGGGGTGCTTTTAAATCTGCCAGACGCCGCGCGGACGTGTCTTCGGTTTCGGGTGCTGTTTATTTGTGTTCTCCATTTTTCGTGCTCAATTCAGCTGCCGCTGTGTGTGTGTGTGTGTTTTTTTTGTGGATTCCGGGTTTTCTTTCGTTCGTTTTTTTTTGCGGACCAACAGAACCAGACCTCAAACAACTTCCCCCACCCCACCGCTTCCGCACCGGATGCGTCTAGGTTTGGCGTCGCAAATCCTCGGTCCGCCCTCGCGGCTGGACATGTCCGACCGACCGACAGGGCTGTCCGAGGGTTTCTGGTGCCGCTGATAGAACACCCCAAAGTCGTCCCGAATTGAAAGACTAAAGACACATAATGAAGCCTCCGCTGCTTGTCGGCGCAACAGACACGGAAGACAGGGCACAGAAATGAGCAACAACAACAACAGCAACAAGAACAGAAAAGAAAGAAAAGCAACACCTAGTGACGTCGAGCGAAGCGAAGGAAAACAATCAAAGCGCGCCCTAGTTCATCAGCAAGATTAACGATGCTCCCGGACGGATGACGACGAGTGCTCGCCGGCTTCAGCTCGAGTGTGTGTGTGTTCTTTTTTTATACATCCTCTTTTCTTCTTCTTCTTCTTCTTCGCTCTTTTTCTCCCTCTTCCGGACACTCCAAACGCCGCCGCCACGCGGCCTGAGACGACCAGTGAGGCATAAATTTTTATTAAAGTCACCGTCGCAGATTGAAACCCCTCCAGGGGCATGTCCGGGGTGCCGGCTTTCCCTTCCCGCACCAAGCAGGAGATAAATTCTTTGAACCGGAAGGTAGCGGGGGTGGCTCTGTGCCACGAACGGATGGGGATATAAATTGTGACCGCAGAGAAATTCCGAAATAAAAACACACACAAAAAAACACAAAAAAAAGAAATTAAAACACACGTACGAGCCCTGCTGACAGGTGACTTCGGTGGCACGGATTTCGCTGCTCCCTCCGAGCACGAGGTGCGCAAATTCCTGCTACGAAATGCGTTCCCATCCCTCTCCCTTCGCTCCCGTGATGGTGTTCGGGACGTATTAAAATTCACACGCCGCGCGGGCGAAACTCATCGTTTGATGTCGCGCTCGGGGTTTCCTTTCATCTGATTTGGTGCTTTTTGGCCACCAGGTTAGGCCTGGGTGCGGGCAAGGAATCATCTTCAGGATCATTTCTATTGTAAGCAAATGGGCTCAAAAAGATCATTATTAAAACATTCGGTTCTTTGTGCCGGATTCGAACACACTATTGAAGAGTGAGTTGATCCAACTATGTTTGGCTTGTGGCCGCCAAAATAGTACTCGGTTTTCAACCCGGAGAAAGCACTTTTTCCGGGCGCTTTATTTTAAGAAAATGAGCTCTTAAAGATCCTTTTTCATGTATTTGGTCCTTCGATTCGAAGCGACAAGCGGAGAGAAAAACTTTTCTTAGTTTAGGTTTTTGGCCTTTAAACACTAAATTCGGTTCCCAGTTCGGAGAAGGAATATTCTCCTTTATTTTAAGAAAATAGAGCAGTGGAAAGCAACGCTTCCATCCTTCTGTGTTTGTGCTAAATTAGCTACTTCACTCTTGAGTTGGGATATAGCAGCATCCTTTGCTTGTTTCCTTTTCCTATCCCTCCCGAGGCCGTCGGTAAAAAAAAATTATAACAAAAATATAACACATGCTGTGCGAAATTTAATGCAAACATCGCGCCTTTGTTTATCGAGCGGAAGAAAATCGCAGCCTTCGTTTGCGACGTTATGTTTCAATCATCATGTGCAGCGCGACGCTAGTGCGGCCGGTGCTTAGTGAGAAGGGCCCAGCGGAGGGGAATATGTTTTGACATAATTACGAAATGAAGCAAGCGGGAAAAGAACCCGGCACGCCGTTCGTCTTCCGCGACTGTTAGCGTTTTGTTTACGTCGCCGTTGCGGGATAAGCTCGCAAAAAAGCGCAGGGGTGGGGAAGGGATTGGAGATGGCGGGCGCGCGGCTGACAACACAAAAGGACACTTACACATGCCGCCAGGCTGGGCAGATTTATTTGCCGCGCTTTCGTCGGCCCCGTCTCGTACTTTTGCAACACGCGCGCCATCTTTCATCGCGTTTTGCACTCGCATTCGACATCGGGCGGATTTTTCGCTTCTTTCACAGGCCTGCTCGGGAACGGGTTCATTCGTGTTCACGGCAGGGAACTCACGCTCAGCTGCAAGAGCTCGTACGATTTTTGTTTTACTGTAGATAGTATAACCAAATAGAAGTATTTTTTTTCGCTTAATTTTATTTTGCGATAAAATGATCCAAAACTTGTTTTAAATTAATTATAAATTCATTTTCATCTAATTAGCTCCAGTTCATTTTGACGGAGTGACACGCCCGCCTTTCGGCGTGCTTCGGTGGGCTCGGTTCCGAGAAGCTACGGGCGGTCGAGTGAAACCGGTGCGCTATTTATAGAATCAATTATCATTTGCGAAGACACCGCAGCGGGCAGCGAAGCAAATTGGTTGATGAAAATTAGCCACACTTTTGTGCGCCACGCTCTTGCTTTTACCAACCGGCGGGGTGAAGTAGAAGCGACACGGGGGAGGGGAAACAAAAAAAAACCCTCCCCCTTAAGATGACGGCCGAGGCCATCGCTGGAAGGGGTGCGCTAGGTGGGCGGAAAATGGGAAACCGCCGGTGTATTATCGCGCAAAATTGTGATTGCAATCTCGACCCGTGGTGCGCCCCGTGTGGGTGTGTGTGGGTGTGTGGGTGTGCGTGTATTTATCGGCTTTTTCTCACTTTCCCTCCCCCCCCCCCCCCCCCCCCCCCCCCAACATATTCACTCACTTCTACACGCTCCGTTTTCTTCGGCCTTGGTGGAAACCAACAAGATCCTTTCTTTCCGTTGTGCGGCATGTGTAGCTCATTTCCTCGCCTTCCCCCCTCTTACCCTTCCCCCCCCCCCCACTCCCTTCCTTCTCATAATCGGCATTGTTTTTCACCGGCAAGCGTGACGTTTGCGTTTTCTGAATTTACAGAAAAAAAAGAGAAAAAAAAACTAACGGCCGCCATATTGGTAGCCCTATCGAAAGGAACAGCGCAAGAAAGGAAACGCAACAGAGCGGTCGGTGCACGAAGGCGAAAGCGCATGAAACAGCGGTGTGTAAAGAATCGTTACGGTGGAAACTTCATCCCCCCCACCCCACCTCCCCTTTATCCTTCCGGGATGTCCTTTTTTTCTGTGCGCTGTTGTTGTTGTTGTTGATGAGTGTGTTTCACTTTTGTCCTTCACCGCACCCACCCACTCCCCCCCCCCCTGCCCACCGGAAGGAGGACGCGTGGTTGAGTGTGATGCGATTTGCAGCTGCACGGATGATGTCAAGGGCCTGCTTTTGGAGGGCGGTGGAGTTCGAAGGAGGGGGGATGAAAGGGGGGCGGGGGGGGGGGAGGGTGAGGAGAATAAAACAAGGACATCGTCACGTGGGTGGGGAACATAAAATTTCACGACGCCTGGTGGAAGCCAACGAGCCCGCCGGCTTGCGCTTTATTCGCGCCGGCACGAAATATTGCGATTTCTCGGGTGCGTTCGGCGCGTGGCGCCTGATTTGAGGGGGAGGGGTGGGAGCGTCCCGAAAACCACCGCCCACCGCCCAAAACAGCTTGTTAATGGTTTGGCGGGGTGCCACCCTTCGCGTTCGGTCGCATAAAAATACAGAAAAAAAAACCCACACTCCTGTTGCGTGTGCACCGGAAGCACCGGCGCGGACCTTTTCCCGACCGAAGGAAAATCCAGTGGAGCAACAAAAAAAAAAACACGAAAATAATAATCATTCGACAACGGTCCTGCGTGTGTTTGGGGTCTGAAAAGCACCGATCGATTCGAGCGCCGCAACAACCCTCCTTCTACGGTTTCGCTGTAAACGGTGTGCAAAAAAAAAACTAAGCGACGAACCCGCGACTAATTGAAAAATGTGACCAAAACTTTCGCCGCACATTAGGCGTTACATTGGAATGTATGGGATCGGTGTTTTCTCCCCCTTCGGCAAACTGTGAGCATTAAAAACGCCATCACGACTATCACTTTTCCGCCCCAAATGTCGACCCATTAATATTCTAGTGCTTTTC
This sequence comes from Anopheles farauti, assembly GCA_000473445.2. Classification (NCBI taxonomy): domain Eukaryota; kingdom Metazoa; phylum Arthropoda; class Insecta; order Diptera; family Culicidae; genus Anopheles; species Anopheles farauti. Next base: position 2,523,894 of record KI915047.1, on the reverse strand, counting down.
GTATAAATAAAACAACAAATACAAATACAAATACAAACAGCAAACGTTCGTATATCATCCATGCAACAACGCGTGATGCAATGTTTCTAGCCTGTTTTCGGTTGGATTTTTACCCTCCCTCTCTCTCTCTCCCTCTCTCTCTCGGTGACAGCGCGCGACAAATGTTTCGCTGTTGGTTTTTTTCCCCTTTTTTTGTGTGAAATAAAATAGTGCCTTCGGTTCGCCTAGACCGACACTCTCGTCCGCGCTCAGTTGCGCTCGGTGTGAGTATAAATTCCATTCCTTTTACCGGCCGCGCGCGTGGACAGCTTCTATCTCCGGCCGGTCGGGCAAAGGGAAGATATGTTTCTTCCGCTTTGCTCTCGGAGGTCAGAGGTCACATTTACACGAGTCATATGTTTTAATTGTTTTGCCATTTCGGTCGGCAGCGCTGGCGGAGAAACGAGCAGGATCGCCGCCGCCGTGGAAGGAAAAATGGATTTATCGTTTGGTGTTTTTTTTTGTTTTCGTTGTCGTTTCCTCGCAACCGACCGTCGAACGGGAAAAGCAAACCGGATGTGTGCGGTGCGCGCTTTTGTTGGCTTTTAAAACGACATCCAGCCCGATCGCATCGTGCAACGAGAGGGACGGTACGTCCCATTCGTAAATGGATCGATTTCTAGCACGCGGCAGAAATAGCACACATATTGCCAGCAGCCACCAGGCTGGCTTACTAATCGGGCAAATGGGCTCGGAGAAGAAAACAAAGGACTAATAAAGGTTGGTTGAAAACGAGAAGAAAAAAAAACCCAAAAGGGAACCACTCTTTCCCCCTCCGCGAGAGCGGGCGAGCATCCATTTCATTTTATTTCCGAACCGGACGAGGTTTCGGTGGGGCTGGGGTTGTAATGGAGGCCCACTCAAATCAAAACCTGCCGCAAAAACCGCAAAGCCTGCCACGGGCCGCCGCCTCCATTCCCTCTCCACCACCAGCAGACTTTCGAGCTTCTAATCGAAACGGATCGCCCGGCCCGGACCGTCCGAAGCTCAGCCGGATCAAACGAATGTCACCTCCCTCCTAGCTCGGGACGACGACGACGACGACGATGAAGTGATAAATCATTCCCATCATACATTTTTCATCATGTGCAGCAAAACGACGGGGTTTTTGACGTAGAAAGCGTCTCGAGCAGAGGCTGAGCCGGAGCAGCCGACCTATCCGGCGATTAATAAATGATAGTTTGTGACAGTCGACAGGCTCCATTTAACGCTGATGTGTGCTTGTTTTCGAAGGGGGGCTGAAGTTTGGTTTCGCTCGGAGAAAAGAACCAAAAAAAAAGGTCTCCGGACCTGTTTTAATAATCTGTTCAATCACCGTCAAACGGGGGACGGGTGTGAGAAAGAGAAAAACATATCGTAAATCTGTTGAGAGCAGGTCCGCATTAGGCTCATGTTTTAGACGGGTAGGAGGCGCTCGAGGAGGGGTTGGGGAGCCATTTTTTGCTCTAATCGAATCGCAAACATTCGAGCGCTCTTTGGCACCCGGGAACGCCTGAAAGGTAGGCAGAGCGCAACACAACGTACACAAAGCACACAAAGCACACAATTCACCTCCGCAAATTATGAAACATTGTTCCCGGGATGGTTTTATTGACTTTTATAAATAAATGACCAAACAATGAGAAAAACGAGCGGGCAGTAATTTAAAAATAAATGTTCAGCTGTGCGATTTGCATAACTTCGGGCGGTTTTCGTAGAAGTTGCTCTCATAGAAAAAAAAAATATAGATAAAATACGAAACGCGAACCGCTCATTCCGCCCGTCACCTGTCCGACAATTACCTGAATTGCCGCTCGCCCTGCGAACCTATCACCATTCATAAGTTCATTATTTTCCAGCCAACCACCCCGTCGCCTGTTGTTGTTCATAAATTATAACGTTTATTGCGTTAATTAACAGTATCCGCGACGATGGGTACCTCCCTGCCCTATGGTTTCCCATTTCCACACGGCCGCTTGCAGAGCGGGAGAGGGAAGGCAAAAAAAAGAAGTTACAAAAAATACAACCAACAAGGGAGCTGGTTGCAGTAACGTTCTCTAGCGGCAAAGGAAGGGTAGGGGAGGGTTGTGTGTGAGCCGATAATAAATCGCTTCCGAAAAATGGGCAATTAATTTGCAGCACCTTCTCGCCCTAAACTAGCGCCGACATGAAACGCCGGCGCACTTACGGCCGTTGCGTTGTGTTGTGCCCAGGTGAGCATATCTCACGGAATGGGGTCGAACATTGTTGAACGCACAGCAGCAGGATTGGTACGCGTTGAAGCAGGGGCGGGGAGGGGTTGAGGAAACTTCACACCAACCGACCGACCGACCCACCCATCCACAGCGAGCGAAACGATTTTCCGGTTCATTTGGAAAACGAGAACAAACAAACTACTTACCCGGGTGGGTGGGTGTGTGGGTGGGTGGGGTGGAACGAGGATAATCATCCCTAAATGTGGTAGGCTTGATTTCCAATTTCCTGCCCCGGGGGCTGGTTGTTACTAGAAAAGCCTTCTCGCGCCCGCTTCCTCCCACTCCTCTCTCACCGCTATTTTCGGGTGTTTCTTTCTTGGCCCACCGGATGCGGCCGGTGCCACCAATATGGTAAGGATAATTTGGGGTTTCCCGTGACGCGCGCCTCGTCACGCACACCGGCCTCCACACGTTTCCGGTCTCGCCTAGGCTCGTGAGCTGGCAGATTTTCTCAGCCCGTGGTGAAACCAACCAACGAAAGCGAAAAACATCCCCCACTTCACAAAAAAAGAGAAAAAACAACCGCTGCTCGAGACATCGGACACCGTGGCTGTGACTCGACACACGTCATAAAATCGGCTCACGATCATAATTACCCGTCATAAAATGCTTCCCTCGTTGGTGGTCGTGATTTGGTGGGGTGCGAGGGGAGGAAAGCGAAGCAAAGGCGGGTGGTGGAGTGAGAGAAAGCACCCAAAAAGTCCTATTTTCAGCTTAACCCATTAATGACCGCTAGGCAGTTCTCGCTGGGCGGGTAAGTCGAGCACTTCTGTGCGCCTGAAGGTATGCAGTGACTGCTTACAGTAAGTGATTTGTTAAGAGATGACGATTTTGTGAACTTCTAAACAGATTTGTTGAAAAATGTATGCAACAAAAAGATAATTTACTTATAAAACACACAAGAAGAGATATTACATCCGATTGGAATATTTTTTTTGGTGACAACCTATTTTGCGCCTAAAAGTATGCAATCGTAAAAAACGAACGATTGAATGAATGTTTTTCTTTTCTCGCACACTTTATGCGCCAATTTTGCGCTCCGTTCACGTAGAAATGTAACAAAAATGCGCCTTGCAACTGCTGCCCCGTCGATGCCGACAGAAGAAAAAAGCCCTCGCCTCGGACGAAATTCGTCGCAGTAGTTGAGCTTCATTAGGACTGCTCCGTTGCGCGGCTGCGATTTGGGACCGGTGCAGTGCGCTGCAAACTGGCCCCGAACGTCGGTCGGACGTGACCCGGGAACAGTTGTGACATCCTCCTCCTCCTCCCGGACAGGTCCACCCTGAGGGCGAACGGGCGGCACGGGGTTTATGGTGACCATTCCACGTCGGGGATTGGGGGGGAAGAAGAGCAGGAGGATGAAATTTTATACGCTCCACAATAAAACCGGAATCCGAATTCCTCCCCCCGAGACACACACACACTCGTGGATGGGTTGTCGTGCGTGACACAAGCGTGTGTGTGTGTGCGGGGTAACTACTTCGTATAAATTGAGGGCAACGAAGGATCCGACCATGGGTTTCATAATTTATCTTCCCTCTTGTCACCTCTCACCGCCGGCTGCACCATCGTCCCGGCAACGAGTGAAGCGAAAGGAGAGAGGGTGGAAAAAGGGGTTTTGTAACGCAAAACCGAGCGTTTGCGATCGTCCACTTGGCACTAATGTGCGCCCGCTGGGTTAATACGCGCGTTTGTGCAGATGATGGTTATGCGTAGGCATCAGTGTATTTGTGTGAGTGTGTGGGGGAGAAGGAGGGAGAGAGAGAGAGAGAGTGAGGCTGAGTGCACAGGGACAACGGCGCGTTTTACGCCCGCATGCCACACGAACCAGCAATCGAATGAAAAGACATCGCACCAAACTCCCTTCCCTCGGCAGGTTCACTTCAGTTCACTGCAGCGTTTATGGGGGCGAGTTGCAGCAAAAAAAAACAAAACAAACAAACCAACCCACATACACACGACTTCGCTCCCCGAAAAACGCAGCAATCAGTATGCTGGTTGCATTCTGTGCCGCTCGCAAACCGAAAAACATACAACTCCACTCAACCTCACTTCGGAAAAAACGCCCCCCCCCCCCCCCAAAAAAAAAAATTGGAACACTAAATTATGAGCACTGCACGATAACCAGCGCACGCACGGATGAGTTTCTGATTCCCGTGGACAGTTTGCAGCCGCCTTCCCCGCCACCCCGGTGTGTCCCCATTGTGCATCTTATTACGCAGCCCGAAGGCACTGGATCGATATTTTAGCCACCGTTCGCCGCAGCGGCTGCGGGTTTTCCGATGAAGCGGAATAATTTTGGGGTTCGTTGGGGGGTTTTTTTTTTTTGCTTTTTTATTGGAGTGAGAGATCGATTTACCAGCAAACGCACAAGTCACAAAGCTCGCGGAAACCAACCAACAAAAAAAAAACAGCAACAACGCAAGCATCCTTTTACCATCTGCCTGCTGCGGGCGAGGGAAACCGAAAAGGGAGGATGAAAAAAAAGTGACGCGAGACGTCACTGACACCAGCGACAATCGTTTGACGAACGAATGATAACAGCGCACGCACACAAAACGGGAAGGGAGGGTTTTTCTATTTTTTTTTTTTTGGTTCATGATGGATGGGCAATTGCGAGTCAAGCGACAAAACCTGACAGTTGTGCGATATTTTGTCGGTGTATTTTTTTTTTTTTTTTGTTGCTTTGACATTTATTGACGTCTTCGTGCGTAAAGGGCATTTGACTATGTGTGTATGTGCGTGTGGTCTTTTCCCGGTCGAAAACACGCGTTAATGAAGCGTTTGCGGGTTTGCATACCCTCCAGGCGGGATTGGTCTTCCGTTTGGTGGCGTTGAAGGTTGCGCCCGGAAGGTATGCAGCGTGCATTACACGCTGCTCCAGCGTGCAGGTGACGTCCGTACGGTCGCGTTCGCCCCCGGGCGATGTTCAACAAGTATATTAAATATGAAAGCAAATCGTTCGCGCTAGGCGGCAGAGTCACGCGAACCTTTTGCGCCTGTTGCGCGCGTCCGGAAAGTGTCAAGTTGCATTCAGGGCCTGGGCCTGGGAAACCGGCGCTTCGTGGTAAACTTCGTGGTGTTTTCTTTATGCAGGAGAGGTCGCGATGGGCGTCCACACAAAGACGGTTGGGGACGCACGAAGTTGTGTGATTTGTTTTGACATGCATAATTAGTGATTAATTTGCCCGCCAGCGGCGCCGGCTTTATTGCTCACCGGAGCGGATAAGAAAAAGGTTTATGATGGGACCGGTTGGTGTTTTTGCTTGCGTCCGACGTCTTCGAGTTCGGTTCGGATTACGATCAATCTCACGGGCAGCGGGCGGCGCGACGAGGGTAAAAAAACTGCGTCACGCTGTTCGCATAATGATGCAATGATTAAAGCGGGTTGGGGTGGGAAAACATGGACGACAACCCCTGACGGAAGGGAGGGATAATGGTGGTTAATGGAGTGCCTGCATCAATTATGCAGGCTTCCGCTCGGACCCGGGACGCACCGGAACGGCCGCAAAACGGGGTGGAAAATTAGGACATTGCGTGGGCCACGGGACGGGGGTGGGGGGAAAAAACCGGGGCGGGGTGGGTGGTTTTCGTAAGACACCTAGCCGTCCCGGGGCCGGTCATAATTTGCGCTACTTTACGACACCAGCTGGCCCCCGAGCTGTGCGAGGGGATTGTTATTTCAGTCCCGGTAATCGATTCGGCAGGGCCGCCGATCGGGCCCATCGAGTTTAATGAAATCTCCGGCCGCAACTCGACACGCTCTCGGCCTCTTCGGCCCCGGGAGTTAATCAGCAAAGTTCTCACCACCAACGCGCGCGCGTCGTAAATCGGTTGTCACCGGGTTCGGTTTCACATTTCCGGAGGTAGAAGATTTTGTGTTGTGTGAGTGTTTTTTTTTCTTCTCCCCGCCTGTCTCCCTTTCAGCAGCTCCCTTTTTTCTCTGCAACACGGAGCGAGCCCGGATTATATCCACCCGTTTTTCCACCCACCGAATCATAACGTCCCGGCATCACACCACTAATCTTTGTTTTAGTTTCGCCTTAGGAGCGGATCGTCAAACAGTGTGTCGAACAACGCACACGGACACGCTCGGGATCAACAGACCCGGGGGCGGAGGAGCGTTCCATTCGGCGAAACTTCAAAACCGTACGCTCGGGGGATTGCTGTCCGAGCGAGATATTCCATTCCGTCGTTTAAGTGGTGCGCTCACTTCACACTTCATCCAAAGCACAAACACACACACACACACGCACACACACGCACACACTTGGCACCAGAACGTTTGCCTCCCTCGAGCATAACGATCTAGAACCTGAACCGCCTTCTCGTATGCGAGTGTTGTCTTACAATTTCCAGCAAGAGTCCTTTTCCGTCTGGTTGATTCGTCGCTACAGCGCTATTCCACGAAAATAAAAAAAATAAATACACACTCACACACACACATACTCCAAACCACGAACCATATCCTACCATCGTTATCGTACCCACCGGAAAGAGAGAGAGAGATAGAAAGAGTGGAAGAAAATCCCCATTCTCCCACTCGTATGTGTGTCCGGTGCAAGTGTGGCATTTTTATGGCACTTCCGCTTTTGTCAGCTCGCTCCGCGGACGGCCCAAAGCTTCCAACTCGTTAAGCGATCGGAAAGATCGGTATAAAAATAAAACCGAATGACCGAAGTTGCACTCGCCCCCATTATCACACCGGCTCCCGCTTCCCTCGAACCCCAGAGCGGGGAATTCATAGCGGCGCTGGCACGCGCCGTCCATCGCCATTGTCACATTTTACTGGCGCTTTTGTTCGGTGGCTGTATCTTTTTTTTTCTGGGAGGAAGAATAGCAGCTTGAAACGTGCTGGATAGCTACTTTAAATAATAAAAAAAAACATATTCAGGACAATAGCTCCACTTTTTTCCTCATTTTGCTGAGCACATTGCATACCTTTCGGGTGCAAAGTTTGACATTTCAGCTCGCATGTCAAAACTGGGTGATGCGCCTAAAAGTATGCAATTTGTTAGCAATTTCGAACATATTTAACGTTCCGTTAAAAAAAAAAAAATAAGTTCGTCGTGATTTTGCCGACATGAAGAAGTACCTCGGTGCTTCAACAAAAGTTTTTATTTGTTTTATGTGGTTAGAATAATTGTTATTTTACGATGTGTTATTGCGATAATTGCGACACGAACAATTTTCGTTCGGAGTCAGCTGTCAGCTGTCGGAAAGATCTCAACTTTGGGGATTGTCGTCTAGCGACTAGAGACGATTGACGTCTAACGAAGTTTTGATAAAAGAGTATTCAAACAGTCGTTATTTGAATTCCCGCGCGGTTTACTTCACAACTATCCGATTTGTTCCTTTTTGCAATCACGCCGCCAAAATCGCGGTGAGTCCGGAGTGGCTGCATAAAATCACATCGCCCAATGCTACGCTAATTTACAATCTCACCCGGAAGGAGGAAGCGCCTGGTCCAGCCGGCGAGGTTTTTTTTGCAGCCGCAAACCGATGCTGATGCCGCGGAAGAATGCGGAAGATTTTCGGTACGGGCAAATAGTTTCATCATCCGCTGCCATCAGCAGGGCCCGCTTTCGGCCACAATTATGTCCTGCCTGCCGGGCGGGTGGGGAGCAGGCTGGTGGGGTGGTGGGTGGCTCGCCAAAAATCCTTCCCGGAGTGCAGAAGGGAAGGCAAATAGTTTTGAGTTCGTTTCGGATCGAGCATTTTCCAACGCATGCCACCCTCCCCGCTTATCCTCCCCAACCAACCATTCCATTCCATGCCCGATCTGGGAGGGGGGAAAAGAGCGAGAGTTGCGCCTGAATGTAGGCTTGGTTCTTTTATTTTTTTTTTATTTGTTAGGAATCTGGCAAAGGATGCCCGCCTGCTGGAGTTGAAATTGAAATGGTGAAGATAAGAATAAAAGTGTAGCAGCAGCAATCCCAGCTATGCCAACAACATGCGCTCTGCTTTCTTCGCTGTGTGTGTGTGTGTGTGCCATCTGATTGTGGGACACGTTTTTTTCTGTTGTTGCTCACTCCATCCTACCCAGTCGTCGAAGCGGACGTGCCCATATATGTGTGTTTGTGTCGTAAATAAATAGCGACTGTGCATTACCCACGGCACAGGCACAGGGCAAGATGCACACGCTCCCCACGTAAAGCTCCACTCGACAGAACTTCACACACATACGTACAAGGAAGCAGGTGTGCGAAAACAACAGGGTATGATTAAGGGAGCCGCGTGGGAGCGGGGTGCAGCAGGAGGTTCCTTTTATCGGTGTCGGAGTCTTTTTTTTTCTCTCTCTCCTCTGCCTGGTGTTGAGCTGTTCTCCAACTAAAAATAGTAACAAGCAACGAAAAAAAAAAAAAACTGCCCATACTCTTCCCTCACAGCCAACCCCCGAGCATGTGTTGGTGCAGCGAAAGGAAGCGGAAACGGCGAGTGCACGCCGAGCGACGGAGGGACGAGACCCCCGAGAAGCAGTGATAATGCTACCCGAGCCAGGGACAGCTTCCTGCATATTTGATATCAAACCGAAATTCACTTGCCGTGTTTGTGCGCCGAAAGCCTGTTTCGGGACCGAACGGTGCCAACGAGAGCGCCCGGAGGCATAATTGTGTTTGAGCCCACAACATACAACATACTGACACACACACACACACACACACACACACACACACACACACACACACACACACACACACACACACACACCTCGCTACAGCACGAATGCAAACAAGTTGCTGCCAAATGGGAGCGACTCGTTTGCGGTTGGTGTTTGGGTGGTCTCTGCATCATTCTGTGCTTGTGCTCCTTCGCCCAGCGCCTAAATGTATGCACGAAACGTTCGGAACGAGCTGCCAAGACGGGATGGGGGACGAGCGAGCGAGCGAGAGTGCCCCAAAACGCCCAAAGTGTCCCGCAACGAATCGATGATGGCCGGTAAGCCGGTTGTGCTGAATGTTTTATTTGCCGGTTTGGAGCATCGTCGTTTTGAAGCATGTTTTTTTTTTCATTTTTTATTTCTTCCAAAAACCCCAAACGTGCAGGAACAGCAAAAAAAAAACAAAACAAACCCAAGCACGAACATTTTGTGGAGGCCGATTTCGAAATGTCTTCTCCAATTGCTGCGATTGTTCCCGAGCGATAAAAGCTAAAGTTCGGCCTGGCGGAACCGCTTTCAGGTTTTTCGGTCGCAGCTAGTGCCCGGATGCCCGAGTGCACGAGCCGCGCCCCGTTTGCCCGGCCCTTTTGCCCGGGAGCGAGGGTGGCGCATAAATCGGCCAGCTTACAACCACTTGAGTGAGTTAAAACCCGTTAAGCATATTTCACGGTTCGCCGGACGCGCTAGGACGCCTCCGCCCTCTCCGGTCCGTTCCGGTCTCGCCCCACCCAACCCGCTGTTTATTTATCGATTCGCATCCCGGACGCGGCCGGGCCCCGAAAATTGAAAAACAAACGAGCAACAACAGCGGTTGCAACTCTAAATAACTCTGTCTCCAAAATACCACAATCATCAACCGCACCAGCCTCCCCCCGCACTCCCGGGCCGAAAAACGGGGCGCAATAAATTTCGCTCCCAGGCGCGAGGAGGCGGGGAAGGTGCCCGCCGAAAAGTTAGTTAAAGCTGTGCCTCTCCCACCCACCACCCCACCCAAAACCCCCGGAATGCATCCCGGTTGCAGCTCGGCCTGGCTTTGTTGCAAACTGGTATTTGCGGTCGAGGTTAGTATTGGTACGCCTAAATGTAGGCTTTACCACCGTGCCGACGGTATAGCCTACCATGCAGGCGCGCCCGGTGGTTCAAAGCAATCAGAAACATTCGCCAGCATGCAGCGTTCCAGGGGGTTGGTTTACCCGGTTCGCCCGCTTCGTCGCCGTTCGCTTTCAATCCGGTGCTGAAAGTGGATCCTTGCCACTCCATGTAAGACCTCTTGTCGTAGTCGTGTAGTTGGAAAACTCACACCGAGAAAAATACAACACCGAAACGAACCAAGTTAGTGGCCCCGGGGCACTAAATTGGGCAATGTGCATAATCGTAAAGTGCACGCGGTTTTTCCCTGCCGGTAGGATTTTTTGAGAGTGAGAGAGCGAAAAAAAAAAACAAACCAAATCATTACCGCCTCTTGCACCGGGGGGATGATGACGGCAAGAAAAGTGCTTCGGTGGACGCTTTTTGGGAGCTTTTTTTTGGCTCGTGTGCCCATCCCCTCTGCGGCTCCCACGCAGCAGCCTACTTATTAGCAACCCTCACTAGTGCGCTGGCTGAGAAGGAACGCACTCAACTCGCCGGAAACGAAAAAAAAAACCTTCAGCACCTTCAGCGCGGTGTTAAAATTTTCCAATTTTCCTTGCGCAGACAATTTGCAGCGCCTGTTTAACGACCCGGTCCGGGCGCGGGTCTCGGTAGGGCCATCCACTTTCGCACACTCACTCGACGACGCTCGAGGAGTTGCGAATGTCGGGTAAAGTTTTTTTTTCTCCCTTCCCCCCTCTCCCACCGGAAACCATTTTGCACTCGTTTGTTTCGCGTGTAGGAAAATTTCAATCCATTTTGCAATTTGCTTTTTTTTTGCTTCCCTTTGTACGGCTCACTGTTGTTGATCACAAGGCCTGTTAATCGGGCCAGTGGCGCGCTTGAAGATGATCTTTGCGCCTTTTCGCCCATCGAAGATTTTTTTTTCCCCCCGCCTGCTCCGCTTCCGGACGTGTGCGATCCGTTTTTCTTTTTATTTTTTCATTCACGTCCTCACAAATGCACCGAACACTTTTTATCCTTCCGCTTTAATCATTCCCATCCCGCCCCGGCGGACGCCCAACGACGACCAAAACTGCCCCGAAGCGTCCCTACGGTGTGTTTGTGTGTCCCGAAAACCCACCCATGCACGGCTCGGGCCCGGCAAAGCCATCCCCCATGTCTTGCAGCGATGAAAAGAACTTCGTTCGTTCCCGTATTCCTTTTTTTTCTTCTTTCACTCTGTATGATTTGTTCACATGTTTATCTTTCGCCAACGGTAAGGGAAAAGTTCACATGTCCCTCAAAAACGTCCACCGCACAGTGGGTCCAGCCAAGCCGAGTCAAAAGTTTTTCGATTCCGTACGATAAACTGTAACGTGTTTTTTTTTTCGAAACACAAAAACAACTTTTTAAAACCCACCATTTAAAGCAAAACACACTTGTGCGCCTAAATGTTTGCAATACAAACGATAAATATAAATCAGCTTTAGAACAACGCATTGCCTACAGGTCGGGCGGTTCAGTTGAATTTTGCGCCTAAATGTCTGCAGCTAGCGCTTTATAACGCGATCGAAATCGAGTTCTCCAACGGACAGTTGTGCTGTTTTCTTCACACAGCAAAAGTACATTTGATAAAAAAAAATACAGAAACCCACATCTCGGGCGTTTTTTTTCGCGCTCACTTTCTCTCTATATGTCTCTCCCTCTCCCAACTGCCCCGACGGATGCGTGCGGGTGTACTTCAGCCGGGAAGGCAAAGAAAATGACGAGACACGCTCAGATAGGACGCCCGCCCCCGGGAACGGAACGATTTCAAATATTTTCCCTTTCACGGGCGCGTGCCTGCATGCAGCCAAACTGCACGCCCTGTTGTGCCTTTGCTCTTTACCGTTTTGAGCTGGCGAGGCTGCCGCTTTTGATCTACGCGAATGCGGCGGGCGAGATGGGCTCCCTTTTTGCCAAGCCATCAAACGTTCGGTGCTCGGGTTGTGGATGAGTATGTGGCCGCCACACACACACACATCTCCGAGCCGACGTTGGATGTTACAAAGGGACGAGTTATTTTTCCCATCTATTTTTGAAAAAAAAAACCGGAAAGATAAAAAGCTCCCGTGCCGGGGAACGTGACAATTAGACGCTGCTCGAATGATTTGCGAGGAGTGATTATGTTTTTCGCTCCCGCTGCTTGCTAGTTTTCCTCAAGCAAAATATTGTTCAACGTCCAGCGCGAGCGCTTGTTTCGCGAGAATTTTTCGGTTTTTTAAACTTTATCCGCACCCGGTGGTGATTATTTATTAGGCCTAACTTCGAAGTGTTTACTTCAAGCTGTCCGCGTCACTTTCGACCGGTAGTAATTCACTCGCTGGGCGTGAAAAATAATAAAATGAACCCGAACAAACTAAACCCAAGGGCGAACTTTTGCGGACTCTCTTCCCTCCCCCCCCCCCCCACCACCACGCTCCCCCCTTCAACCGTACCATCCGACCATTTAATTATGGGCTATTGCCCGGTAAGTGAGCGGAGCGAGTGCGCTCAACCGAATTCATTACCGCCGGTGTGCAAGTGGCAAGCCAAAGCGAAAGCTTTGTAAATTTCATTTTGCTGCTCCGCGAGAGAGGCGCGCAAGGCAGCGAACGAAACAAATAAACAAAAAAAAAACAACACGAGAACGCCGGCCCTCAGCGAAATGATTACTCGCAGGTATGAATAATCGCACGGTTGTAGCGAGAGAGAAACAAAAAAAGGAATCCAACGCAGCTCAATTTGACGCTACATTGCCGGCGGGCGGAAGTGGGCCCGCGGAATGGAATGAATTTTTAAATAACGCCCGCACGCCTAGTAATAATGCCCGTCGCGAGAATTAGGAACCGATTCGGGGCGGTTCCGCCGCGAAACGATTCGGCTGTCCGCTGTCATTATAATATATTTTAAGCTTCAAATTGCTCCTCGGTCCTGGAATGGGCCCGACCGGGAGGGAGGTGGCATTGTTTTTCCCCCTCCCGCAAGCCCTCCCCCGCGAGTGCCCCAAATCACCGACCGCACCGCAATTTTGATCAACATTGGCAAATAACTTTCAACAATGTCCCGCGCGTTGCGCGAGAGCTTTTGTTCCTCGCAGAACAGGACTTCCCCGTTCCCCAAACCCCTGTCGCACCAAAAAAAAAAAAAAAACAACAACGCGTAGCAAATAAAAGAAACCGCGGTCGCATCTCGCAAACGGAAAAATGCGAAAGAGAGTGAAATAAAGATTATCACCGGCAGATTAAGTCCCGGGTATCGGTCGGCGTTCGTCTCGTTACGCCCTCAATTTCCCTTCGCTCGCTTCGCTAAAGCATTACAATCGACAGAGGGAGACGAATAAAAAAAACGGGCGGCACCAACACATCGGCGCGCGCCTAATGTGCGCCCGCTTTCGGTGCGTTTGCGTTTATAGAGTTAGCTAATTTTCCGCGCTCTTGATTATGATGTTGTGGGGGCCGGTTTTTCGTAGCGAATGCCGGTGGTTTTTTTTCTTTTTGGTAAAAGGGAAGAGAGTGGGGGGAAGGGGGTGGACGTGGAATGATTGCGAGTTTTTTTTGTTGTAATGTTTTTGTTTCACCAGCCCCGTACCCGAAAGCCGCACCATTTGCGCGTTACGCGCGAGATGAGAAGCTTCGGGATGGACTGATTTTTGTGTTTTGTTTTTACAGTTTTTTTTTTTGTCGCTTCGCCAAGCAGTTCGAGTGGTTTGCGAGCTGCCTTCATTCATTATGTGTCCTCTGCCGGCCTATTTTCGGTGGCAGGCTCGCGATTTACATCCGCCACCAGTACGTGAACCGACTGGACAAAAACCGGGCCGAAGGAAATGTGCGTGAAAAATCTTTTTTTTTTCGAAACGATTTCTTTCTTATTTTTTTTACTTTTTGGTGGCGGCCTAAATCCTACGCGAAGCGATGCTCCGATTTCCGACCGCGGAGGACCGCGGGGCGGATCACGTATCCTTAATCGGTGCTATCAATTTCCAGCCTGCCCCGTTCCGAAAACCCTCCAACCCCGCGCGTCCTGCGGTTTCGAACCAAATTCAAACTCGCTAGGGTAAGAAAAGCGTCTGGAGCGGGAAATGATTATAGGAGGGAGAGGGGGAGGGAGGGGGGTTGGAGGGGAAAAACGATAACGATGGTCATTCGATCGTTTTATTAACTTTACCTGAGCAGCCGGTCTCTTTAGTGGGGAGGTTAGAAAATGTGCAAAGGACACACAAAAAATTGTCCGAAAATTTACTACCAAAGAGTCTAGAATTTAGAAATTCAAAAAAAAAATCCGAAAGCTTAAAGTGGGTGCAAACAAACCAGAAAGCGATAAAAAAATAAATACCCACCCGCTGCCAGGGCCACGCAAATTACGCACGCACTTTTCCACCCCATAGATAATGAGCTACCGGGCGCCTCCATGGAAGGCGAAACTTAAAAAAATAAAACGAAGGACACCGAATGGGAAAAATAACATCTTCACACCGTGCGGCGCGTGTGGAAACAAATCCTGCCCGGCACTGCCCCGGGCAGGGAGCTCACCTAATGGAGCCCCGAGCAACGGTTGCGAAATTTCATTGCTTTTAATTTAAATTCAATTGTCCCTTGCACAGGGAGGGAGGGAGTTTCCCGTTCACCTTCGCCAGAACGGGGGAGGGGCCGAAAATCGCTTTTCACTTTCCGGGTGGCGTCGGCAAAACTCAATCATACTGTTAGGGGGGAGGGGAGGGGGGGGGAGTGGATGGAATTCGCTCTAGAAACGCGAAAAACGCTTCCGCGTCCGGTGTTTGCCGGTTCCAGATTTTCTTGCGCGAAAGGAGCGGGTGAAGGAGGGGGTTCGGCCTTACGGATCGATCACGTATTTTCTTTTCTCTCTCTCTCTCTCTCTCTCTCTCTCTCTCTTTCTCTCTCCCTCACACACGACTAGTGCTTGTAAAACAACGAGTGGGAATTGAAATTTTTTTTCTGTCTCACTCACAGCAAAAACGGGAAAGAAATCGACACCGACAGTCACCGAACGTCAACATTTTGTCGCAGCAAATAATGAAAACAAAAAAAAAAACAGGTAGGCCATTCAACTCGGTTTTTTCCCCACGCACACTCACACACCTACACACAATCGGCAATACAGGTCAGTTAATCGAAATTGAAATTTAGTTTCTATTTTAACCTGGCGCACACACACACTCACACACACACACATACACTCACACAAACCCGCATAAGTTTTCGTTCCGATACGTCCGGCGAAAAACTAGGCCAGGCTAATAGAGCGCAAATTAAACATGGGATCAGAGGCAGCCGAAAGGGTGTATGTGTGAGTATAAGTGAGAGAGAGAGAGAGAAAGAGAGAGAGAAAGCAAAGAAGGCCTCCGACAGATGTGACTCGTATCTGCCCGCCTGCCCAGGGAAAGGGAAGTTTTCCACACACGAGCGCAAATGTCAATCACACGTGCACTTGATAGAATTACTTCCCGTTTTTTCCTCGCTCCCTTTCCCTGCCCTCCCCTAGGCAGGTCTCCGGTGCATCCGAGTGTGCCGTGAGCCGGCCTTCCGGTCGGTCACTTTTCAATTTCAAGCAATAACAAAATTCATTTCCATTTGCTCCCTTCCCCTCCCCCAGACGGCCTCCCCCTCGTACACTCCTGGCGCCCAAGCGACAGCAGCAAATAGTACGAAATCGTCATCAAATTATCGCACTCATGCCTTCGTTCGTGGGATCGATTTGTTTTAGTTTTATTCCAATTCCGCAAACATATGCGCTCGAGAACGCTCGGAGCGATTTTTAATAATTTTTTTTTTGTGTATTTTATTTAAAATCAATTTGCCACACCATTCGGAAAGCTTTCTCGCTAAAAATTCAAACCACCATTAGTACACCATTTATTGGCCGCGCCTACTTTCGGGCGCATAAAAAAAGAAGCTTTGCGAGCGGCCTACCTTTCAGGCGCGTGCTAGTAACGCCTTTTTCGTTCCATTTTTAGTGGCGGTTTTTAACCATTTAGCTGCTCATTAATAAATATTCCAGCGTTCCCTTCTGCCCTCCGTGGGTTTTTCATTTCCCCTAGTCTCCTTAACCCCCCGCCCCCCCCCTCACCACGATGAAGAAGGTTGGAAAGGGTAAGCTCCTTTTTCGGCACGCATAAAACCAGCACGCCTTTAAACATTTCGCGAACAAAGGACACTCGTACTCACGGGGGAGAGAGGGGATGAGGCGCAGAGGATAAAACGGCACACGGGTGCTTAACCGTGAGGGAAGGTGGGTGGGAGGCGCATCGAAAGCTGGCCCGCACACTTATCACCTGATGTTAAACCGCAAGTTCATATTTTGCGTAATGGGTGGGTGGCGGGTTGGCGTGGCGGGTTCGGGATGCTTCCGAAAGGGAAGAAATGGTAATAAAACGCAAAACAACACACAAAGCATCGTAAAAACCAATCGGGCCTTGTTTTTAAGTGGGTCGCGGGGGGGGCGTGGGGTGGGGTGCAGTGGCGAGTTGTGCGGGGTGGGTTTGGATGGACGAGTGCGAATGGCGAATAGCTTCGTTTTTAACCCTCCCTCCCGCCGCCACCACCACCGCCGCCCGTTCCCATCCGAGCCCACACCCTTGATTTGAAAATTGTTTCCATTTTCCATCGATGAGCTGAGTTCGTTTTTCATCGACACAGGCGAATAAAAAAAAAAAAACAACTCCCCGGGAGACTGCCGGTGTGTACGTGTGCGTGTTGTCGTTGGCATTTTGTCCTCTTCGATCCCTCGGCCTCGGCCGGGCCGAACTTGAATCACCTCATCTGTTGATTGTGGTTCGGCCATTTTGGGTTGATTTTCCCTCCCTTCGCGCGCTGGTTTTATCGCACCCCGTCCTGTGCGATTTTTTTTTTCGATTAAACGTTATGCTGCTGTCTGTGTATGTGTTTGTATGCTGACCCAGGAGTAGCTACCCGGTTTTTATGCACCATTTTTGTTGTGTGCCGTTGTCGTTTGTGCTGCCATTTGATTGAGAGTTCGTTTGCGCGTCTCCGCTCGTTTGGGTGTCTCATTCGCACACCGCAACCCCCAACCAGCCCTCCTTCCCACTCCCGGCACGTAATGGTATGTGCGTGCGTTTGGCCCCGAATCGGTCGTTCGAACTGTTTCGACGGGGGTTTGCTTCTTTTTTTTTGACTGCCCTACTTATTATTATCATTATTGCTTTTATAATAATTTTTCATCGCTACTTGCCCAACCCAACCAACGAGTGTTATTTTATTCAATATTTTGATGATTTCTCGGAACCGACCGGAGCAGAAACTGCTGATGAATATTGCTTTATGGTGGGGTCGTTATTTTGTTGTTATATTTTGTGCCTGCTCGTAAGTTGCCTTTTTTTCACCTTCCCCATCGCTTCTGGGAATCGTGCCTGTGTCGTGCGCGTTTTTACGCGGTCGCCTGGCCCGATATTAAACATCACCTTTGCGCCTGTGGCAGTGCGGTCGGGCAAAGGGGTCTTTGTTACTTTCCCGAGCGACGCCGGCCCCGAGCCTTCGTGTGCAAGGTTCGTGATAACCCGCGCTAATAAAAGTGTTTTTGTCAAAAACAACGCAAAAAAACAAGGCTCTTATTTGGCATTATCAGCCTGCAAGTATGCAATAAGGGGCGGGTTAAAAATGAACAATTTTATGCGCGCTGCATACCTTCCGGGCGCCAAACCTTAGCCGAGACACGAACCGGTGCCGCCGCGGGGCCACAACACGATTAAAACCCGCACATTCGAGGAAGCGTTCTTACCTGCAACGGGAAAGAGAAAGAGGAAAGAGAAAAGTTAGTTCCGAGTGGGGATTTTTTCTTTTGGTGCGGGTTGCGGCGACCATTTCGAAGCCGAAGTTTGCGGCAAGTTTGCGGAAGAGGTGCGACCGGCACATGCCATCGCAGTCATGTCTCCTCCCCAAAATGCCCGCCGGGGCCGGCATCTTCTCGGGATGCGAGGAGCCTTTCCCGCAACGGTTGACATCTCAGCTCGGACCCGGTTTGATTCCGGATGGTTTTTTTTTTTGTGGAGAAGACTTTACGTCTGTTTTAGGGTGACTAGTGGCAAACCGAAGCTTCAACAAGTCGTGCAAACGGCGTGCGGTGTGCTCGCTCGGAGTGTCTTCATTTCGCCCCAAATATCACCCGAACGGCAACAGAAACTATATCCGGGCTCGAATAAAATACGAGCAAACCTTTTAAAAATAAATCGAAACAAAATGTCCCACCAGAAGGGAAGTTGTTGGAGAATTTTCTTTCTTTTTTTTCGTTCAAAGCCCTTCTGACCACCGAAACATCGGTCGGAAAAGCGATAAAAATTTGCACAAAACTAAAGCGCACCCTCCCCGCATCAAACGGGGATCAAAAACAATAAACCGTATTTTAATTATGAAAAAGGATAAAGTGGCTAGCGCGAGGGAGGGAGGGGGTTAGGTTTTGCCGAGACGGCAGGGACTATAGAGTGAAAGTGGTTTCTGCCCGAACTTTTCAAACGCACACTCCACAGATAATCCCGCCCCAGCTTTGGGAACCGCCGCTTGGGGGAGGAGGGCCGAGGGTTCTCCCTCGAACACTTACCCCTATTTCAATTCGAAGCTACAATCGGGGTGGTAGTTGGAGGAGAAGGTTGGTGGGAAGGGAAACAAATTTGAAACAATTTGCCTAACCTCCGCCCTTTTCCCCTCCCTCCCAGCCTGCTTTGCCGGAATTCTTCCGTTTCGGTTTTCCGCCCCGGTTTTAGAGCGCTTAAAATCCCTGCGTGTCTCTTTTGGCTCTCTCTCTCTCTCTCAGCTGCGTCCGATGGAACTATGTAAATACATTAGGATGAACTTTCCGCCAAGTTTACCTTTTTTTTTCTCCCCTTCTCCCTCTGCGCTAAGCTACCCATTTTGCCGCCCCTTTGGGCGAATTTTCTTATTCCTATCAGCTGCTCAGGGAGCGCTCGGGCTTCGAGTGCAAACTACCACCGAAACGCCCCGGCTCTCGTGCTTTGGCTCCTGTGCAAGCGGCCCGGCTGATAAACCGCTGTTAAGTGTCTTTCGCTGTTTGTCACAAGGTTGTTTGGGAAGGGGGAAA
Source organism: Anopheles farauti (assembly GCA_000473445.2). Classification (NCBI taxonomy): domain Eukaryota; kingdom Metazoa; phylum Arthropoda; class Insecta; order Diptera; family Culicidae; genus Anopheles; species Anopheles farauti. The sequence continues at coordinate 2,504,799 of KI915047.1, read as the reverse complement.
AAGGGGGAGCATTAGGGGGCGACGCACAACCGGCGCGATCAACCGACCGAGCGCTCTGCCCGCCAGGCTTGTGCCAGGATATTCTTTAATATTTGTGTTTAGCATACCTTAACTGCTATTCGTGCTTCGGGGGCCCGGGGCTGGGGCCCTGGGGCAGGGCGGAGGGAAGAAGCGCGCGCACAAAATTGATAACAACTATAAAAATAATAATAAAAGAGTCCATCTACGCGCCCCGCGAACGAGAGAGAGAGAGAGCCGCCCAAACGGCAATAATAAGCAGGCCGTGGAAGGTGGAAGCAAATAACTTCGGCTCGGTATAAAGTAGAAAAAATAAAAAAATACGCCTCCGGCCAGGCAAACGCGTCCACCGCTGCTTGTTCCTTGTTACGGGTAAAAATTGAGACATTATGCAAATGTCCCGGCGTTTCCCCGGCGCCGGACATGGGACAACCCACCGATAAACATAATACACTCCGAGCAGCAGCACGACGACCGTTAAGAGGGTTTCGAGCGTTGCAAAGAGTTCTTCCCCCGAAGAGCAGGAGAAGCTCGGCTTCCACCGAAATCGATTCTGCCTCGCCCTTTCCCCGGGGCCGGGAGTAACAGCGGACACATTCCGGACCCCGGCCAGCAGCTCATTTCGCTGAGTGCCGAGAGCATATAATCCCTGCCCCCACCCGCACACACACACTCGATACTCGATCAAAACCTGTCAAACTTGGCTGGGGCGCTAGGGGGGGGGCTTGACAAAACTTCACGCCAAAAACCGGAACGGACGGCAAATTCCCACACACACACACACGCACGGAAGAGCTGCGGCGTGCCGCAAGCAAGATTTACCGTCGTCGGTGTGAAAAGCCGAAATCGGGATCCGAGCGGCGGCCTGTTTGCCATGTTGCTTCCATTTTAATTATGAAGTTGACCCGGCGGGGGGGGGGAGGGTTGGAGGGGAGGAGGGAACCTTTTCCCGGGGATGCAAAGTGGAAACTTTCCGGCGCTTGTGGCGAGTGTGACAAGTGTGCTTCGAGGAAGCTGGCCCGAACCGGTTGCCTGGATCGCCCCCGGTTCCAACAAATGGAGTCGAAAAGTCCCCAATCTTACACATAAAGAGCATGTTTTTTTTTTTTTTGGTAGCAAAATTCGTTTATTTTATTCCACACAATTCCCTCTTCTCAAGATTTCCCAACTTTTCGACACCTATTTTGTCGGCGCGATTTATCTTTGGATTCAACACTTCCAGCGACCGCCTCCTCACGGGATGAAGATTTACTCCCCAGTTATTTAATTTACGATTATTCAAAACCATTTTACGCAGCTTACCATCCCGTGCTGGCGAATTTTGCTGGAAAACTGCCCGGAAATTCGTTATCTAGCCAGGATTTTGCTTGAATTCTTTCGACTCCCCTCAAAAAGCAACAGTTTCTTTATGCGAAATTGCTTTTTTAAACCTTTTTTCTCTCACAACAACAAACAGCTGTCAAATTGACACACGCGTCATGTGAAGGTTAGGAACAACTTAATCGTGCGGATTTAATTGTAGCATGGATTTTTGCGCATCGAACCGTGGAGTTTGCAATCGGACTGGTGCCTCCAAACATTTAGACTTGTGGTCTAGCGTTGGAATACGGGCGGGAAAATGCGTTCTCAAAAAAAAAAAAAAAACATTCATCACACGAAAACTCGCTTCAACCGTTCCGAAGTAGCTGCCCATCGGAATATGTGGAAACCTCCTACCCACTCAGCCACTCCCCTCCTCCCCCCCCCCCCCCCCCCCCCCCCCTCACTCTCCC
>KI915047.1:2483464-2495338 GCA_000473445.2 Anopheles farauti | reverse complement strand
GGGGGGGGGGGGAGTGGTGGGTGAGAAAATATTATGTCTCTCGGGTGCTGCCCGCTGGAAACAGACCAGCAGAGAAACCAAAAAAAAACGAAACCCTCCCTCCACACCGCGAAGGATGTTGGGTGTACACTTTTTTCCACCTCACCCCCCACCCCCTTTTTTGAGGTTGTTTTTTCTTTTTTTTTGCTTTCCCATTCGAACGCTCTCCGCTTCGCTTCAATCATGCTGATATAAGCAGCACGCGAGACACTTGCCAAAACACTTGCCTGGACACTTTTCGGCCGAGGTTATCTCGTTTTTCGTGTGTTGTTTTCTTCGTGTTATTTTTTTTTTTTCTGTTGCTCTCCTGTATTTATTTCTGCTTGCGGGGCTAACTTTCCTTGTTTTGCATTTCAATGCCACCCCGCTTCGGCTTCGACATGCCCGGAAGCGGCACAAGAATGGCCGGTTGGGCTTGTGTGTGTGCGTTTTTTTTTCTTCTTCTCTTCCGCTTCTTTTGTCTACCGCTTCCTTTGCGTCCTTCCCGGGAAAGGAGGGGGAGGAAGGTGGCATTTTCGTGGAACCTGGACCCTTCACAGGCCACGGGTGCGACCATTTTCGTTGTAGTGTTATTTTTATTTCACGCCCCTTTGGCACTCCCGATGGATGGATTTTTAAAATGCAACCGAAGCGAAGCGAATCGATCAATAAAACGGGCGGGCTGGAGGAGAAGGTTTCGGTCGAAAAGGTTTCTTTTGTGAGCGTGGGCGCGTGTGTGTGTGTGTGTGTGTGTGTGTGTGTGTGTGTGTGTGTGTGTGTGTGCTCGGTAAGACTCACAAATGTGACCATTAAGCCAGGGACAGGGTGACGTGACGGGAGTGTGCTCGGAAAAAAGCAATATTTACATGCCGAAGCGATGAAGTAAATGTGCGCTGTTTGTTCAGCCAGCGCCCTAATCCTTTCGCCTGCGTTATTTTTGTTTGCTCGAGACGGATTTCGTTTGCTTCGGTTTCTCGTGCACCCGCTGGCCGCGGTAATGTTCGTGCCGAGTCCAGCCGCACGATAAATAGCGATCGAAATATTGCGAGTTTATTTACGCCGCGCGAGTAGCGTCATCCGCCGGAATGCTGAAGTGCGCGCATAAAAGGGTATTGTTATTAGGTGCGGACACGGCCGCCCGGCTCGCGGTTCGACGTTTATTGCAAACACGCAACGCAGCGCCTGAAAGGTATGCGCAACGCTTCGCATATTTCAAACTTCAAGCAGTTAAATAATTTTCGAACGAAATTGCACCTGCAGAAAACAAAACGCTCTCCTTCACTCGCTTGTCAACGCAAACCGCATACCTGGGAGGCTATATTTAGATGCCGAGAGAGGTTCACAAATCGAACTCGTTCTTGTTCTTCTGCGACGCGAAATTCGCTACCTTTCGTATCGATTTTTGTTTTTTTTTCTCCCTATCGTGTGGAACTGCCGGTGGAAATTCCTAAACCATGTGGTACGCGTTAATGTAGGTTACTCGGGCACGAACGGGCACCAAGCGCTCACCGCAGAATTAAATCAATCAAACGCTCAATGGCTCGGAACGACATTAGACGCCGGGGACGAATTTTAACGTTCCCGGCGTGATGGTTATCGTTTTGATTCGCTTCGCACGCCGCGCTTCCGGCGGTGAAAAATTTGAATTCATTTTCACGCGCACGGAACGAACGAAATTTCCACTGATTTCGGTAGCGGCCCGGGTGGCGGTGCGCACCCGGTTTTGCCGATGATTTGATTAAGCCCTCCCGCCGCGGGCGTTGTGTTTGATCGACCACATGGCGTTTTCTCCAGGCAACTGGCGCTCTCAAAAAAAAAAAACACAAAAAACTGCTTCTAAACACCCCAACCAAGCATGCGGGGAGAGTCTTGTGTATGCGTGTGTGTTTTTTTTTTATGTTTGAACGCGTTTTATTTTGGGAGTTTGAAAGATCCGTCCCACTCATCTGTTTTTTTTTTCAGAAAAAAAGTAGTCAGATACAAGAAGCCAAGAGGCGAAGTATTCAATTTTTAACCGATATCGGATGCCCGCTTCGTTCCGATAGTCCGGCCGCTCGGAACCGTTCGCCGTGTAGAGGCAAGCGAGTAAAGACCGAAGAAGAAGAAGAAGAAGAATCACCGCCCCGCCCCGAGAGCTGGAATGAAATGTGATATCGGATGCGCGGCTGGCGAACACATTCGAGACGTATATCCATCATCGGGTATCATCCTCGTTTGCCCGGTTTCGGAGCGCACCCGATGCCGATGCTAATTTTAGTCCCCTCTCCCTCCCAGCAGATTTCCATTCCTTCTCCGTATAAAAAAAAAAAGAAAAAAAAAATCGTGCGCCAACACATGCGGGGAACGTGTGTTCGCCTCCAAATAAGTGGGTGCTTCAGTGGAGAGAAAACGAAAAATGGTTTTTGAATGGTGGCAGATGCAGGTAACGATAAGACGGTGTAGCTTATATAGCGCCGCTGGCCCGCTGCAATCGGAGCGCTCCGGTAGCACAATCGGCAGAGGCACCGGTTAGTGTCGGTGTAGCGAGCGCGGGTTCGAATCTCCTTCTCTCCTTCACTTCACACACACACGCGGGGGGCAGCGCCCCGCACCGACACACACAACACTCGAAACTTTTATTCATCCGAAACCAAGCACGCAGCCGAACGCTCGTGTGCGTTCGTTTTTGTGTGTGAGAGAGTGTCAGTAAATTGATTCGCACCTTGCACTCCCTCCCCTCCCCACACACACACACGCACACCTTCCGATCGAATCCGAGAGCCCGATCTGAGACGAGAACGGGATGTGTTGTGAATCGCAAGCGCGCGCTTTTGAAGATGAACGACCGGGAGCCGTTTTATTAAAAAAAAAAAAAAAAATCAGGTGCCAAAGCGAAACCACTTAGTCTTTTCTAGCGAAAACGTCGTCTCGTATTGAATCTGAATGGGGTGTGTTTTTTTTTTTCGTTCTCCCTCTCCCTCTTTTACTCGCTCGGTTCCGAACCGGCTTTCGCAACTACTCGAGCACCTCGGCAGCAATTGCTTTCCGCGCGAGTGTGTTTAAATCGATCCAACCGCTTCGTGTTCCAATCAGGCGCTCGCACGCTTTTGCGATCCCTCCCCCCCCCCCCTCCATCCCGTTCCTGTCCGCGACGTCACTAATCCACTCCCGGACTGCGTGTCCGACCGGCGAGCTTCCGAACTGTCCGAAAACTCACGCGATAATTGCTGTCAAGTGAATTTTGCTGCCCGGCTCACATTCCCACCCCGCAAGCCTCCCCCCTCCCCTCCCCTCCCACCCGGGGTAGAGCGAGCGGATGTAAAACGACTCGTTCGTCCCTCGCCCTTTTTCATTCCCTCCCTCTCATGCCCGCGCCGGGCACTTTTTCTCGTACGGAAAAGTTTTTTACCCCGCCACACCTGGCGGTATGAAAGGATTGTGCTCGACACCTGGCCGTTTGGCACGTCAGCCTCTGCAAATCCTAATTACTACGCCGTTTAGTGCGCTGTGAAAATTGAATTTAATCACCTGAGCATTTAAAACCACTCGATCATGCCCTCCCCCGGCGTCGGTTTTGCCCGGAACGATCCCTCGCGCCATCGGCGTGAATGTGGAGCGTGGTGCGGGATTAGTAGGGATGCAAGCAGCTGCAAGCCCGCGTTTTATGCCACGGCCAAATCACGGCCGCACACGGCGAGAGCGCAAAGCGGAAAATCTCGCGGCCGCTTGTGCTGGCTGGGGTAATAAATTTTTATTAGAAAATTATGCATCACCAGGTGCCTTTGGAGATAGCTCGTGCTTCACATGCTGCCGGGCGCGCTATTGGGCCAAAAGAAGTCAAACAAAAAAAAACACACACACACACACACACTCCCCGTCGACGTTGTTCGCGGTTGGGAAAGCGATCTAGCCGGAGTCCTAATCCTTCTCGCTCTCCCCGGGGGTTTTTTGGGGCCTTTTTTGCTTCGCTCTCTATCTGGCCCGGTTTGGCTGGAATGCGTTCTGAAGTTTCCGCTTCCAGGCGGTAGACTTTCAGCCCTGCTCGGACCTTAAAGGTGCGGGCGACGAGTTAAGAGCGCCAGGAAGCTGAGCTCGCTTCGTACAGCATCCACCGTCCAGCTCAACTTTCCAATCGTCTGATATTATCCTAAGGCTGGTGTGCTGCTTCACTGGCAGGTTTTCTCACCGGTTTGAGGATATTACGTATTCGCCCAGCGTCGGCTGTGCCCGATGCGCCCGGAATGTACACCCCCGCCTTCTTCCCCTTCCTTCCCCCACACACCCACAGGGACGATCGATCGATCGGCCGTTCCTCCCGTGATGTTTGATGTTTTGATACCCCGCATACCCGGCCGGCAGTGCCGAAGAGTGCCTTAGCGATGATGCTCGCTGTCGATTGAAGGGGGAAAAAAACGTTAGCGCAGGTTAACCACGGACCGCACCCACCTGCACACACACACACGCCCGTTGGGCAGTCGGAAGCAACGAGCGGCAACAAGAACAAGAGAGAAGAAAAAAAAGCATGCCACGGCATGGAATTGAGAATTTATTGATTTTACACTCCAGGTCCCCCCCCCCCCGGCGAGAAAGGTTAAGGGCGATTGAAAAGGCGGCGATTGACGGGACACGATTGATGCTGGTCCCACCGTTGCTACCGTGGGCTGACTCTTTTTTTTCATTTTTTTGGATTTAAAGTGCACCGAAGGTAGATTATTTTCGAGAGCATATTTTAAAGGATTTATAAATTAGAGCAATTGTTCGTAAAGAGCAGTGAGTTTCGCTTCACATTCACGCTTAGTAAAGCGTTCCGTGCTTCACTTTGCATACGTTTAGGCGTTTGTAGGCGGCTGCGCGCCTAAAAGTATGCATACGCTGCTCGCGTGTGTCGTTTGCCGCTCTGCCGCGCGCATTTCGACGCCTGCGAGTTATGCACTCGCTTGTACCGCAAACAAGCAGCGCCGGTGACGGCTGCCACCTTGGCCCGGACCAGGCCGAAAGGTGTTTATTGGCGCAAGGGTAGCCAAACACTCGTGCCCGGCAGACAATACCCGGAATGTGACATTATTGCAGGATGATATTAAGTGCCTCTGTCTGTCCTCCCCCGGTCTGCCCCTGCTCAAGTGTCTCTCCATGTGTGTTTGTGCTACAAGCGCAGCCCTGGTAATGTGTGATGGCGAAACCACCTGTCCCGGCAGCCTGACAAAGCATCTTGGTATCCTCCTGCCAGGATAAAGGGGAATGTACTTGGCGGATGGGACACACACATGCGCACGCTACCGTTCAGCCGCACTGCTTTAGGGCCAATTTTCCAAAGCCCAGCAGCCCGTCTGCAGACACGGCCGAGTCCATAATGATCCTGCCGGCACCGTGGAGGCCGCCTTCAAGAGGACATCCCACTCCTTCGCCGCAGTTCCGTCTTCTCCGGGGTGGGGCGGGAGAAAGGAAAGTCTCAAAAAGCAAACGGGGTACGCGGGGGGAGGAGGGGGTTTGAAAATTGAAAAACCCCAGACAAAAGCGCGTCCCGGTGGAGGACACACGGCGACTTGGCTGCTGCTCCGGAAAACCATCGGCACAGCGCACGCTGGGATAATATTTTCGCCCCGGTTTGTGTGCCGATCCAGGCAGGCGCAGGCAGCGTTCTAAAATGGAAAGCAAAATTTATTTTTAATTATTACATTCTTCCAGCGCAGCGCATAAACCGTAATCTGGTAACATCTTCTCTTTTTTTTTGTTTTTTTGTTCTCTCTTCGTTTCATAACATTTAAAGAAAACAGCATTAAAATGTACGCCTATCGTAGGACGTTCCCCGCCGGCGGAACTGTATCAAGTGCTGTTTTTATTTCCTCCTCCACCACACCCTCCTTCCTTCCCTTCCCTACCCATCTCTCATATCTCGAAACGAAAACAGCGAAGCGTCCGGAGAAGTCCATTCTGGATCGAGCTGGGGTCGTTTCGCCATCACTCATAACAATAGCTTTTCCCTAACCTCCCCGTCACACACGCACACCACCACCAAACACACTCTGGACACGCTTTGCCGGGGCATTTATCGTGCAACGTCTTCCGTAAGAACCCGGGGCCGGCCAAAGTTAGCATGTCAATTTATGTGATTTCCTCTCCACGTGCCGAGGAGGGCCGTCTCTTCCGCGCCCGTACGCATTGCTTTGCTGCCGTCGTGCTGTGAGAGCATGAACAAAAACAAAAGAATAGAAATGAAACACGCCACAAAGTCCATCTCCTGGTGCAATCCTTTCCCGAGCGGGGGAGGGGAGAAGCAAGGGAGGATTTCTTGTTTTTTGTTCGGTTTTTTTTTGTTTTCTCTCTTGCGCATAAATATTCATCTTTAACGGCATTAATAAAATCAAAACAAGGCGAATGCAAATGGCGAACTCGTGTGCGTGAGCTCGCCATTTTCTTCGTGTTGTGTTTTATTTTTTTTTTTGCGACAAGACAACGGGCCGTTTCCCGTCATCCGCCCGCATTTTGGTCGTCAGTCAGAAGCGTTGCTAGTTGCAAAACAAAAAAAAAATCGTCGAGTTGCGTCGCTGCAAGTGCTCGCAGAAAAATGGCTGCCCGTTTTTTTTTTTCATGAACTCGCCTGCAGCAGGAAGCGCCCGCTCGACCGGCTAAGGAAGTGCGATTTTCCACGCGACTAGCAATTGCTGTTACTGTGTACTTGCGCCAGCCTTTGCCGGCATTTTGTTTTTTTTTTTATACATTTTCTTTGTTGCAGCGCCCGCAGCGGAAAGGCAAACATTCAACCGTTTCGCCGAGGCCGAGGTCGAAGAAGAAGACCCCGTGTGCCGCCGGGAGTCCCAACAATGCAATCTTCGCTCACCGCACGAAGCGGGCAGAAGCGAAGCCACTCCCAACCCACTCCCCCCCCCATCGCTTCTCCCCCTGCCCACCCTCGTGGGGAAGCGGACAAACATTGGATATGACAGTCGAAATTGAATTAAATTGACGTGAGCAAATAACATCGAAGCTCAGCTCCCGCGCCCCTTCCGTTGACGTTATGTTTTCCTCTTCTTCGGCTTCATTTTTCTTCCGTTTCGGCGGGTAGTCCCGAGAGCAGCAGAGGCATCTCTATAACGAGGATTCTTTTACACACCACCGTTCGTGTGTGTGTGTGTGTGTTGAGGAACTCCGGCAGCGAATCCTTTCTCCCACCCTCGCGCATCAATATCTGCATATTTTTTCTCCCCACTCCAGCACCTTCGCTACCGGAGAACATTCCACGGCGAGGCGAGGATGTATGTGTGCGCGAGGACGGATGCCTTTCGGTTTGCGAACTTCCAATCATGTTCGCACCGAAATGAGAGTGCTTCGTCGGTCAAAATTTAAAAAAAATCTTTTTCAATTTTTTTTTCGTTTTTGGAAAAGGTTTCCCAGTCTCTTAATGTAAACCGTGCGAGATGTTTAGCGGAGACACGAACCAATTACGCTCGGTTCTCCCAGGACACACACACACCTCTCAATCGGGATGATTTTTCTTAACGACTCGACGCCATTTGCAAAATTAAAGTAAAACATGTCGGTTGTATTTAAATGTCCAACGGTGTCCGCACACCCACAGTGCGACACCACCATTTGTAGCTCCCGGCTCCCAAGAAGGTGAGAGCGCGTGTGTGTGAAAGTGAAAGCCCCGCTTTCAGGAAGCGTAGCGCGACCTCCAAAAGCTCCAAAAGAGGGAAAGTGAACCGGGCACACGGAGCAGTCAGAACGGCAGGGATTTGGTCCACCCTTTCCCGCTTCCCGGCAAACAAAAATAGACACGTTCGCGTACGCAAACGCCCAATACGGGGGCGGCTTTAAGGATTCGCCGTTGAAAGGGAGCCACACAAAGCACTGAAGGTGTGTATGCGGCGTACGCGGGATCAGCGGGATTTAGCCGGGAGACGTTGGGGCGCGACCGGCACCGAACGTCGAACTTTTCGGCACTTCCGCAACGCAACGCAACGCGGAATCCCGTGCCGTCGTCGCTGGCAATCAAGACGGCGAGCGGGAAAGGCTAATATCACCGGCTTAGGACGCTGTGGGCGGCGGGTGTGGTGGTGGCGGGTTTGCGCGCCTGTATGTGTGGCTTTATTGTTTCGGTGACGGCAGGCCGGTTACAAACGGCACGGTGTCGGGGCAAATGGGAAAGCCAAACCGGGCTCATCATTTCAACCCATCGCACACACAAACACGCGGGGGGTTTGTTTTCTTACGAGGGTTGGCGGGGAGGGCTCGCCCGACGCCCCTGCCGGGATGCGGTGGTGATATTGAATTTCGAAAGCGAAGATAAATTTACCACTCACAACATTATGCCGCGCTGAGAATATTGCCCGATTCGATGATTTTCTCAACAATCAAACCATGCCGCCGGATATTAACCGCGCCCGGCGTCCCTCGCACCGTTTGCCTTCCCCCAAACACACAGGTGTGAGAAGAGGCACGAAGCGAAACAGTAAGGCTAAGCCACCCGGGCACGTGTCGACGATTCTGTTTTCGCATCCCCGCAGGCATCCGTCAGCAAGCCCGTGCCGCTTGCCACACACACACACACACAACGCGCGCATCATCCGGTTTGCTTTGTTTTTCTCGCTCGCCCCCCGTCCCTTCGAAACGAACCTAAAATTCAACGATTGCCATGCGTGAGTGGGGTGGGGTGGGGTGGGGTTTGGTTTGTTTTGCTTTGCGGCGGCGATGAAGCCGTCGCTCGGCCGGACTCACCTGACACTGGGGCAGCTCGACGTCACCCTCGGGGCGTTGCGCCTTCCAGCCGAGCAGGGGCGGTATGCAGACGAGGGCGGACATGATCCAGACGGCGGCGATCATGAAGGCGGCCCGGGCGGGCGTGCGCGACTTGAGGTACTCGATCGCCTTCGTGATGCTCCAGTAGCGATCGAGCGAGATCAGGCAGAGGTTCATGATGGAGGAGGTGCAGAGCAGGACGTCCATCGCCGAGTGCACGTCGCACCACCAGTTGCCGAAGATCCAGTACCCCATCAGCTCGTTCGCGAGCGAGAACGGCATGATGACGAGCCCGAGAAAGAAGTCGGCGACGGCGAGCGACGCGATGAACCAGTTCTGGATGTTCTTGAGCGTCTTCTCGGTCGCGATCGCGATGATCACGAGCATGTTGCCGACGACGATGACGATCATCAGGATCGTGACGATGATCGAGGCGACGATGATGTGCGGGAGCGTGTACCCGCTCGGGTACACACCGTGCAGGATGGTGAGATTCTCGCCCGGTCCGTCCTCACCGGCGATGCCGGTCGGTGAGGTGCCTCCGACGCCGCCACCAGCAGCCGCCGCCGCTGCCGCCGATGCAGCCGCCGCTGCCGCCGACGCAGCCGCCGCCGCCGCCGCCGCCGCGAGCGTATCGTTGAGCGTGATGGTGGCCGAACCGGCGCCACCGCCCACGACGGATCCGTTCGAGCCGACGATCGCGAGGAAGTCCTCCTGCGAGATGTTACCCGCCGGCGACACGTAATCCATATCCCCACCGCTTGAAGCGCTTACGGCGTCCTCCGCCGGCGTCCACAACACATGCGCCTCCCTCCCTGGCCCCACCCCCGCCGAGTGTGGCTGCAGAGTTCCTGCTGCTGTTTCCCGGCGCTAACGCGGCCCAGAGCGTGAGAGAGTGAGACAAACGTGAGCGTGAAGCGAGGGGAGCGAAAGTGAGCAAGGATGCGTGAGCGGTCGGGCCACACGACTACACGCGACGAATTGGGTTTGGGGGATCTTCTTTTAACTCTTTCTTTCTCCTCACGGTAAGCTCACAGCACACGCACACACACTAGCCGCCTCGCACGAATATCTCTCTCACCGCGCCGCGCATTGCGTTCGGTCGAAGCCGACCCGTTGTTGTTGTTTGCAAAGGTGTTCGCGTGTCCGGCACGCTCTCGATGGGTGTGTACGTGTGTGGGTGCTCGATACTATTCTAGCGGTGGACTAACGCTGGCGACACTTATTATATATGTACACAAAACACGGATATATGCGACACTTGAAACACACGTTAAACGGAGTAAAAAAAAAACACACACACACTCACACGACTGTACGGAAGTGGAAAATAGGGTACGCGCGCGCACTAAACACACTCACACACTCACACTGAGACACTAACAACACTCGCGCACACGAAACAGACACAAACACACACACACACACTCACAAGCCTTCCGGCTCCGTACCCGTTTTCTATCCGAATCTGCTGTGCTCGAGCCAAACCCGATGGGCTAGGGTTTGGTGTTTTGGCGGATATCTCGAGATGGCTAGCTGCTGCGCCCTCTGCTCTCCTCCCACCCCGCCGGTCCCTGGTCTCACCAACACACGAATGCACACTCACTCGCTAGCGCCACCGTGCGTGGCCCATCGCCGCGTGTCGCCCTTTTTGCGTCGCCTACGTCTGCGCACCGTTTCCGTCTGCCGCCTGGTGGCGCTTATCGTGCCGGCGGCCGGGGGTCCGGTTCCGGTTTCCGGTGCGCCCCACCGTACGACAACGCACCCACCACCGCTGGCCGCCGGAATGATGGTGGTGGTGGCAGCCCGCCGCTGACCGCCGTCGTCCTCACCGCCGGCTCACCAAGCTGCGAAACGAAACGAGCCATGAAACGAGAACGAAGGGAGAAAGAGGATTGAGAGAGAGTTGCTTCGTTGGGCGGGGGAGTATCGGGGGATAAAAAAAAAAAGAAAAGAAAAAATGAAATAAAACCCACAAACTACTGGCAGCCATTCTTCTGCCAACCGAAAACGTCACTAACGCGCCACTGACAACTGACTGACTGACTTTCTTTGAGCTCTCGGCTCTGCCACGCAACGAAACACTCCTCCTACACACACATCCACGCTGTGATAAAACGGTTAAAAATGTACCGTTATCTTCCGGCACCCGAACCAAACCGTCACTTCGATCGGTCAGCTGGAGCCGAATTTGACAATCTCTTTCTCGCTTTCCTGGATAGATCTAGCCTATCGATATCTCGGGTGGTTCAACTGCACATCAGCTTTAGATCTGACCATGTATAGGTGTGCTTCGCAATTGATATTCTCACGTAGATAAAAAAAAATGTCCACCAAAGTGTCCGAAAACGTCGGTTATAAATCAAGAGTTATTACTAATTATTAGTCAACAAACTCTCCTGAAGCCTGAGATGTGAAGAGTTGTTTCTAATTAATGTTATCTTCATATTTTTTTACGAAAAAGGTTCTCAATATTGCATCAGTAATTTACCGAAGCTAGCTAAGCTTCAAACTGTGTGTAATTTATCTCCATTTTTTCTTCATCTTTATCTAGATGCCGTAGATAGGTTCTCGGTGTAGTGAAATAGTGTGCATTTCACATCAGAACAAGATTCGTATGAGAATAAGATGAACCCTTTTGGATGTTTCAGGAGGATTCTATCGAAATATGTTTTAAAATTTCGCCTTCGGGTGAGATGTTTGCTTGTCGGTTCGTAATGTCTACGTCCGCCATTAACGTAATGAGCCATTACGTTCGATTTCGACATAATGCGTTCGAGGACTGCCATCTAACCCCATCATTATCGTCGTAAAGTGGAACATTCCGGGCTGTTTGGAAGGCACACATTTGGAACCATCGCCTATAAAAACATTCCCAGGATGCTCGCAACAGGTTTACCGATAAATCCAGCGCTCGCGTCGTAAATGCTCAACCGGCGTGAAACGCCATCTTAAAAACGCGTTTTGGTTTTTTGGTTCGCTTTCAGCACGGTATAAATCACCGCACGCGCTTGACGTAATTTGAAGAGGCTGTTAAATTCATTCGCTGCCCGGGGTGCTCGGAAACTTTCTTCGTACAACAACACGCCGGGAGACCATAAATCGATCCATATTTTTCCCTCCCCCCCCCCCCCCCCCCCC
>KI915047.1:2434602-2459026 GCA_000473445.2 Anopheles farauti | reverse complement strand
GGGAGGAAAATGAAATATTCATGATTTATGTGTATCAACCAGTTAATTTAGTGCTCGTCTCGCTCATCCCTGCCCTGCAACGAACACATCGCCGTCATTAAGGCGTCGGTGAAGGTGTCCCGACCCGGGTCGCTGGGCTCGGCGATTAAGCGTGCACGATAATTGAATGCCCTGCAACGTGTTCGCCCGGTTTTTCGTGCACTTTCCCGCACTGACCATGTGGTAACATTTTGCGTCACCGCACCGGGCGCATTTCTCGAGCGAAATCGGCCTCCCGAAACGGTGCTGGTGGCGATGCACGCGGCATACCTTCCGGGCGCACCAGGGGCCGGCCGGGGGGGGGGGGGGGGGGGGGGGTTTGCATATGTAATGCGCTTAATTTACCATGAAACAGTCGTCCCAGGCCGGGCACGCGAAGGTAGTCTTGCAGAAGGGACCCGAGAAAGGGCTTTAAGAAAATCCTTCCCTCACTGGTATATTTTCCTCGCTTCCGCTCTTTCTTCGCGCCCTATCAATGAGTGTCTCCTCCCCGTTAATGATGTCTCCGTCAAGTAGGTGACGGGAAAGGGAGGTGTGCTTAAATTCGCACACACACGAAAACTCAAGCAAAACTAACACACACACAAAGAGCGTGCGAAACTTGAAAATGTGCCGAGTAACGAAATTTTTACCCACCGCTGCCCGAAAGCACCTCAAACAGAAAGATGAATCACACACGCCCGAGGGGCGAGACGCTTCAAACTAATGAGAAGTGACGTGTGCAAATGCGATTGCATAATAAACAGGGGGAGGAGTGCGAGCGCGCACGTTCGGCGGGTCACATACTTTCCGGGCGCGAAACACCCCCGGCCGTCATAAGATAATCACAGTTCATTGTGTATTCCGCTGTGAGTTGTTTCACGCGCGCGCTTTTTTTTTTGTCTTCCATTTCCATCCCCGTGTGCATGCAAGTCGGTGAGTTTGTTTGTTTTTTGTGTTTTTTGCTTTCTTTATCGCACGCTTTCGCATTGTTTTTCTTTGCCCGGCGCGCGAGCGTTCCAATCACGGCGTGAATCCGCGCGTACCGCGCCCCGGGAATGAAATGAATATGTTTAATTTGCTTTCGCCAGATTCCGGCGATCGGGAAACGACAGTTTTACGGGGAGACAGCATCGTCCCGAATGTTGGCAACCTGTTGGCGCTTGGCGGCGGCTCGGCTGGCACTCTGCCAAACGATTTGCTGCCGTTCCTGCCAGCTCCGCCTACAAGTGGTATAAAAGTGTTCTTTAAAAAAAAAAAAAAGAACAAGCTTGGATTGGGCTTGCAGCTGGAAGATTAATGTCGCGGAAGCAGCGACGAGTCCGCCACAAATGGGTTCCGTGACATCGCACACATATCTCCGGTAAGCCGCCATTTGCATGCACACACGTGCTCCGAACCCTTCCGGTGTGGAAGAATTCGCCACAAAAAAAAAACCAAAATAAAAAACAGCGATATCGATGCGTACCAGCGAAGGAAAGGGAAAGCAAACGGAGAAGTATTAGCTAATTATATGCTTGTATGGGAGGGACGGCGGGAGGGAGGGAAAACATAATTTGCTCGCTCCGGGGAAGTTTGGGAAAATATGCTCCGGTAATGCCTGGTGCCGATGTCGCATCGTTTTCCCTAATTGAAGCGGTCGTGTGTGGGTGTGTTTGTTGTTTTTTTTTGCTCACCTTTGGTTCTCTCGCTCTCTCTCTCTCTTTCTCTCCTTCCCTCTCGAACACACTGCCTAACAAATAGCGCACGTGAAGCAGCATAATTGTCGGCCATTTAGAAATCTATTTGCCTGCTAACCGAGGGAGATTTCGGTAGGTGTTTTCCCACCCTTGGTTTTCTTTCTTCGGCCGCAACGCACTCGATCGGCGGTTTTTCCCATTTGATTAGCTTCGGGCTGGGGGGGGGGAAACAAAAAAACAAGCTAACAAAAAATCAGTGAACGTTAGCAGTTCTCTTCGCACCGCTGAAGGAGCGCGTGGAGTGGAGCCGCCCATTCAACTTAATGAGCGCGCCGGAAAGTGTTTTATCCTTCCGTTTCGGAAAGAAATGCTGTTTGATAGCTGATTAACAGCTGAATAGCCGCTCTTAATCACCGGCTGTCACAAGCGCGAACACTTTGCTTTGATTGGACACATAAATCGATTAACGGGCATGCGGTATTGCGGAGGCGCTTTCGCTCAAAAACAAGGCTACGAATTGCATACCTTTAGGCGGCTTTGCCATCATCCATTGGTTTTAACAGTCGGCGGGTAATTATCCGTTTTCGAGCAGTGGTAAGAGAACTAAAATTTAGAGTATGTGTCTACTCGAGCAGATTGCATACTTTTAGGCGAATTTCGGTTTCTAATCATTTCAACAGGTATAATAATAAGTCTTATTTTGCGAAAAACAATACAATTAAATAAAAACAAAATAACGTACCATTTCAAAAGGGCACGTTTTTACCAAATTTCAGCTTCCTTTTAGGTGGATTTATTTAAATCACGTTTGATAAAATAACACTTTTCCACACGCCTCTGTTGCGCTCCCGGGGCGGTGTGTGAATGCATTTCCCGAGCGTATTCCACTTGACAGGTGTCCCGCATTCCGGGCATTCAGCGCAAAACCACTCAGCTACTGTTCGCAAGATACTTCTGCTCGTTCCGGTGGTTCGCTCCACGCACCCGCGTGTGAGAAATATTATCCATTTATCAGCGCTGATTAAGGACAACCGGAATGGTCGACACACTTTTCGGCGGTCCGTTTGCACTCGGGGAGAGGAGAGAGGAGGAGAGAGCTTACCCACCCGCGGCGAGCACTTCCTGGTGTTGTGGGATGGGGCAGGCGGAAAGTAAGTGTTCTGGTCGGGAAATCTACCAACTGCCAGCACAAAACTCACGCCAAAAAAAAAAAACCCTCGTACGCAACACACCTTGGAGGGAAAAGCTGCTCGAACAGAAAGAGTAATGTTTCGTTTTACCAGCAGAAGAAGGCAGCAGGGAGTCGAGCTGCGAGCAAGCGTTCATATTTTTTCTTTCTTTTTATCTTTAGGTCCCTAGGTTTCGTTTTCTTCGCCATCGCCTAGAGTTAACTTTTACCCTGCTGCTGCTGTTTGTGTGTCTATCGTTTCCGTTGGCATCCGGTCACCTCGTCCCTCGTCCGACGCTCCGACCCAACGCCGCGAATGGGCTGAATGTAGGTCAATATCTCGGCACTGCTCCTGCCGGTCGTGGGTTTGGGTGGTGGAGTCCGCTCAACAGTACATAAAAGAGCGCAACGGAATGGAGGCAGCGAGAAAAAACAGCACACACACACGCGCGCGCGCGCGTGAAACGCGCAAAAGTTTTCCCGCGTCGAAAAGAAAATCGAATCGGATCACGACGACAACGATACGGATGATGATGAAAATTGAGATGAGTTATGGGCGTTGCGGGAAATGGGAGAAGTTTTTTTCTTCTTCGCCCTCTCTCTCATCCCCTTCGCGCCGCGATAAATTGCATCCGTCAACAGGGTGGTTTATGTTCGTCCCAACTCCAAAAACCGTCCCGATGAAACTTGGAGCCTGGTAAATCCTTTGACGCGTACAAAATAAATATATATCGAAGAATCAATCCGTTCTCCGTCCGCCACGGTACGTCGATGATCCTGTCTGTTTAATTGTTGACCACTTTTCGGGGCGCTCAATTTTCGGATTACCTCACGAGCAGCTCTAAAATCTCATCTCTAGGGCCTGCTCGTGCGCGAAATATACAAAATAGGCTGCACAGACGCGAAATTTTACTCCGTTTTATTTTGTTCACTTAACGAAACAGTGGCACGGCTGATTCGGACAGGATTTTACGGCCCGCACCGTAATCTTATTATTGCGAATCGAATAAACATGAGCGGGCACCGAGCATGTTTGTTTGGGCGCAACAATATACGAGCGGAAATTAGCGGCAAAACTGACACGAAAATAGACCAATAAAAATCGAATTTTGAAAGCCGATTTCCGATTAAGCGCACCGATATGACTGTTGCTGTGCTGCCTACATTTGGGCGCAGCCTATTTTTTTATCGCAATTACGCCCAATAAGTGTGCATTCGAAACGTGCCGATATGTTGGGATTTTAGACGCTCGTGGGATGAAGCGATTCAGTGCGAAATTATCGCCCGTTGCATACTTTTGGGCGCAATTTTTTTGTTGGTTGCATTTTGGCGGCCACAAGCTTGCACTGGACGGCCAATTCGTGCCGGTGGAGAAAACGCTTGCAGCCCCGAACTGGGCTATAAAATGGTTCGAATTTTCTCCGCCGGGCGGGTGGCGCGACCGACCGTGCAGTGTAGCCATTTTTCCATGCCGATGGAAACGGCAACACAACAAATCGGATTAGCCGGTGAAACCGGTTCCCGTCATTACTGGCTTTCGCTTTGTTTTGCGAATGCGGCGGCACAATTTTTCTGCCCCATTGGCGCGGCGCGTGAACCGAATCGGGTCCCATTTTCTAGGCAAAGCGGGCGGGGAAGGGGGTGGAAGGTTGGGTGGGCGCCCGCCAGGTGGACCCGGTGGCTTTTGCGGTGAGTGGCGTATTTTACCGGGTGCGTCGGTCGCAGCCGGGATTAAATTAATCTATCACATTTATCCCGCCCGCGAAGGGGGTGGGGTGGGTGAGGGATTGTAAGGAGGAACGCCGCGCCCACCGGACGTCCGAAAACTGTCAACCGGGTAATGGCATCTGATCAATCACCGGCTGCAGAGGGAGGGAGACGGGAGAAGGTTGCTCAGTGAACTGGAACGTCGGTGGCCGATGGCGGCGGTCAACCTCGTTTCGGTGAGGTGAGGACTTCTTTCCTTTCGCCCGACCTTCCGCAAACCGTCCGTGAAGATGGAAATGCAAATTCTTCCCCCTCTCCCACCTCCCACCACGCCTCCCCAGCCGCAGGCACCAACGCAAGGATTTCGGATCAATATTTCAACGTTTCCGTCCGACGTTCTTAAGCCCGCCCTCGAAGCCGGCGCGACATTTATTGACGGGGTGCTGGGCTGCAATTAAAGTAACCAAAGTTTGGACGTTCCGAGGCACCGACTCGCGGACGTCCGTCGTTCTTCGGGCGACTTCGAACTTGGACCGGGTTCGGGATGGGTTTTTGCTGCCACTCAGCGATCCTCAGCGATTAAATCATAAAACCACTCGAGTGCCAGCATGAAATGGATGACAGCTTCGATATATACATAAAAAACCACACACACACACACACAAAGAACAAGAGGGAAGGAGTGAGAAAAACATCGCATTACACAAATGTCACGGCCGCGAATAACGTCGACAAAGGGCGGCTGTTGAATGCCGGCGAAAAGGCGGCACCGAGCGAGCGAAAGCCAGAGAATCGAATTACAAGCGCAGCGCTTTTCTTATGGCTGGCGTCCTGACGCACGGACGGTATCACTCATAACTCGCGTTATTTTCCTCCGATTAACTTAATCGGCAGTCGCTCCCGGGAGGATACGGAAGAGAGATAGAGAAATGTGGAGAGAGCAAGACAGAGAGAGAGAGAGAGAGAGCACGACATTCCAAGCATCCAAGCGCTTGGCGACATCGGAAAGCCCTTCGGTCCGGTTTTCTTCCTCGCCGCAAAATTTATATTCGGCAATTAGGATTTTTATTGCCGATGCCGGTTTCCGATGCCGCCCGGAGGAGCTCATCTGCATAGGAGGCGGTGGGTCGGGAGGTGGTGTGCGTGACCGGAAGTGTTAAGAATGTGACCGCTTGAAGCAACGGGGGAAACGACGGTGCAGCACGAAAGATGGATCAGCAAAGATGGAAGACATTTGGCGAAATGGGTTTGCCGTATCTTCTCGCTGCGAGCTAGCCGTGACATCCGCCATCTTCCGCCCGGCTCCCGGCGTGTTCTGCTTTGTTGGAGGAAATAATCGATACACGCACGAAGATGCCGCTTAAAGCCATCTGGTTGGCGGTATTCGATTCCACTTTCGAGTGATGTCAGACTTTGTCGTCGCCCCGTGCGAAGTGCTGAAGTACTCCCGGACAGGTAGCTGTCGGAAATTTGTTTGCAACAGCCCAAGGAGACCAACACTCCTACACAGATACACAACTCAACCTAATGATGCTTCATCGTGTGCACGCCACAATCATCCGGGCGCTGATAAGACACCAACCCGCCGCATGATTATAGGCTCCCGCCGGAAGCGATGTACCTCCACACCCGGGGTACCTGGTGCCTTCCAGACATTAAGCCTAGTATGCAGAAATTAAGTTTCAATCGCTCGTCGCGGCAGAATGGCACGGAAGCCGAGAAGATACCAGGCTCCCCGGGCTGATGCCTGTGTAATGATACGGTGGGGGGAAAAAAGGCTAAACAAAGTTATCGGCTGCTGGTGGGTTCGTCCTCCACGAGTGCTACACCAGTCACCTGGAGGACCAACTCAACCGGGGAGGCGCATTTTTTGGGTAATTTTCACCGTTTCGCTCACACGAGCTCCGATCGGATCATCAGGCAAATCTTGGGGTGGATCCATTCCCACTCCAGTAGCTTTCCTTGTGCTGCCTGCCGGCCATATTGAACATTCTGATGTGAAGGAACGAGAGAGAGTGTAAGAGAAATAGAGTAAAAGGGAGATAGAAGCACAGTAAAAAAAAAAAATAGCGCACCGAATTGCTTTTCTTGCCTCATTTACATATTGCGCTATTTTTTTCCGCCCCGTCCGGGCCCTTCCGGGCCCTTCTTGGGTCGCGGTTTCGGCTCGTCTTCTTACTCCTCCTTCCCCGACCCTGGAACGGGCCACGAATAGAACATTCCTTTTGCGAGCATGGCGCCTGTGACTAACACGCACCGAAAAAAGGGAAAGAAACCCGCGCCTTGCAGCTATATTGACAACCATACGCTCACACACACACACACACACACACACACGCTCACACACATACACAAATCATATCCCAATCCCTTCTTCTTCCGGTTGCATGTCGGTTTTTGTTGTTATTGTTGCTCTCGCTTCTTCCTATTTCTGCAACAAACAAAAAAGAAAAAGAGAAAGAAAGGAAAACCCTCCGAAAAGCGGTGCCTAAAGCGATCGGACCAGGTGGTGGCTTTTTCGTGGTGGTAGCAGCAGCAGCAGCAGCAGTAGCACAGAAAACTCTCCACTCTCTGACACACACAGAATAGGGAGGAAAAAAAACACCATAAGCAAGAAAAACGATGATGTTCGCCCGGTGTTTCACTTTTTTTTTTTTGCTCATCGCTCCAACCCGCGACGCGAACATCGAAACGAAATTAAAGCGATAACGTGACGAAACGCTGGGATGAAACTTTTCGTTAAAAGTTGAACAGCCAAAAGCACATGCACACGCACACTCGCAAACCGATGAGCTGGAAATCCTCTCCCGATTTTTATGACTTCCCTCAGCTGGGTATCGTGTATCGGTAAAAAAAAAACACACGCACACCCAACTACGTACGCGAGTGAGTTCGTTGGGAGGAGGGCAATTGTGGGGCGTATTTTTGTGACATTTGTGTGTCCAGCTTCGCCTGAAACCCCAACCCCGCCAGCCGCTGGACATCCGAAACGGCTGAACTTTGCGTGCGAGCAAAAAAATTCAATTCGATACAATTTACAAACAAAATCGGGATCGCGTGAGGGATCCGGTACGGTGGCGAGCTGTGCTGGGCCAGCATTCAATTTCCAGCGCTGGCTGCTCGGGTGAGGGTGGGTCGTTTTTATTATTTTTCTGTTTCCTAAAAATCATCATCATTTATTCTTAGGATGTACTTTAAAACAATACGGAAAATCGACCGAATCGAATCGTTTTCATATTAAATAGCTCGTTTATGATGCACATTGCATACCTTTCGGGGGGAGGGGAGCTGCGAGTGGTTTTCACGGGTAAACGTATGCAAACCCACCAGCACTGGACGAGAGCGCCTGCATCGTATGCAATTCGCAACGCGGCGAAACTCGGCCGTTTACATGCCGGTTTGAAAGCCACCGACCAGTGTTTGTATGTGTGTGTGTGTGTGTGTGTGTGTGTGTGTGTGACAACCACGTCCACGTTTGACGGTCTATCGATAATAGGTTGGCCGCCAGGGGCTGTAGCTGGCGGAACTGGAGAACGAACAACTTGCCGGGAACAATGCCGACGGAACGTTGTGGCTTCTCCCCACTACCTCCCAATGTAAATGAAGTCTTATTGAACGCTGCTGCTCGTCTGCCGCCCGGGGAACTACAGCGAAAGATTATGTTTTACCCCCGAGCCACCAAAACCCGCCTCCCCCTGGTGGGGTAAAGTTTTCTAAGGTCTTGTTTTAAGACAGATTAACCCTTTTGAAATCCTTGCACCGTTCGGTGCCGAGGTCTCGTTGACAGTCAAACAAGCTCTCGCCTCCGCTTCACCGGGCTGCTTAAGCTGCTGGAAGACGCGGCTAAAATTTCATAGTTACAGCACTCAACCACTTTGCGCACGGAGAGAAAGAGAGACCGGGAGGGAGGGAGGAAGAGCGCAGCAGAAAGATAGTGGAATTTTTAATTAAAAAGCTTCCGCCGAAAGCTTTGCCTTCCTCGCGTTGCTACAAACTCCCCCTTGTTGTGAACCTTGTGTGTGTTGGTGAGGTGAAGTACCGAAACCCCAAAAACTCGCCTCCCTCCCGGGAGGATGCGTTTCTGGGTTTCTCGGCGAAGAAGAAGCCGAAGAAAATGACAGTGGTTATCAAGAAAGCCCCAGAATGCGTGTGCCCACGGATGCACACGAAAGCCACTTTGTTCTAGACGTCAGAAGACGGCCTCCCCTTTGCCCCTCGCCCAGTTTATCCTTGCCCGTTGCTCACGCAGCCATTTTTGAGTTTTCCATTTTTCCACCAACTCGCCCACCCGCGTCTCCATCAGCTCTCCCGAGCCGGGGTTGTTGTGTGCTCGACTGCAGCTTCACCACAAATGTCCCCTTCCACCCTCCCGCTGTATGTATGTGTGTGTGTGTGTGCGTGTGCTTTTTCCTCCTTTTTTTCCTACCAACTCCAAAGCCGTGGCTTTGCTATCCGTAGCGACTAATATTTCTTGCAACTACCGAAACAGCTTCCGGGCATTGCAAAGAGGGCGACGGGTTGGGATGAGGAGCAAAAACCTCCGACGTTACTTGCTTCAAAGTAGTAGTAGTTTTTTTTTTCGCTAAACCCCCGCCAGGCAAGCAGTGCAAGTGTAGTGTAAGTGAGGCTTCAGGCCCCTCCCTCCCCCTTTCCACTGCCTGCTCGAGCCCGAGAAGCATAATGATTAAAAATATTGTTCAAATATTTGATAAACTCCGCGCCCTGATCGTGGCTTCGGTCGGGAGCGCTCGGGTGCAACCGCTTCAAGATGCCTTTTAAGCTATCCGTTTTGCCGTTGCTTGGAGGGAGGGGAAGGAGGGTGGAATGTGGGAGAGAGGCAGGGGAAATGCAAGTCTGGGGCGCCGCGTGGCTGCATGCATCGAATAATAACGCACTGAAGAGCGCACCGAGCGAAAAAGAACAAAAAATATCTTTTCGAGAAAATTATGATTACCGTCCTTCGTTTTCGCCGTTTTGCACACAAACATGAACACACACACACACACACACACACACACACACACACTTCTGAAAAGTGTTTCAAAATTCACATGAGAGAGTTTGACTTCGAGTGGTAGCTAGTTTTTTTGGGGTAGCTAAAGTAAACACTCGGTTGGGCGGGTTTGCCGTGCGGTTTGCCTACCATTCGGGCGCGCGCCGTTCTTCGCTCGAATGACGCTGCAATAGGTGAGCGCCTCCTGTCAATCTAGCCGCCGGATGTCACCACGCTCGGAAGCGATTTAATCCATTTCGTCCACTTGGCGGAGCCAATTTGGCAGCGATTTCGGTTCGGCGCGGTGTGAGCCGAAAAGCACATCCCCGAATCAATAAGCCGAGCCGAGGGCGAAGCCGGTATCTGCATTCGGCGGGAAGCGCGAGCGGAAACTTAAAATGCTGCCACCCGAAACGGGAGGCAAACATCGCCTTTTCGGTTGGTTTTCGCTTGCAAAACCCTTCCGCCGCTCAAACGAACACGCCACGAAAAGCGGGACCGACACAAATCCCCGGGCCACGGGCCAATAAATAGGAAGCAATTTCTTCTCCCGTTTCTTCCTGATTGATTGACCGTTAAAGGCAACAGTGCTACGACCGCGCACGGCAACACAATCGCCGGAAGTGGCCATCCAATTTCTCTAATGATCACATTTCCGCACACCCCCCCCCCCCCCCTTCCCCTCCCGCTGCTCGACCCCAAAGGAAAGCGCCGCCTTCCGGAGGGAAGCAAACGAAAATGGCGATACACTCCCTGCCGGAGTTCGTCATGTGCGAACTGTCAACCGGAGCTACTCCATTACTAAACCGATCGAAACCGATCAGCCGGCTGGAAAGATCCAAACACACACACACACACACCCTTATCCACTTACGGTCAAACAATGGCAACCTAATTGGAACCGGATGTTTCGGGAGCGAGCGTTCTCCCGCCCGCACGACGCCATTTTTATCCATCGGAGAAAATTGGCCAGCGCGGCGCTTTTGTGTACGGACCCGGTAGCTCATGTTTATTTATCGATGCCTTTATCATAATCCACCCGCTGTCCGGGCGGCACCGATGATGGACAATCGGCCGGCCGGACACGAAGTCGGCAAACGTCAATACAACAACAAAAAAAAAAACCAAAAAATACCAACACCACTCCCCGTTGACAATGGTAGGGACAACGGGCCGGGCTTTAATCTTGTTTATCGGCCGGTACGGGATGTCGGACAGCGAGAAAGGTGTCGGTCGGCATTTCCATATTCAATTGCTTTCTTCCGGGAGCAACTGGGGGAGGAGTGTTTTGTCCGCACGTAATCGGTGCATCGCTTCCGAAAGATTGGCTCCCGGTGAAGGTGATGCGAATGGCAGCTGAGTTGAGTTTGCCGGAGAAAACGAGAATTTTTATGATTTTTTTTATATTTCATAAACATTTGAAAGCAAAATAAAAACAACGTGGCTTTCAGCCTTTAAAAGTTTAGTGCGAGATTTGCATACCTTCCGGGGGCGTTTATTACCTGTGGCGCTTGCATACTTACGGGCTGATGTAACTCCTTTGCCCCTGGAAGGTATGCAGCGTGCATTGCACATTTAATCAACCCGTTTAACTTACCTAATAGAACCGTTTTGGCACGGCTGTTTTGGAATGCATTATTTGTAGGTTTGGTTACTATGGTTCTCTCTCTTTTTTTCTCTCTCGCAAAACATTTGTTGCAGCAACAAATCCAGCACGAGTTTTGATGAAGCCGACAAAAAAAATTGCAAAAAAAAACTTCACCCACCCTAAGACGCTCCGAAGTACCGAGCCCAGCTCGCGGGATGCTTCTGACAGGCGGCGACGGCAGCGAAACCGTCAACCGGGGGCGGGTGTTTTGGGAACTTCATCCAAACGATTCAATAAAAATGCTAATGACAGTCGGGGAGCGCCCGAGCCGCCGCCCGCCTCCCGAAACCAACTAATCCAATTCCGGGACAGCGAACCGTCCACCTCCGTCGAGCGGGTTTCTTCGCGCATTTTGCACGTTTTGTTTGTGTGTTTGTGGGTGTGTGTGTGTGTGTGTGTGTGCTTGTGTCACACGCAAACCCCGCCCGCTCGCTGACAGCCGGTACGGTTGTGTGCACTTTGATTTATATTCCGGTCGCCCGGATAAAGCGCCCGGCGGGTATGCAATGCGGGCGCACCGTGCGAGCATTACATGCGCTCGCCACGTGCAGTGCACAACCGCAAGACCCTCCCCCCTCCCCACTCACCGCCCGCCCGCCCACGCTGCACTGGGAACATGAACCTGAAAATCTCAATTTTCACGGTTCAGAGTTTACCGCCGGGCGCGAATTGGATTTTCCCCGCACTTGTGTGTCTGTGTGTGTGTTTTTGCTTTGTCTTTTTTTTCGTTTCGTTCGCTGCTGCGCTGCGTTTGTATCGTTTATTTACGCCTCGAGGGGCGGGGAAGGGAAGCCGGGGGCACACGTTACACGCTCGCTTTACTATGTAGTTTTTTCTTCTTCTCCTACACGACCGAAACGTTCTCCAACTGCTGTTCGTTCTGTGCGGCTCGTTCTCGTTATTTAACTTTTGTTTTATTTTTGTTTTTTTTTTGCCTCCCTTTGTTCGGTCACTCTGTACGTGGCTACCTGAGCATGGCCCGGTCTGTTCCACGGTTGAGCATCCGCCTCGGAATGGCCTTCCGGGCCTTGATGCGGGCGAAGGTTTCACATTTCCGGTGCTGCCACCTGCGCAACACCGCTCCGCAGAGGGGAAGAAAACATGCGGCCACGCACACACACACACACACACACACACACCAACACTCGGAGTAAAAGCTCACCGCTGGAGACTAATCCTTTAATTGGACGGGAGGACGTGAGCCGCTCATTGGCTGTGAAGAATGCATCAAATCGTTTGCAAGTTATTTGAACAGAGGGAGGGGGAAAA
This sequence comes from Anopheles farauti, assembly GCA_000473445.2. Taxonomy (NCBI): domain Eukaryota; kingdom Metazoa; phylum Arthropoda; class Insecta; order Diptera; family Culicidae; genus Anopheles; species Anopheles farauti. The sequence goes on along the minus strand of KI915047.1, from coordinate 2,446,544 downwards.
AACTACCTCCTCCCCCCCCCCACACACACACACGCGCACATGCTCAACACGCTTTGAATTATGCCGGGCAGCATGTGTTGTGGTGGATGGTGCTCGAGATCACACGACGCCCGGATTTGGAAGATGTGCTCGGTGTCGGTCTAAATCCGATCCGTTTCCATTAGCCGAGCGCCGCAAACCTGGCTGATCCTGAGCGCTGATGCACTCCGAAGCTGTCTTCCGAAGCGATAATCCTCTTCCTATCCGTTCCGCCCGACTTAGCTCCCTTCCTCGGCACCACGCACCGGCAACAACAAACAAAAAAGGGTCAATCGCGACGCGTGACGCAGTGCGTGAGAACGCGCCTGCTTTTCACCGTCGACAGTTTTTGCTTTGCTTCTTATTGTTTTCGGTTCCGGCAGACCGCACGGCTGTTCTTACATCATCGGAACGTCGTCTCATTCTCGCCCCCTTCCAAAACCAGCACGTACACATACCTAACATAAACACAAAACCAACACACACACACACACACACCAGTGGTAATGTCGTCGCGCTTGCAAATAGCTTTATGGAAATAAGAAACTTTTTCGGAATTTCAATATTGGAATTCCATATTATTGAGTGTTGGCACCACCACCACCACCACCGGAGCCGGGCGCTTGGTGTTGAAACGGTGCCGCTGGCAGTATCCCCTTGTACCGGAATCGATCGCTGAAAAGGGTGCGCAATGCGGGTTGCCTACCATTCAGGCGCGGTCGGTCAATTCGTACCCGAAACGGTTCAACACGTCGTTCGCATTTTCTGTCACACAAATCTTGACGGAATTTTTAAGCGAAACTTCCATCGACGCATGGAAATATTGTAACCACCAGTTCTCCGAGCGAACGGAGTACTTTAAAAAAAATCGAAATAAAAAAAATAACTTCCGAATCGCAACGGTGACCATTAATGGTGGGATTAAATCCAAAATGCAACGGTGGAGGAAAAAAAAGTCCCCCTATCTGCTGCATACGTGCTCGAAAATTTTCAGCCAGTGTCCGAGATAGTGTGCTACAAGCTTCCCACCGATTAATGGTCTATTTCCGAACACAACAACAAGCAAATGGATAAAAAAACGAAACAGAAACTCGCCCACCGCTGAGTGCAGTGCAAATACAGCTGCCATGTCGCGTGTGTCGAGCGATGCTGATGCGTTTTCTAACAGAACAAACAGTGGCGAAAGAGATTGGGGTAGGCGGGAGAAGCGAAGGGGAGAACCATGTATCGTCATGCACTCTCGGACGTCGGATGCGTGCTGCTGTTCCGAGGAAATCCATCCATTTTCCGCGTTTCGAGTCACGGCACTGTTCCGTTCAGTTGGTATAATAATTTCGTTTTTTTTTAATGTTTTTTGAACTATTAGTTATTTATATATTTTTTTAGCTTTACCAATGTCATCATGTAGGGTTCGCTGTGCTGCTCCCTCTCAAAACCACGCTAACAGTTCGTTAATCAATTTATACGTATTTGTTAAATTAATTACATCGAACGAATTGAATTATGTGCCGGTTTCGATTGGTGGCACACCAACAACGTTGGAAAATGCAATTCGGGTGAAAATGGCACGTAAACATACCACTAATAACATAATTTAAAAGAATTTTCTAGTGAAAATATAAAATTTAATCCTTAAAGAACAGAATATTCCACTTTATAATGTTTAAAAATGTTTGACCATGCGTTTTTTCTAAGCTGTAGTAAAAAAAAACTAGAATTTCAGCTGACCATCTAAGTGTAAACAACTCTCCTGTGCACGTAAGCACACAAAGGAAAGCATCTATGAATGGCAAAACTCGAACACAACACACATGTGCACACAAAAAGGCGTGTTTTGTTGTTTGCGCCTGAAAGGTAGACTAACCGTGTAACGTCACATCGCCCTGCAGGCACAATCCGTGCCCGTATCGAATGCAACCCAACCGAACGGTTGCAACGGCTCGGGTGGCTGAGGACGGAAGGACGTCCAGTAAAATAACCAAACACTTCGTTCTCGCCCTTGCGACGGCTGCGAGAGCGCACCGCTGGATGCCGTCTTGCAGGCGCGTGTGGAAGGTGCCCGATGAACGAACGCTGATGACGGCGATGATGATGACGATGATGATGTTTGCGATACCGGGCCAAGGCGCTACCCGGTGCCAGCGCCGAGGGCAGCCCGTCCGAAATAATAACAAAAAAAAACGAATCCGTTTTATCAAAAGTCAAATGTTTGAATTTCATTAAAACTTTTCCTTCTTGCCCTGGCGCCCACTGCAGCGAAGGGTTTTCGGGGGGCCATGATCTGGGAGCTACCTGATTTCTGGACTTGGACCACCGGGTTCGGTTCGTTCGCTTTATAATTGGTTGCTCTACCGGTGGCGCTCCGAGTAGGTGGAATTTTTTTTTATTACTTTTTTATGCTTTCCATTGCGCTTTCGCCACCGGATGAAGGAAAGCGCTGTGACACGCGGATCGGACGACAAGCATCGATGGGCCCTCCTCCTTCGCTTTCGTCTTTTAGTATTGCCACATCCCTTCCTCCCTCGCATACACACACGCACACAATGGAACGCGAACGTTTGTAGATATCTAATTAATTTCCAACTCCGCACCTCGGGCGCACGAGTTTTAGGAGTTGCGCATGCAACGCTCCGCCGGCATTCTTCGCCTCGCCGCAAAAAGTTGACGAGTGAGCCCCTTTTTACACGGTGCTTCCACCTCTCCACCGGGGGTGGGTGTTTTCGTCGATCGCATAGCGTAAAGTATTTTCCACTTAATTATGGAGCGAATAATTGGCTAACGCCCGGGAAACTGGAGCTTCGGACGCCGGTCGCCTCGCGCTCTCCTAATCGCAGCTGATGACTATGGCTTAAAGTTGCTGGGGGCAGCGGTTTTCCACCCGGTTGCTTTCTTTTTTCGTTTTTTTTACGGATCCAACAAACTTCTCCGGTGGAACAAGCAGCAGCGCGAACAACAACAACAAAAAAAAGCTCTCAAAATAAACTATGACAGCAGCGGCCCGATGACAGCTGCCAAACTACTAACCCTATTCCGCTCACCCAGCGCCTGGCGCATAATTGAAAACTACAGCTTTTGATCGATTTATGGAAATGCGAAATTGTCTGCGCAGCTCGAACCGGGGCGAAACGAGAACAATAAAAGAATAAAAAAAACGAGCACAAAATAGCGCTGCTGCCAAGCGGGAGGCAAAAGCGACGGCAAAAATAGTAACATCTCGAACGGAACGCAACCAAACAAAACGCTCGAGCCAACCGGTTATCGGATATCGGATCGGAGTAAGCTCGTTGTCGGGCCAGCGGCAAAAAAAGAAGAAGCAAAAAACAAAACCCGGCCGACAACGCGCGGTGGTTCCTAATCGTTTTGGTGCGATTTTTATTGCCAAACGGTGTATCCATTTCGGTTCGGTTTCGGTGCGACGGTGGTATGCAAATTTACACAGCCACTCCCGGTGCCGGTCCAACGGAAAAGGAGGAGTGGGGGGGGGGGGAGGAGAGGGGGAGATAAAAACGGACCCATTCGTTTTGTCAACACTTTTTGCACGTGTTGCAGTCCGAGCGGGACGTCACCGAGACCGAGATCCGATTGTCAGGTCCGCCCGGGAGGATTCGATGTCCGTAGCCGCGTCCATCGCGCACCTAATGGAATGGCGATAGTTTGCATGATCCAATTATGACGCGCTTTGGATCCGCGCGCCCTGATCGATTGGAGTGCGTTCCGGACATGACACGCCGGAACCGAAACGATGTCCATTTTTCCCTACCCCGGACCAACCAGCGGCGTAATCCGGCATCTGGGGCCTCCGCCCCAGCGTGGGCCGGGGATGAGTTAATCCATAGCGAAACTGTCACTACGCATCGACCATCCCCCCGAGGGAGCGAGCCAAAAATCGAACTCGCGCACTTCGGCGTAACGGCACCGGGCGGGCGACCATTTTGGGGCCGCAGTGATTTGTTGTGTTGTACTCGAATTTATGGGCATCATTATTATGATTACGACAGCGTTCGGGCGTGTGTTACGGCACCACCTATCGGTAGGTGGGAGCCTGGGGTCATTTCCTGGGTCGCACGCCGACAACGGCAACGGTTTCCGCCGACGGTGTTGATGATGATGGGGCTACATAAATTTAATGGTTTTAATAGAGATTTATAACCGCGTGCCGGTGTCGCGTGTGGCACGCTCGTGGGCCGATTCCAAGAAGTTCCCTTCGACGGTCGTCGGAGTGTTCCGCACATCGGGCATCTCTGCGCGAAACGCTTGAAACGCGAAACGGTAGCAGCAGCACCGTTGCACAGTCGGAATCCATCATCTTTAGCTCGTGCGACGTTCGTTCCCGCAAGACGAGCCGAGCGGCGCTTTTCATAAATCTCTCCCCAAGGTTGCCCTTGCACTTCAAATCAATTTAATTAGCTAGTTTCAATCCACTGGGTTGGTTTAATTAAAAACAATCTTGTCCTCTTCTCCGCACTTGCGGCAAGTAGGAGGCAAGTGGGAGGACGCAAGTTGGTCTTCCTCCCGAAGTAAACCCGCCCCAACGAGCCGGCAAGGTCGGAAAATCAACCGGCAAGCGCCGAAGAAAGCGCACAGGAGCAAGTTTCAAACCAAAAAAAAAAAGTCAGCAAAAAAGAAACCCGAAGATTAATCGAATCACACCGTAGCCTCTCTCGGGCCAGCGTCTTGCCGGTCTTGCCGGACCAATCAATCCAGCGCTTGCCGAAGGGCGTCAGCAATAGCGCCGCGGGCACGCGGCACCGGACGCCCTTAAAAGGTTAAAGTGGCAAACGGGATTAAATTAAAACTATCCCATCAATAAGGCACCGGGCTTCGGGTGCGCCACAAAGCGCGGTGTGGAGCATGGAAACTAATCGCCCGGGGAGATGCGCTCAGGGGAAGGGGGAAGAGCCGAAATCAATGGTTTGCGGGCTACGGGCCAAGGTTAGGTTGAGGGGCAGGAGGGGAGGTAAAAAAAACACACCTGAAAGTGCGGCGTTAGGATGGATGAAGAAGATGTTCGCTTTTTTTTTTTTGGTCCTTCGAGCCGGATTGGAGAGAGCGTATCAGACGGAAAGAGGGCTAGGACCAGCTGATCCAAGCCCGCCGGTGTTTCTCAACTATTTTTTATGCATTTTCGTACAGTTTGTTTGTCGTTCTGTTTGTTGGATCCGCTGGCACTACCTCTTTATTTCGTGCACGCACTCAGCCGATCAGTTACAAAATTGCGCACGCCAAGTGTGATGAATTCCTGTCCTAGTTCGTGTTGCTGCTCGGTTTTGGGGTCGTTTTTTTTAGGCGACCGGCTGTTCCGCTTCCGGCTCGAGCGGGGCGGCGGTGGCACGGGCGGTCGCTTCCTGCTCGAGTGCCTTGGCCGCGTTCAGCGTCGTGCGGAGTTGGAGCGCGTTGCAGCGCTTGTACTGCCAGTAGGAGCCGGACGTGGTGAGCAGCTGTTCGCACGCGTCGAAGCCCTGTTCGCTGGCCAGCTGGAGGTCCTGAGCGCGCTGTTGCAGATCCTCCGGCAGGTCGGCCACGTTCAGCCGTCCGACGACGTCCGCGTTGGTTGCGACGGTTCGCAAGTTACCGGTGGCGGCCGCTGGCAGCGTTGCCGGTGCCGGTGCACCTACCAAAGCCCGTCCGAGAGGGCCACCAGGACCAAAGCCCGGAGTGGCGGAGGGCGGGAGGAACGGCAGCGTCGGCGGGATGATGGGAAGCTGACCGAAACCGGGCAGGGCCGGGAAGAAACTCGGATATCCGGCGGGTACTCCTCCGACGCCCGGAAGTCCACCGTACGCCGGAAGTCCACCATAGGCCGGAAGTCCACCGGCCGCCGGTCCGAATGGTCCGAACGGTCCAAACAACGAGCCGGACACGAGCCGGCCGGACACCAGCAGCAACAACAATCCACCACTGAGCAGCTTAGTCATCTTTCGAGTAGTTCGAGTAGTTTCGTGGAAGTCGTCGAGGTCGCTTTTATCGCTTCGAAGTGAAAACACCCTTTGACATACCACCTGACCGCAGCCGGTCGCTTTTATAGGCGCACGGGAAAAACCCTCCTCCCTCGTCGGAAGTTCGCGTTTTGTTTACCTTTCGGATCACCGCCAGATAGCTCAAACGTCAGTGTCACTGCCACAACAGCGGCCGGCGTTGTTTATTTGACGTTGCATTAGAGGCGCGCCCGATAAGAGATGCTGCGGATACCGCGGGCCGCGTGGAGATAGGTGAGTTCGTCCCCCGCTCCACTCTTCCCACCTAGAGAAAGTCACCGCTGCATTTCTGGCTCCCACCGGACGTGTGATAATGAGCTGCTTTAGCGGCGATAACAACAGCGTGCCGATTGGCCGTGAAACCGCTGTTGGCAAGCGTGGAGGTGGGGCTTTACTTCCGGGGTTTGCATCCACCCGGATATAACAAACACCTTCGTTGCTTCGTTGCTTCGTTGCTAATCTGACCAACTGACTCATGGCCCTGGTTTTTTTTTTCATTTAGTTTTAAATTTTTTTATGTTTTTTAATTTTTATTTTTTAATATTTTAAAAACTTTATCCATATATCCATCTTTCTGTTTTAAATACATTACATCATTTTATTTATTTTTGCTATTTATCAAATAATTAGTTACAATCATGACAGAATGAATTAAAACATAAAAAATAAATAATATAAAAAAAATTAATTTCATCTCACATTATTACTATAAATAATTCTCTAAAGCGTGTTCTTCTTAATGCTCCAATATTTATGAACTCCTTACGGTGAGGACTTAATGCCACCCCGAACGCCTTCACGTGGTTTTGCTGCACGATAGGCACTAATGCCTTCGCGTACGTAATATGCAGCAGTTTGCATACTTTTAGGCGCAAAATTGATGTATAATCCATTTATTACCCATTTTTGTTTCTTTTCACCTCGATATTTTTTTCCTTCTTTTTGTTTTTGCCCCGGGTTTTTGCTGTTGCTTTACAAAAATATCTCGCTCGTTTGCCCTGGTACGGGACAGTTTGCGTTTCTTCACCACCGTTCACCCGCCCCCGGCGGGAAAGCTAGAACGCAAACACGCGTTAAGTACTTAATCTTTTCGTTGCCGTTTGTTGCTGGGCGTACGGCCTGCGGTGACGGTGAAGCTTTCGCCGCCACCTCGAGCGACAGAAATATGCGCATAGATCATCGCACACACACACACACACACACACACACACACACACACACACACACACACACCGAGTCGGCCTCCCCCTTGGCACCAGGAATAACTATTATTTTGGACGTCTTGGTAAAACTTCCCTCGACGTCACGTGCAGCGGTGGAAGGCATCGGGTTGCGCAAAAGAAGGTCCGCTCACTCAAAGTCACTCCTGTCAGCTAAATACCGGCCGAAGGGAGGGGGAGAAGAAAAAAGAGGGTGAACCGAAACAGCTGCTCGGTCCAGCTCGCAGCACGAGTTTCGCTTCGGATCGGTTTTTGGTGCGCTATCGAAAACACTCAGCACACGTACGGCAGCCGATCGAAGGCAAACCGCACTCCACCCCAAACCGAACACTTAACAGAGCGCCCAAACCCACACACACAAACACCAAAATTTATTACTTAAATTAATCTTTGAATTAAACTTTCCAGCTCCGAGGCGCTTGTTCGGCTCTTGGGGGATTTTTTTGTTTGCTTCTTTTATTTTGCGAGAGGTTTACTCCAATCGTACGGGGTGAGGGTTTTTGCTCGGTGTGGAACGTCCAGGGCGTTGGAATTTTTGCACACAACCCCCGGCCCGATAGTGAACCCTGGCGTGGTTGGGTGTTATGTTTTTTGTTGTTGTTGTTTCTTTTTATTTTTGGAGAACGAGGGAAAAGGATCCAACATTCCGACGCATGATTGAGGCACAAAATAATGACGGGAATAGTTCGGCCGATTGGTTTTTGTGTTTGAGGAAGAGGGTCCCATTTTTCATCGCCTCGGTCGGTTTTCTTGCATGTGTGTGTGCGTGCGTGTGTGTGTGCGGAGACCGAAATAAATGTGCCCGTATTTGTCAAGCCCGTAAACCCGTTTTAAAATGAGCGTGTTTTTATTATTATTTTTTATTATTTTTTTTGTGTGAGTGCGGTTGAAAAGTTATTTTCGAGCAAAAATGCCGTCCCCATTGTCGGGCAGCACCTGCCAGGGGATACTCATTGTTGGCCAGTCCAGTTTGTCAGAGACACTTCCGCGAACCGGAAAAGCACAGCTGGGAGAGAGAGAGAGAGAAAAGGAAAAAAAGCACTGTCTTATCTGTGGATGCGCAAGATATTTTTCTTCCCTTCCGCTGCAGCTGAGCGTTGGGCTCGAAGCGCCACGAGACGTCACACCGCAACCGCAGCGAACAACACCCGGAAGTGCACTAATGAGATGGAACCGAGCCGGCTGGAGTGTGTTTGAAATGAGTAGGAAGAGGCGAAAAAAAATAGCAAAACACAGACAACAAACATGCAACGAAAGCGCTAGCAGCTCGGGAAGCAACAGTAATATCGATCTTACTGCTCATTCCCTTTTCCCCCTGGGAAAGCGAGAGCGAGAGAGAGATGGTGAAACAAATAATTAATTATGCGTTGCTGGTGTCTTGATCCGGGTTTTTTTTCAACTTTTTCCCGACACAATTGTGCCGCCGCGCCATTCGATGACGAATGTCTGACCGGGTTGCATACATTCAGGGGCGCGCGGTTTTTTTTTATGATGACGTAGCATCCTTCTGGCACGTGCCGTCGCGCCGAAACGCAATCTTTTACGTGCCGACCGTGAAGGGCAAAGACCAGTTTCGATTTCCGATTAGCTCATTAGTATGCGTAATTGGGCGGGACCGGGGCGCCTGAATTTATGCACCCGGATGAAGCCAGGTGAGCCACCATTGTCACGCGATTTTTCGCCGGAGCCGCGAATTAGTATGCTTCGATATTTTTTTTTGCGTACAATAAACCGAACCGAGCGGGGGAGCGAGCCATTTTTTTTAATGTTCCAATGCGCCATACCGAGCAGTGCATTGGGAGAGAGAGAGAGAGAGAGAGAGAGAGAGAGAGAGAGAGAGAGAGAGTGAAAAAAATGCGACCTGAAGAGGTGGCGGAGGAAGAAAAATCTAAAAAGATTTTATTTTTGCAGCGGCAAGATTTCTCCGTAAAAAGCAAAACTGTTCATTTCTACACTTTCTCATACATTTTATCTCGATACATTTTCTTCTCATCCGATGGGAAAGCCTTTTTTTCTCTGTTTCTCAACATTAACTTTTTCTTTAACTCCAATCTCATTCCTCTTTTCTCTGTGTTGAAAAAAAAATCGAAAAGAATTGATAAAAAGGTAAAATATTTTCAATATCGACTGCAAAAGTTGAAGCAAAACAAAGTCGCTCGAGCAGAGCTGCGTGCCAGAGGGAGAAAGAGAGAGAGAGAGAGAGAGAGAGAAAGAGGGAGAGATAGAAAAAAAATACCCTGGACAGAAAACTTTTGAAAAATCATCATAAGAAAGCTAACGCACTCGGGCTCGGGCTGCATACTAATTGCGCGAATGAAGTAGTGGCCAAGGTGGTTTGGGGAGAGGTGGTGGGTGGTGGTGGAAGCGGCCACCGGGTCATCAATAATATTTTCGGATGCTTTTCCATTAATCATTTAAAACAACAACCGGAGGTCTGTTTCGGAGGGGAGCAGAGTGGGATGGGAAGTGTTGCCGTGTCGAAAACAGGAGCGCGTGAGGATTAAATTAAAACCTGCTCCACCCTGCCCGGCAACTCACCCCCTCCCCCCGCAGGCTGCCTTGCTCGCATGCGTTGGAACGGGAGGGTGTATCTGTGGGGACGGGGGATTAAAAGAAGCAGCACAACACCGTGCCAAACAGTCGGCAGCATGTATCCGTGTCCGGAACAACGCCCAACCAAAAAAAAAACGGGGGAAAATAATCGCGCGAAACCCGGATTTAGCTGTTGAGTTATTGTTTTTTAATTTGCTCACGCGGTCGCACACGGCTGAAGGGAGTGGAAGGGGGAGGGGCGGGGGGGGGGAGAGTGTTTGAATGGTTCGAGCTGTTCGGATGCTTAACTCACCATGGGGGGGGGGAAACCACTGCACCTGCTTTCCCGCTGGGAGAGGTTTTTATTTTTGTGGAAAAAACCCGAAAGGTTAAATGGAGACGCCCGGTGGTTCATACAAAATGGAGCTATTTTTCGTGCAATGTTTGCTGCTGTGTGTGTGTGTGCGCCTCCAAACCCTCCCCTCCATCCACTTGTCACCCATTGTGACAGTTGTGTAATTCAATTCCGATAACCACTGCTCCAGCGTACGCGGAGAATAAAATGATTCATTTAAGAGATTGACATCGGTCCCGGGAAAGCCGGGCACTGAAATGACGCTGGGTAGTATATTTGGCTGCGGTATGTATTTATTTATTTTTTCCTTCGTTTCGTTTGTCACCGCACTCGCTCGTGCCGAACCGGTGGCTTCCTGAAAATCCATGTAGCATCCCATTTTCCGACTAATTGATTATGGTGATTGCATCCGCGGCTGGCGTGGCTTTCTTGTCGGCTGTTTTTTTTTTTTACATTCGTATTTTTACTCTCACTTTTTCGTTTGCTGCTCGCTCTCCCCCACCCATCCGTTGTGCGTGCATCCATACATCACCTGCCGTCACCGGGCTTATCCCTTTCGAATCCGCACGCGATACCCCAAGGGCGCCGGCTGAAAGCCGCGGTATTAAAAACGCAAACAACGCTCAACAAATTGACTGACTCTGGCGGCGCCTAAGAACGGGAGCGCGTGTTTACATTTAATTGGAAACCCATTTCGGGGCCGCGCGGAAAAGGCAATGAATTGGTAATGGAATTTAATTTGCCATATGCAGGCCCAATTACTGCGCGTGTTTGCACGTTTTGCGGGGCGTTCGGGCGAGGTGTCGAGGTGTGTGGGTGTGTGTGTGTGGGTAAACACCTCCCCCTTCCACTCAACACTTCATTTTCGAGCACGATTGGTTGCACAAATAAAGGAGCTGCATCTTTCGTTGGCGTTTCGTACAAAACACCAGGCGTCCGCTTTCGACCTCGGCAAAGCTTTAATTTATTCGCATCGAAAAAGCTTCTCGGGTTGGGATTTTTTTTCATCATCATTTAATTCACTTTTTTTATTCCCGATCGAGCATGCAGTACGTATTATGATTGACATTTAAACCAAATTTTAACTTGCCCGAAATTGGGCGCTCGTTCATTCGGTGTTGCGCGGTTTGCATACCTTCCGGGCGGGCTTCAAGGCGCCCGGAAAGTGTACGACCTGGCCGCTTCATTCATCCACTTGCACGAAATGCGTCCACGATCGGATCGGACATGGTTTCGAGACGAGTTTTTTCTTCACCTCCCCTCCACCCTCACGCAAGCTTTTCCGTTCCGATACATTTCACGCCCGCTTTCATTATCCCCCGTACCAGCGGGCACGCAATAATAGAAGCGCTGATGTGGCAGTATGAAAATGACGATTGTAATTACTTCGTACCGCAGCGCTACTTTTGCTGCCTTCTGTTTGTATTGTTTTGTGTGTTGCGAACAAATTTCGCTTTCAAAAAAAAATAGCAAAAAAAAACAAGAATAGAACACCCCCGGAATCGAAGGGGCTGGGGGGAAGGGAAAGGGGAGGCCCAGTAGCCGGGAGTCATTCATAAATCACGGCCATCAAACCGTAACCGACGGAATGTGCTACATTCAACCGCGCGAAAGGCGAAGGGCGAATGTCCGGTTGCCGTTTGTCAGCTGATCGTCTCTCGCTCTCCCTCTCTCTCTCCCTCTTTCTCTCTCGCCCTCGTTCCTCGCTTCCGGTTTGTTTACTTTGTGTTTTGTGTGATGTAAGTCGTGGGAGACCGCAGGCACCGACGCAGCAAACTGAAAATCGTCTCTTTTCCTTTTCCCCCCCCCCCCCTTCTCGTCCGCGTCGACGCTCGTGTTTCA
>KI915047.1:2410507-2430825 GCA_000473445.2 Anopheles farauti | reverse complement strand
CCTTGTAATAACATAAAGTGTTTCCGGTGCCGCGAGCGTCGCCGATAAATCCGAGCACCAGCGGCGTTCGTTCGTTTTTCGGCTCCCCACGCGAACGGGTGCAAGTGCAAATAATGTAATTAATATTTCAGCTCCGATGTTGTGCCGTAATTTATCATCCCCCGGTGGCGGGGCACGCGCACGGTTTCGCTGCACCAGCCGAGCGATGCAGCGCGTGGCTTAATTGTGGAGACGAGCTTCGGAGCTAGAAAAAAAAACATATTAAGACAAAATAAAACAATTAATTTTTTTTTCGATTGGCATTAGCTAGAACCTTCGCCGAAAGGGAGTGCGTACACCTTGCGCTGCACGTACACGTCTCGGCAATCGGTCCCGTGGGTGGGAAGAAAACCGGCTTGCAAACGGCATCGGCCAAATCGTTGTCACCCGTCGAGCCACGAAAAACCCACCCACGCTTTCCCGATCGATACGCTCCCGGTTCCTCGGCTTCCCAGCATCAGCAGCAGGGCGTGAAGAGAGGGAGGGGAAGGAAGAGGGGGGGGGAGGGCGCACGGTGCATCATAAATCATTCATCCTGTCAGCCAAGCTTTCACATTTACTCACGTACACTGTGCTGACTGGTTTTTCGTCCGCTGCCTTTTTCCCACCACGGTGTCGATTTCTAGGCGCACCCGTGTGTGTGTGTGTGTGTGTTTGACACGAACACACGTGTCTGTGTGTGAGTGCGAAAATAAGTAGCTCCAAAGCCAGACCGCAAATCGAACCGCACTCGGTGGAGCTTTTCGTCACGCTTTGGGCGTGCGGATGGTGCGTGAGGATCATTTCCTGCCCTTCACCACCCCTCCCCGTCGGTGACAACACTTCGCAATCACTCCCTGGTAAGCCAGTAAGCGATACGCAAAACCAACATGATCACATGAGTGCATAAATCTTCGCCCCACCCAGCCCTGCCCTTACGGTCGCAACCGGAACGGAACGGATACACTTCCACTCCGCCACGCAATAAAGGCGAACCTAGGCGCTACGTTCCCAGCCGTGGGGGGGAAGAGAGGGGGGAAGAGGAAGGAGAGCAGCCGAGTACCACCCACCCCGCCATCGGCATCGCACCGACAACGACGACCGGATATTTATCCGACGTCCGCACCGTACGACTCGGTTTGCTTGTGTCGAGCGGTGTGCATACCATTCAGGCGCGAAGCAGCACCTGCCAGCCGTGCTTGCCGTGATTGCGGGGCATCAGCAGGCGGAAGCAGCACTCCCACCCGGAAAGTCGTCATCGAAAAATCCGAAACCTCGACGTGCCGCAGACGATCCGTTGCCGGTTTTTATTATGTTCCATTTAGCATTCGATTACCGATGCAGTTTGCAACCGGTGTCGTAGTTGTCGCCGTTGCGCGCGGGACGGAAGATTCGCCTTTGGTTCGGTGTGAGGGTTTTTTGTATATTTCTTTTTCACAGCTGCAAGCGAACTCGCGGTCGTTTCTCGAAGAGAGAGTGAGAGCGAAAGAAAAAAAAGGGGAGAAAATTGAGCCGGAAAGAAGGTCGGGAAGATCTAGCATCGCACACCATTGATGCGAGCGCAATCTAATTAACTCTTGATGCTGTGATTGTGAGTTCGACACCGAGCTTTCCTTTCCGAAAGTGCTGCTCATCGCTCGGCGTCGTCGTCGTCGGTTAGAATAAATATTTTACAACTTACAACTAACAACAAGCAGCGGCAGCGTCCCATCCAACCCTTAAGTGCGGAATGCAATTAACGACACTCCGTGATCCATTAGGAGATTGGCACTCGAGATGCGAACGGGGTTTTTCGTCTTGTTTTTTCTTATTTTATTTATTTTTTTGGACCTCTCATTTTCGTGCCACCGGCACGCTTGATGATCACTAATTATGGGAGCGGTGGGGAAGGGGGAGGGCAGGTTGATTTAACGACAAACTGCGCAATACAAACCTTGTTTACAGCGAGGAGATGCGAGCAATCGAAATCAAACTAAAGCATCGTTCACATTTTGTCGATGGCACGATTTTTCTTTCGTTTTTTTTTTTTGCTTGGGAGAAGAAAGGGCTGGAGGGAACACAAAAAAAGGTACACTAATCTCGCACGCACGCACTGCTTTCGGTCGTGCTTTTCGCAAACCTACCCAAACGGAAACGTTCCTAAGCAAAGCACAACGGCACGGAAAAAAAGTGGAAACGTTGCGCCAGAAATGGCATTTTCCTCGCGCCTTCTCCTTGTCTCCACGATGATTCCCCTGGCACCGATAAAGCGGCCGGGCAAGACACACGTGCGCACTTTCCGGAACCTCTCGCCACCCCCCCTCCCACCCACCGGTGCCGGACGCTTTACGACCACCCGAAACCGCGCTCACGTGCGCCGCTAAAAAATGGCCTTTTATATGTTGTATACACATACACATGTATATATGCAGACACATTTTAAAAGCAAGCACGGATCGGGGTAGAGCAGCAGCCATTTAATTGTTTTATTTCGCCCTCCACCGCCACACGCCCTTTGGTTCTTCTTCTTTCTCTCGCTTGTCGCTTGTCGCCATATTTCAACAGGTTCCTCACGCGCGCGCGCTCGCTCGCTAAAATATTCATGCACGCTTTCCACATGTTTTTTTCTCCCTCTGTGTGTGTGTGTGTGTGTGTTTGGCTGTCGTCTTCCACCGGCAACATTTCTTTTATCTCCCCAAGGTCTCATTTCGGGGCGGGAAGGAAACCAGCGGCCCTGTTTCGGATGAATAACAGCCCCGATTGCCACCGAGGGTTGGTTTTCTTGTGTTTTTTTTTTTATTATTATTTTTTGTCTCTCCTTGCGGCAGGTTAATATTTGAAACGACACAAAAATGAGATTCGCTGTCAGCGGGACGCGTAAAATCGCCGACCGCTTTGACACACCTGCCGCGCCACCGAAATCAGCCCGAAAGTATGCAAATGTGTGCTCGAAAGGCTCCTCCGCTCGGCCAATATCCACTAAATAAGCGGGCCAACAGTGTGCTAACGATCAGGCTAAAACCCTCCCGCACATCGCGTTAAAAGACATCGTTTAATGAGTATCGTGCGCTAAAAGAAAAGAAAAAAAGTGAGCGAAAAAAAAAGAAAAAAACATGGTTCGAAAAAAAAAAACGCTCACACACTTCCATTAAATGGCGTTTGCTTTTGTCTCGTGCGAAGACACGGCCGGGTTCAAGGTAATCACCATTTGCACCCAACCCCTCCCCCCCCCCCTTCCCCCTCCCCATACCTCCGGAAATGGGGCGCCATGATTTCATCGATGTTATCAGCCATTATTTTCCGATCTTCATCTCCGGCGGTTCTCCCACCACCCCTCATTCCCCCCCCCCCCCCCCATTCCCCGAGGGCCATTGCCGCGCGTGTCATTATCGTGCTGCTTTATCGATATGCCGCGCCATTTTGCGCGCTTCGTAACGTGTTTTGTTTTTTTTTTTTCAAAAGAAGCCCTTTGCAAACGCTCCCTAATGCCAAGGTTAGTGTCATGGCGGCCCTCCCGCTGTGTGATCCACCACCTGCGACAAAGACAATTATTCATTGTTACGGGTGTGTTTTCAGGGAAAGCTTCTAATAATGGGGGAAAACGCTTAATTGAGAAGCCCGCGAAAAACAAATCCCGTCGAATATCGATCGCAGGGGGAGAGGCGAGGCGGAGACGATTGTAATGAAGCTATTTTTTTTTGGTTCGCTCTCCCTCTCCCTCACACCCCATTATTTCTGCACGCCCGCGCAAACAAATGTACCGGGCGAATGTAATTTAACACTCAACAACAAGCTCAAACGAGGCGAGCAAACCGCGTGCCGCACGGTCCTTTGTACGCGATACGCGACCGGTTTTATTTGGGTGCACCTCCTCCACCACACCCCCCCCCCCCTTCCCCTCCCCCACTCCCCTCTCTAGTGTGTGGCTAATAAAATAATGCCCGAAAACCCCGGTCCATGTATCGGGATGCGGTTTGCACCCTTATCCAAACCCACCTCCCACCCACCCCAAACCCCACCACCCGGCCAATCAAACTTAGCGTGCGGGTCCATTTTTCTCGTTCGGTTTTGTTTTGTTTTTGTTTTTGTTTTTTTTTGCTGGCACAGTTTTGTGTGGATTTGTTTCACTCGTGTAATTTGCTAAAAACGAAATTAATTACGATCATGCGGTGGGTTGAATGGGTTGAACAGGGGGGGGGGGGGGGGGGGGGGGGGTGAGAGGGATTTTAATTCCTCCCCACAACCCCTACCACCAACCACAAACCGGTGGGGTGCACGTACGTTTTTTTCGGTTTTTTTGGGGATTCGTTTCGACTGGTTCTTGCCCCGTCACGATCACCTCTTTCTCCCTCTCCCTCTCTCTCTCCCCCCGTAATGACATCGTAACCGGTTTGGGGAGGCGTGTAGTTCCATCCCGAATGGAGCAACTTTTCTCCCACCGAGTCGACCACGGCCGCTAGATCCACGGCCGGGTGTATATCGTATCGTACAAATTAATTTACTAGCTGCTCCCAGATACTTATCGGATCGTTTGGACCAACCGCCGCACTCGGGCAAATGTATGACTGTGTATGTGTGTGTGGAAAACTGCCACATTCCGCACCGTTGCCACTCGTTCTTAGGCGTAGCCGTTGCTTTTACTGCTCGGGGTTCACCTCCCGGACGAGGCGGCGAATGGCGAAATGTCGACAGCATTTCCAGCCATTGTGGACGTGCCCGGGACGTTTTCGAGTGGCGCAAACAGTGAACCGGCCGTCCCTTTTCGGCACAACTGCAACCGTTTGGTGCAGTCCTTGCGTTGCACGTACCTTCCATCGGGCCACTTTCCTGCTCGAACCTCCGCCGATGAACCCGGGGAAAAAGCTGGAAAAAGCCGGAAACTAGTTTAGGTTAAATTGCTGAGCGCACGGACGGAGCGAGGGTGGACACTTACCGGGAGCGCCGGGCGTGATTCATTTCCGTTTCTGGTTAAGCGCTGGCGCACACACACATGCACACACACACACAGAGCCATTATCTGCCGGGAACGCAAAACCCCCGACCCGGTCAGGATTTATGTTTACTCGAACCGAAAACTCGCTTGGAGCGAGGCGATAGGAAGACCAAAAAAAAAAAAAAAGCACAACGAACGCAAAACATTTGGTCCTTCGGACCGGATTCGGCAAGCCGAGCTGCGCCGTGGGCGCATCCTTGAGCTTTGATCGCCTACTAATAGGTGGCCATTTTTCACGCGGATATAAATGGGGCGCGTTAACGGCGGGAGAAGGCTCCAAGGTGCATCGAGCGCCCGGGTTGACACGGTGAATAAATTGTCCCCACCCTTCCCACGACCGTGTATCAATTATCGGGCCGCGTTTCGGGTGCGTAAACGAACGGCTGAGAAATCCTCCGCCGAATCGGCTCTTTCGTGGACGTTCTTTCCCCCCCCCCCCCCCCCTCGGTTCCAGTCCGGACTAATCGCCGGCCATGAATTACGTGCGGACGCCCAGCCCGCCCCGAAGACGAAGCGGCCGTCTTTGATTAAATAATTGAAATTTTCGCTCACCGAACGGCGGAAGACGGGGAAACCCCGCGCCGGTAATTGTGGTCCGTTTCGGGTGAGGTTCCCGAGGGCCCGAGGGTGTAAGTGCCCTCATTTCGCACCGGATCCTTCCTTCGCCGGGCTACCTGAACCCGTTCGATTAATTAAAGCAAACACACACGCACACACCAGCGAAAAGGGCAAAAAATAAAAGGCGACTACCCCAACAGGTTGCTAGCACACACGCGTTACTCACGGTGGAAAAACCCGCGCAAACAATGTCACCGTTGTTTGGGCTGTCACTCATCATTACTTCCGTACCTCTTGGCGGAATGGTTCTCTGTGTACGCGCGCGCGCGCGTGTGTGTGTGTGTGTTGGCAGCCTGTGACATGGTGGCTGTTTACTGCGAAAGCCCGGTTTGATCCCCTTGCTCTTTATCCCGCGGAAGGTCGAGTGGGATGCAAACACCGCCGAGCGAAGTGCTTCCACCGGGGAGGGTTTGGTAATCGCTGTTTGGAGCTTCCTCAAAGCTGGCACCAGCAACCGCTTCGCTTCGAATTCCCCTTGTCGCCTGCGGAGTGGTTTCCGTGGACGAACCGGGCTGGCAGGCTCTGATTCTCGATGCTTCTCGTTTCGAACCGGCGTGCCGGTGTTGTCTTCGTGGTGCAAATCGAACGGGCCAACGAGAATGCATCAGGTGCATCAATTATTTTCATGCCTTTGTCCCGGTCCCGGCTCGTACAATCGTCGCACACGGACGCGTTTACCGCACCGCAATCGATCTGACAGCTCGTTGCCGTACAACATCCCTTCCCCCCCCCCCCCCCCCCCCCCCCCCCCGAGGCCGACCCGAGCCGGACCGAAAACCCGACGAGCCCGCCCGGCCAAAAACTCGGCACCGAGGCACCGGGCCTGCTCGACACGACATGATCATTTATCAACGCAATGTCAATATTTGAGGCAGGCTTTCGAGAACACACAGTGCTGCTGCTGCTGCTGCCGTACCGCACGTTTTGCCGGAGCTAATAGCGTTTTGCGAGTGCTCCAAATGCGAGAGCCCGGGGGGAGGATGGGGTACGGTACGGCGAGCCGCAGCCTTCCGGGCCTGTGCCGGTTTTGTGTCTTCCGTGCGGTTGCGTCCCACAAAGAGCCTTTCGACAGAGCATCCCGTCCCGTGCGCACAATGCAATGGCGCGCCCATTGGGTTGCTGAATAATTAAAGGTGTATCTATCTCCGGGTTGCCTTTGTTGCAAAAACCCGGCACCCGGGCCCGGGTGTCATATTTTATGTATTACAGCCGCACACACACACACACACACACACACAAACACAGCGAGCGCGCGCCCGCCCACATTCGCGAGCGTTCCCCGTCAATCCGGGTATGTCAAAAATACAGCCCAAAAACACCTTCCGGGTTGCCGCCGAAGACACCGGCGAACCTTCCATCGGGTGCGCAATAAATCATCACTAGTTTTAATTATCGCGCGGGTTACCGCCGTGTCTGGCGCACTAATCTTGACGGTCTGGTTCGCGCTCGGTGCGCTAAGCTAGCGCTAATCAAGCCCGCCTTCATCGGCTGACTGACGCGATGATACGCCGGCCACAACAAAACGCACCCGCCTGTGCGCATCCCGAATCGATCGCGGCGGTTCCGCGACGGTTGACTTCGGGCGCTTCTTCGCGGGCGCTATCTGCGTTTGCTCAGCGCTAGGCGGGGACTGTGTTTTTCACCCACCGCCACTAGCTATCCCCGAGGCCGCTTGCGGGATCAATCACGGGCTCTCACCGGTCGACAGGTCGACTAATCTCTCGCACCGTCAATCCGGTTTCACGGTTTGGCGCGGACCGCCTTACCATCGTGCGATTTGCGTAGCGAACGGAATAAATAAATAAAAACACCCCACGCGCTAATTGCTGCCGGTTGTGTTGCCAGCACGGGGTGGTGGGAAGGAAAAAAGCCTTCGCAAAACAGTAATCCTTTTATTGAAGCGCTCGCCTCACATGCAGCGAAGCATGCGAAATGCAATCCCACGCACACCGGTGCTAATTATTTCCCCCCACCACGCTTCCGCCCAAAAACCTCGAACGCCGAATTCGTTCCGCGCGATTAAGACGGGCGCGCCGGGAATCTAATTAGCAAGGTGCGACGAAAAACGCGTGCCCCGCGTGGTAAGTGGTTCCGTGGTCATAATCAGCTACTCGAAGTCCTCCAGCGTTGGGCCGGCCGGCAGGGAAGTCTGCTCACGTAACCCGCGAGACGGGGCGAGTGGTTACCGCACACCAACACACCACGCAATCGAATCAGACAGCTTTTTCGCTAATTGAACACAAGCACTTACGAGTTGTTCGGGAAGTCTTCCGCTTCAGCACTCGATGTGTGGGCGGTTTCGGTCAGTTATCTCCCACAATATGACCGAAAGTAGTACCAGCGGCACCAGCAACAGCGCTGTTTTTTCTTGCTAACACCGTTTCCTTTCCCACACGCTCGAGATATCTCGCTTTGGGCACGTACTGCCCACGATCCGTCGAGTAAACCGGCACAAATCGATGTCACCTCACTGTCGTCCGTTTTCGGTGCCTGTCACAAGCTTTCCAGCGCTTTCCTTGCGACGGCACACACACACACACACACACGCACGCTTTACAGCTTCCATTTTCGCCCCATTCTGCCGGCATCGGAACTGCCGGAACACAATGCGCCGTCTTGCCGTCCGTGGCCACGAGAGCACGTCCGATTATCGCATTTCGACGGTGCTGCCAGCACCCGGCGTCACCAATCGGCAGGGACATCTGTAAATAAAATTTTATTGTTAAAAACATTCGCGTGACATTACCGCCGCAGCTCCTCCCCCGCGGAGCAGGGGACGTGCGACTTTCCGGACGTTTCCATCCGGCTGTACCATCAACCGAATCGTTGCGTTAGATGTTGGTACACGGCAGCGACAGCAAATGGTGGGGAAGAAAACAAAGCCAACCGCCTCCAGCGGGGGAAAAAAAATACATTCGAGCGGGGACGATTTTACGAATGCCGTCACGCGCCTCGCAAGCGTAATCGATCGCGGACGGGCAAAACTCTCGGCCCGAAATAGCATTCTGGTTGATTGCCGGCTGCGTTGCGTGGGACAGCATTCCCCGTTGGTGGTAATTTGCGCCACCAGAATTGTAAATGTAATGTAATTTGCCGTGTAATCTGTGCGCTACGGCCGCTCCCGGCGCACGCAACCGATGCAAATCTTTGTTTGTTTACAATTTGATCGGTGCGCTTTTACGGCGCACTTTGACAGCTGATGATCGAGCGCCAAGCGGAATCGACTAATCATGGCTGTCAGATAGCGATGCTCGATTCCTGACGGCACTAGCTCATTCGTTATCACTGATGGTAACAAAGCGAACCGAATGGCTGACTTGTTTGATAATAACGAGGCGATAACAATAGGATAGCGATGGGACAAACCCGGTACGGTGGTTCCAAAAAATAAAAAGTGAAATAAAAATCGGAAATTGCTGCAAAAACCTTTCCCACGGCTGCCCCACATCCTACCAAAAAACCTCACTCAACATCCGCAGGGGACGGCTGAATGTATTCCCCCTAGCGTCTCGGTTCTCGCAAATCCTTCGGATACAATTGAGCGATAATAATCACGATGCAGCAACAGTTTGAACGTGTCCGTCAAATGAAATGATAACACACACACACACACACACACACACACACACACACACACACACACACACACACACACAGGAAGAATGAAATCGCTAGAGACCACTCTCCGGTCCGGTCTGCTGTTGCGGTCGCTTTCCAGCGCTATCAAAGCTTTCCAGTCCATTTGAGTACATTCCGGCTGATGTTGTTCATTCTAGTTTTACTTCGGCTGTCGTGGTTCTTTTTTTTTTGCTGGTGTTTTAAAATTTCATTCCACTCGCCCAGCGAAAGGTTTCAAGTGGTCCGTCCGCTTTGTGTGCATACGCTCGCACAAACCGAGCCTCAAGTAGGCCGATGTATACACGTGTGTGTGTGAGTGCAGAAAGGGACGCCACTCGACATTTCCATCCTAGCGTCCACGCCACCGACACGAATGAAAAAAGGGTCTTCCTTGTCCTCATTTAGCCCTCCGCTGAGCCCGGCGGCGCAGATTGTGCGCTGATAAACGAACCGGAACGGGAGCAAGAGGAAAGCGAAAAAAAAACACGCAAGGACGCGAACGTGCAGGCAGTCAAATGTAAAGATAAAGACTGAACCGAATCAGCCGGGACCTTTCACAGCATCGCCCGGGCCGCACACCGCTTTCATTATCGCACGATTTCGAAACCTCGAAGGTGGAGAACGGTGGAATCCACCCAAAAACTATGTTAGATCTATACGATTTGCATTCATTTTTTTTTTTCACTGACCCCTCCCCTTTTCCTACTTTGTGTACCAGAACCGGAAACGGGTGGATCAAAATTTTCGGTCAACAGGCAGGGAAAAAAAGCGCCCTTCTCCCCAGGGGGAGGTTTATCAACATCGAGTATTTTAATATATCTCTACCCCCAGCGACTCGAACGAAAAGTTCATATCGAGCAAATGCTCTCTTTTTTTACGTCCGTTCTTTGTATCCGTATGGGCAAGATTTTCCAGTTCGCCTCGACCCGGGACAGCAAAAAAAAAAAAAACACTCACACACACAGTGCTTTTGTGAATCGACGTTGATTCGCGGTCCAATTGGGGCGACCTTTCCGTGGCGTGCTTTTTTTCCCCCCGAAAACCCTCCACGGTTTTCGGCACACTCGAAATCACTTCTCTCGCTCGGGTTCTGCAAGTGCTTAAATATCGTTTACAAATATCGTTTTTTTTTTACTTTTTTTCCTCTGTGCTTTGCCCACACTGGGAGATGAATTTTCGGTCGAAAATCGGATCGAGCAGCATCCACGCTTGTCCACTGGGTGGTCCCAGTGTGCGGCAACGAAGGGAAATGTCATTTTTGAGTCACATTTTGTCTGCACCGGAGGAATATCGTACGGATCGAACAGGGTCTCGAGTGTTCGTACGGTTTTCAAACTCCGCCAGCGAGTCTTCCCCCAGCGGGCGAAGCCACGAGCGATGTATCTTTCAGCGATGAACTAGCGCCAGTTTATTACGTTGTTACTATTCCGCTCGGCAGCGCTGCAACACACCGGCAGGTACGAGCCAATTCGCGCAAAATGAAGTTTGACTAGTGTTGCCGAAGCTAGCAAACGCCCCATCCCCGCACGTACGATGACGCAGATTAAACACATCGGCTACAACTTCCGGCACGGTTTCGGCCCCGGGGAACCGGTGTTCCGGATAATTGCTCCAATAACGCCTTCCAGGTTTTATGCAAATCGTATGCTAATCGCTACATTCCACTGTGTCATCATCGTGCCGCTTGTGCGGTGGAGGTGGGTCCTGGCTGGCTAATAAGACGGCGCCGGTGGCGGCACGGGACGCAAAGGATATTGAAAACGGTAGCCCTCCAGGAGCTCATTTATCTGCGCGGCTTCAAGACGCCGGTGGTTCGGTCGTGCTTCGACAGCAGGCAGGCGGCAGGTTTGGGGGGGGGGGGGGGGGGAGGGGGTGAGAGGGAAGAACATGGGCCGCCACGCACGTACCAGGCCCGCGCCGTATGCAACATCTTGCGTGACGAGCCGGGATTCGAATCATGTGGATGATTGCGAAACGATTGTCTCACCCGCCGGAGGATGAAATTCTTGCCTAAGCGCCGCCCAGCTGCCGCCATTCGATCTCGGTCCGGGCAGGTGCAATCGGAACGTGGAGGGAACAGGGGAGAAAGGGGGGAGGAAAAATTCTGCACCCAACACAAACGTCACCCGATTGCTTTCCAATACATCCGCAGCAGGACCGAGATTCGGGATGGCTGGTCGTACGGAGAATCCGGAGCGTTGAGTGAGCTGTTACATAATTGATCCCGGCAGGCGCTGGCGAGTGATTTACATTACATCGCCTTCCAGGGCCGGGCCTCTGGCTCGCTTTGTCGCTTTGGTTAAACCCCGAAAACCCCGAAAACGCAACCACCCGCCACGGTTCAGCGAACAAAGCGCGTTTGCAAGCCGAAAGCAATGGCCGCCAATGGCCGCCAATGGCCGCCGCCGCCGCCGCCACCTGGTCAGCACCAGAACCCGGGGAACCAAAAACCATACCGCACCGCTTGAAATAACGCACTAATTGAACGATAATTAAATCATGTCTCAAATCATGTGCACTCCCGGGTGCCCGCCCCGGGCTGCAACAAGTGCGCGAGTACCCAAAAGCGGCATTGTTAAAGCGCCGCGCCTGCTGACAATATGCACGATGGCGGCCGCTGGGACGCGCTTCGCTAAATTACTTAATGAGCGGCAACCGACCGGCTAAAGGACACACACAAACACACAACGAGTAGCGTCTTTAAAGGGACCACACACACGAACATTGCTCCCTATGAAGTTCGGCGATGTCCGACGAAGTCCGCACGCGCGCCCAAAGTCGGACGTCCCGCACGCTTTTGTAAATCCAATCCAAATCCCTAGGAAGAAGATAAAATTGTAACCGGGTTTGAATGGGAAAAAGAGTGTGCGCGTGTGTGTGTGTGTGTGTGTGTTTGCGAAAAAGAAAGAGTGTGGGAAAGAGCAGGAGTTCTTCTCTTTGTATCCACCATCTTCCGGACGTCAACGGGCGTTTCCAACAAAAAAAAAAACAACAAACAAACAAAATCCCACCGCTTATCAATAGCCCATTCGTCTCGTTTTGACAGCATCCTTCATTCGGGTTTCTGGCGCTGGCGTTCCGTTGGAGCACCCTCGACAACGATGCCGCCCGTGCGCTCTCCCTTTCCCTTCCCTCTTTGTCTCCCCCCTAGCCCCAACTCGAAACCCCTCCCGGAAGAGCCCAATTTGTACTACATGCACATAGCATAGTAATGATGATGGTAATATTTCAATTTACTTCCCACACACACACACACACACACACACATTCACGCTCGCTAAACCGCGTGTGTGTGTGTGTGTGTGAGGCGGTGCGTGCTGTGTTTGCTGTATGCGAGTGTTTCTGTTGGGAGGCGGCCATTGCGTGAAGGGCCATCAATTTTCACTTGCCACTCACTCAAGACGCGCTGGGACGCCGCAGGTGAGCCGGAGGCGATAAGACACTCCACCACCACCACCACCAACACCACCACCACCGGCAGCCGGCAGCCGACTGGCGGATAATAGCTTCCACGAAGATCCTAGGGATATTGAATGATTAAGAACCCGGACCGAGCGCGCCAGTCAGGCACTAGGAGCTGGCAGGGACGCTGGTCAAACCCATCCCGCACCTGGCCTCCCAAAAACGCACGAACCAAAGCCGACCCCGGGACGCGGCGAGATTGGCCGAAAGCCCGAAATCGAAAATTCCCTCCGGAATCCAGTTTTGATTGGAATATATGCGCATAACGAGGTTCGACAGCGGTTTCGAGCGGCTTGGTCCTGAAGTTGAAGCAGTGGCACGTAACGTCGCCCGGACGTTCGTGGCGCGCCAGGATCACGTCGATAAGAATGTCATAACTTTCAATCAGAAAACATTATCCATTCGCTCGGTGGGTCTGTGTGTGTGTGTGTGTGTGTGTGTGTGTGTGTGTGTGTGTGTGTGCGTGTGCTGGTGCGTCTTTGTAGCCTAACCGCCGTTGTAGTTCATCTGCTTTATTAGACAACACGAGCTGGAACGGGTGGATGCTCCCGGATGTGTGCCTTTTCCTTGGCGGCGAACGGGCCAACGACTTCACCCGGCTCCAAACCGGACCACTAATCCTGTTTGTACACGAATAAATCCATTCGCAACCATCGGCGGTGGATGGCTACGGATGGCTCGGCAATGGTTCCCATCTAGAGACGCTCGTTGCTGAACACTGTGACTTGTCCACGCCCAAACGCCACACCGCACTTCCATCGTGATTTTCGGCGCATTCTGGCGCACTTGACTCGCTACCAGCAGCAGTTAAAAGTCATTCTTTTGCCGGGCGAGCTGGCTTGAAACCAGCCTGACCAATTAGCGCAAAGGGTTCGGGATCATCGTCAGGAGAAAATGAGATTTTTGAGGAGCTCACGTACAGGGCGCCATTTTTCGGTACGTCCTCGACGTACTTCGAATCGAAACACGCAACATTCTACCCCACTCTCTCTCTCTCTCTCTCTCTCACTCGCGCGTGCGAAACTTCTCGCCGGTGAAAAGGTATCTGCATGAAGCGCAGTAATGGAAACGGATTATCCATCATGTTTAATTTATTTCATAAAACCCCTTTTTTTTCTCTGTTTCGTAGTGATCTCGCTCGTCCCGCACCCGTTCCGCCGCTGCACGCGGGGTTCATTCGGTTCCGACAAAACTCAACCGACGGTTGATGGAAACTCAATTTCCAGCAGCCAGCTTAAGTGGGATAAACATTTTAATAAATATCCCCACCCTGCCCCCCCCCCCTCCCACCTGGGTCGGGAGTTTCCAGGTCGGGTCTGCCGGTCTAAACCACTCAGCCCGACGAATGACAACCTCGGCTACCCTCGGCAGCACGCGTCAAAGTTAAAATCAGTTGCGAGACGATACGTTCAGGTCAGTACGGATTTCGGAGCATCCCTCCGACACGTGAGCGCCAGATGTAGACGCGTTTGTGGCAGCTCGATTCAACAAACCACCGACTGCCAAGATGGCGGTTCGTTCTCCCGGGACCGAGCGTGGACTTCGGAATGGATTCGAACACAGGGTTGCCTGCCTGCCCAAAACTACGAACCATACCGCCATTATCGTAAAGCTTTCTGGGTCGGAACTCCAGCTCCATCCAGCGTTCGGGGAGGAAAAAATTATCGCTCCTTTCGCCGCACCGGACAACTCCCGCCAACTCTCTCCAGCCGGAAGCACCCGGTAGCTAAAACTTGAAAGCCCTCGTTCAAATATTTACCAGCCACCTTGCGCCGGGGGAGAGCATTGCGGACGTTGCTTTCGGGCTTAATTGAACGGGAGGGAGGGCCGTATCGGCGAAGATCTGGAAGGCTTCCTGGAGGCTCCTTACAACAACTTGCTCCGGGAGGTCCGGAAGTGTCGCGAGCGGCAGATCTCGTCTCGATCAAAATACAAAACAAAAAAGCCACCATTATATAGGGCAGATGTTTATTTATAAGTAGCTTTACGCCCGCCGTTAATCACTATCGTCATGTACCGGACGCCGTCGCGTCAAGAGTGGATGCTGGAGGTCGCATTTGCTCGTAAAAAAAAAAACACACGCACACTGTGCTTTGGCCACTTCTTCCACGGCAGTGAAGCCAGATTATGGCGACCACAGCCCCAGATCTGCGCGAGCGCATAAAATAAACATATAAATATTCATATTGCACCAGCTGATGGCGGACATCTTGGCCGGCACGTCAACATCGGTTTATTTTTATAGCAGCGTGTGTGTTAGTGCGTGCGTTTTCCGCCGGTTGTTATGATTTCGATGCCGAGTGCAAACAAATTAGGCCGGGCCGGTGGCGGGAAGGGTCATGCAATATTCACAATGCGCGTTCCAGCTCATTAGGTTTGAAACCGGTGGATGCGAAAATCCCTAGGTCCTCGCGACTGGCCCTAGAACGTCGGCCTGACAGCCGCTAATCGCTCCATAGTTGATTTGATGTCTGATAATACGCGAGGGCTTACTGATTTTTTTGGCCCTTTTTTCCTCTCTCTCTCTCTCTCTCTCTCTCTCTCTCTCTGTTCGTTTCTGTTCTGTGTACCGCACGGCTGGACGTCCGAAATCTCTCACGCTATTTCGGATACCAGCGAAGGTAATCGGATGAGATTTATTGCGTGTATGGCGGGCTCGTTCAGCTGCGAAATGGTTTGTGCGGGCAATGATGACAGTTCTAGTGCCTTTTTTTATATATATATTTTGTGCACTCGTTTGCTCCGGGAAAGTGTTCCGACGATTCCGGGCCGCTTCCATCCCAATAGCTCGCGTTTCGCTACCATCGAGCGCTAATTTTCCCGAAGACGATGGCGACGATGATGATGATGACGATGGCAACTCTAAAGAATTAGGTCAGCATTAAACGAAAAGAAGAAAAAAACCATGCCCCGATCGCTAGCAAACAAACAAAAAGAAGCCCCGCCAACACCAGCCGGGGCTAATGTGGCTGGGATGGCCGGAATATGTCCAGCTTCATCCCGAGGCCTGCTTGGACTTGGGCTGGAGCTGGCCAGGACCAGCTCGTGCCGCACCGAAACCGGGCGGGGGGCAGCAAAGGGAAAGGAAAGAAACCATCAGCGATCCGGCGGATGAAATGGAGCCAAATTGGACGGCAAGAAAGAATGAAAAAAAAAACCCAGCACTCACACGAGCACGGCCATGATAAAACGCTTACCAAAGCAAGCGCAAACAAAAAATTGAACCCATCAAATGATCAAATGATAAGATGACATTTAAAAGGGCACCTTCAGCGGAGGGTGGGTTAGGGGGGGGAGAGTTTGAGTGAACCATGACAGAAGTGCCGTACGCACGCATCCCTCTCACACACCCCCTCCCCTGTGATCGTTCAACAGCAGGGCCGCTTCCTGGTTCTGTGCGAATGTAATTTTATTACTTCGCCAAGGGGGCGTGGGGGGAGGGGGGAGGGGGGAGGGGAGGGCAAAAGGGCGCGGCGGTAAAAAGCAATCGGCAGCCCAGCCACACCGGGAGGGCCGAATAACCCAGAAGCGACCAACGGCACCCTTCCTCCGCCCGGGTGAGGGGTGGTTGTTTTTTCTTTTTTTGTTCTTCTCCGTTTGCCTTTTTTTTTTTTGTGTTTGCCGCTGGTTCGCTTTCGGTGAAAATCATCTTAGATAAGCACTTATGAGAGCAATAAAACCCCGTGTGCCTCCCGGAGGTGAGAGAATGGGGTTAGCATCGTTCGGCGGTGAGGGGGAGGTGAGGGGGTGAGCTATCTATTTTGAGCGTGTTTTTTTCTCTCCCTCCAGATGTGTGTGTGTGTTTTCAGCTTAGAGCTTTGAGTGGTCGCCCCACAGTCGTGTCGTCTGCTGGACCTGGACCTGGTCATCAAGTGTGTGTTCGACGCCTGAGGCGACCTTGCGAAGGAGTCGGGCACGTCACGTACAGCCCTTCCGTGTGTGTTTGTGTGCGCTAGCGCTTCCGAAGCGGAATAGATATTTGATGCAACATTTTGCTGAGCAAGCTGCACTCGATGGTTTATTAATCGATTTAGATCCTTGTCGAGTTTCGCAGCGACTCGCCGGGCCAAAAACGTTGCTGGCTGGAGCATAGCATCCCACCGCTCAACTCGATACCCGAACCTCACTAAAGCACACACACACACACGCAGGCGGGTGGTTCGATTTGGCGGACGGTCCGCGTCGGTAAAGATGTAACAATATTGTATTACACCAGGCAACAGGAACCATGCGGGAGCGTGCTCGCCAAAAATCGATGTAACGTCCGGAGCGTGTGTGATACGGCCGTCCCGCCCGTCCCGCCCGTCCCACCCACTCCCAAACGTGACGTTCTGTTGCAAGTGGAGAGAGTCAAAGAGAGAGAAAAAAAAAGGCAACACATAATGGCGACCGCAGAAACGGAAGAGTGGAAAATCCACGCCACCCGCCGGGGCGGAACCGCGTGATTGATTGTTCGAAACGCGAGCCGAAGTTTTGCATCCGAGCGGTGGAGGTGGCGCAAATCAACCGATTCCGATTACTATTTATTATCTGGGTTTATTTTTTTTTGTTTTGCTATTTGTTTAAGCCATTTCTGCCAGCGGAGCGCTTGTTTCAATTTCTAGCTTCCGTACTTGGACTTCCCGGGACTTCCCCGCCCAAGGGCGGCGCACAGAGATACCTCTGTGACTTCTGTTCCGGCCCAATTCCTAGCGCCGTTTGCGGTGGGCAAATGTGCATTCGCCGCTAGTTACGGCCGATCCGAACCGCATCGTTCATCATTCCGGGTCCGACCGCCGGCCGGGCCGGAGTTTTCCCGACCAAACGCACCCATCTCGGGAGAAGCTGAAGCAAAGAAGGCACCAAAGAGACACGCACACACACACACACACACACACACACACACACACACACACACACACAAGAAAAAGCCCCCAGAGCAGCATAAAACTGCTCGCTCACCGCTCGCGTTTGGTGTGCGCCAAGCCAAGCGAACACAAAACCTATCAAGCGTTACGCGTCCCGGAAGCGCGCGCCCGGTTCGGCGTGCGAAATAAAAACAAACGGCACACGGAATTTTCCCGCACCGGAAGCGTTTTCCGCTCGATTACCCCCTTTCGGCGGCTTTATTTTAAATTGATTTCAAAAAGAAAGACGCCGGAACGTGCTCCTTACCTTGGTGCCTCGCCACGAAGGCCATGGTTTCATTTGCCGACGGCGTGCTTCCTCCCTTTCTTCTTCGGTTCGTGTCACACCGAAACACTCGATTCCATTACCCGGTTGAGCCACGCGAGCTCCTGCCGATTGCGCCGGCACGGGTATTGGAATTATCGACATTTATCAAACACAAGCGCGGGGAAGGCGCCGGAACCTTTCGCCGAGCTGGCCTCGCTTTCGGTGCCTCTCCTCCTCCTCCGGTGTGGCGTCGTCTCCATCGATTAAAATCGAAAGGATAAGCACGGCCCGATGCTCGGCTCTCGGGGCTTCGAGCCCTTGATCCGCTGGAAATGATATCGCCTTCGCCTTCGTCATTCCGTTCTTCTCCACCCACGGTGTAATACGGCTTTCCCGGCTTTCCCGGCTTTCCCCCCCCCCCCCCCTCCCTTCCCCGCCAACCGGATCCGGGCGAAAAGCGGGAAGTTGATGCAATACAACACACCCGATTGTGCACATTCCCGCGCGCTCACACAGCCACTGGCTCAATTATCCTAATCTGTGGAGCATGATACATTCTGATACGTGAGATACACACACACACACAAACGCTCTTATCTGGGCGCCCGAACTCCCAGTAAGCCACTCCGGTTTTGGTTCCTTTTCTGTGTTTTTTTTTTCTTTTTTTCTTTTTTTTTTGAAGCACTTTTCGCCACGCCAAGGCTCGCGATAATGAAATGAACCTCTTAAGCTGCTAGAGCTCGGGTCGGTGTGTGAGTGTGTTTTTGGCCCGGCACGAAGTGGAAAATCGCTTCCCCATTACCAGCAGGAAAAAACCGTCATTCAGTGAATAAAAATTAAACACCATTAAAGCACAAATTATTTGAGCGAACGAGAGAGAGAGAGAGGGAGGGAGAGCGAGAAAGTGCCAAAAAGCTTTTAATGCGAGGCGCGTTGCCTACCTTTCAGGCGGGCCGAATGTTTTTTGTTATGCGTTCGCTTTTTTTCCCTCGCGGTCAAGGGCTCGTGTACGTAACCGTGGGTGAGCATTGTTTTATGCGTACTGCACACACACACACAGCGCTAGCGGCGAAAGCAAAAAAAACATAACGAAACTTGCGTAATTTCATTAACTGTCACCGTGTGTGTATGTTTTCGGTGTAATGTGATAAAGTTTGCTAATGTGTTGTTTGGGGAAGATTTGTGTCTTTCAGCGTCGCTGCCTGCGAGTGACAGCAGCCAGCAGGTTCGTCGGTGTGCGTTGTGTGCCGCGAATCGGGCACGTCGAAAACCCCGCACGGGAAACCGTGGGGAAATCCCCAACACACGCCGCACACGCGCCGAAAGACGCACTCGAAATTTCCCTCGGGGAAGGGGACAGGGGCCACGGTCCGAGCGAGGTTGATTAATAGGCAAACCCTTGCCGCGTGTTGCGTGAGCGCGTGTCGTCCGGCTGGCGCTGGCTGGCACCGTATTCAACATGTATCATCCATTAAAGTGCGACTCGGCCGCGTCACCGCATCGGCCGGTACATTTATTACCTTGTGCCGGGGGGGGGGGGGGGGAAGCTTTTTCACGCAGCTGATGCGACGGGGGAAGGTTAAAAGTCACCGATATTCCCACCGCCCGGCGGCGCGCGGGATGCGCCCGGCACGTATGCAATCGGCCGAACGGCGAGCGGCCTCCAGGGAACGTAATTAGTTGTCACCGGCTCTGTCGAAGGCTCGAACACCGCCGGTTATGAGATTAATGAAGTATCTGGCCTGCGCCTGCCGAGCCACCGACGGTGACGCGCCTAATTGCTACACCTTCGTGAGTCCGGCGCCCGGAAGGTAGGCAACACCCCCGACAGCTGACAGCCGGACGCTCCGACTGGCCGGGATCGGGGATTATTGTGGAAACTTCTGGCGCGGGCAAACCGGCAACCTCCCGCTTCCCGCTTTGACGTACGTAATTGATTGGGATCCGGCGGAAAGTTTGTCACCTGAGCATGGCTGAAAGAAAACCGACCGGCTTGACGGGCGCCCGATGCCGAACTTGTTGTCCAACAGCGGCCAGGTCGGAAGTTTGCATTCACCAATCGAAACTTGCCGGTTTGCTACGAGCGAGAAGAAGCGAGCTAGAGTGACACTCGCTCCTGTTACGCCCGGCTGGGCCACTGCATCACTTCCGGGGAGTACTTCCTTAACAAGGCACCGGGACTCCATCATTAGGCTGCCGCCGAAAGGTATCGCTGAAAACATAAATTCTCCCACCGCGCCCGAACGGAAAACGCTCCGCTGCGACCCGAACCCGTGGTGAGGCAAAAGCGAAACAATTCGTTCGCCAATGCTTCCGCAGGACAGTGTCCCTGGCTTCGTGTCAACGATAACAGCTACAACGAAAAAAAAAAAATTAAAAAAAGGCAGCCCGAGAAAAATATCTGCCAGCGAATCCAGCGAAGTATCTCGTTTCGCGCCACTCCACAGCAAATCGCTGCAGCCGGGCGGGACGGGGG
>KI915047.1:2235542-2373219 GCA_000473445.2 Anopheles farauti | reverse complement strand
CTTCCCCATCGGTTAATTTCGTATTTTTCTCACATATCGCGATCCGCCCGGCCCTTGGCGAGCATTCCTTTACGTGAGCTGAAAGGAGGATGTCGCCGGCGCTTTCGGACACCGAATCGAAGGAAAAGGGTGCTATGCCCGGTCATTTAAATGCGCCACCCCGGCGCGTCTCCCGGAGCGAGCCGGTTTTGTTTTTTTACCTTTTATTTTTATTTTTATTCCCCTTGCTGGTGTGCTGTTCATAATCGCATCGCATTAGCAGCGAGAGTTGTCGAATGGGGTTTTGTTTTTATTTATTTTTTCCCCTCCCTTTTCGGCCGCTTGCTCGAGTTGGAATTTTTATTCGTTCCCCGCACGCCCCTCCTGCCCCTCCCACCCGCACATCACGAGCACATTCGTTTTTAATCAAGTGCAGCCCGGAAGATATTATCATACGGGCGTAGGACAGCAACCGAATCGGCAGCCGGATTTACATACGGCCCTCCCGGCAAGAGATAATCGGTTTCCGAACGTCGAATCGGGCCGTACGTGCGGTATATAATTGGAGGCTAATGCAGGCCAGCCCGCCCCGTGGGGTTCGGTTTTTATCATCCCGATCTGCCCATTACACTCGTCAGAAACGGCGGACGTGCCCGAAATCGTTTGCCGATCCGATCCGCTGATAGCCGAATCGAGCTCGAAGCGGACATGCCAGCAGATCGAGAGCATCATTAGAATTTTGAACAACAACAACAACCAAAAAAAAAATCACAAGATAAATGCTAACAAATTTTGGCTTCGCTGAAAATCGTATGCGTTTTTAATCTATTTTTTTTTAATATTTATTTTAATATTATTAGTGTGTGCGTGAGCGTTTCGAGCTGGTTTCAAGCCGGTTTCAACAGCAACCAAAAAAAATCACGTGATAAATGCTAAAAAATTTTGGCTGCTGAAAATTAAATGTGTTTTTAATCTATTTTTTGTTATACTTATTTTTTTATATTTATTTGATAAATTTTTAATATTTATTTTAATATTATTAGTGTGTGCGTGAGGGTTTCGAGCCGGTTTCGAGCTGGTTTC
This sequence comes from Anopheles farauti, assembly GCA_000473445.2. Lineage (NCBI taxonomy): Eukaryota > Metazoa > Arthropoda > Insecta > Diptera > Culicidae > Anopheles > Anopheles farauti. The sequence goes on along the minus strand of KI915047.1, from coordinate 2,372,157 downwards.
GAACCCATCCCATAGCGAAAGCCCGGCCGCCGTTCAAAAAGTCTGCGAAAAGGCGGCGCGTTCAAAAAGTGTGCGAAAAACGGAGCGAAAAAAATCGCTCACATTCCTGTCCACCGGCACAGCGCAAACTATCGCAGGGCCGCAAAGATGAAAGCTACCAAACAGCAACCACTACACCCCCCACCCCCCGCAAACGGCCGGATGTCGTAATGGGAAACGCCTCCCGAACCTCTCGTCCCACTCGTGCGTGGTGTAGCGTGCAAATTTTAGATAATTCGCCGAAAATTCCTCACCGAAAAACCACCACCGAGCGGACGGGCCGGAACTAGGCACGGAACACATGCCAACGGGCGGGGCGGGGAGGGGAGGAAAGGGCCACCTCCGGGGCAGACGGTGGGAGGCGAGTAAAGTGCGCTGTTAAAACGCGCTTTATCCACTTTTTAGACACATGCCGTGCGACGCCATATGCATTGTTGTTTGCGTGGTTTTGCCGATGTTTACCTTTTTTTGCTCGCACCGCTGGGTTGACTTTGCGGTGTTTTTATTTCATTTCATTTTATTTTATTTCATCTCTTTTTGCCCCTTTCGCCGCTCCCTCCCCACGGTGCCCCCAAAAATTAAAGGCCGCCATTGTTGTCGGGCGGCTCCGCTGCACAATTGTTTCGCACAATGTCCAAAATCGTAAAGCGAAATTCTTTACGAACACACACCGACACACATACACTCCCGCTCACCTGTCAAGTCCGCACGGGTGTATGCTTTTTTTATTTATTTATTTATGACTTTCTTCTTTGCGGTTTCTCGTTCGGCAGCCGAGCGTCGAGGAGGTTGGGACGTTATTAAAAATGACACAGTTTGCTGCCGGTGTTTGCACGTGTTCGATTGTGGCGTGTAAGACGAACTGAAGCCCCACACCCTTTGTGCCCAATTGGGTGCGGAACAAATTAGATTCTTTTGTGCCGGGTCGCAATCTCTGGCGCAAGGAAGGGCGTATTGAAGAGCCGGGGCAAATGTCTCACTCGAGCCCGGCGCAATATCCGACACACTTGACACATTGGCCCAACACACCTCACGCCCACGGACTCGTCAGGACTCGATCAGTTCCCCCTCTCCCCCCGGCCGTTTCGACAATTGATCCGGCCGGTGGACGGGAAAGATGTTTATGGTTTGCTGCCATACTGCGCCAGCCGCCATTTGTTACGTGGTTATGGGCGCCATGAGGCATGGCCGAAGTTCATCAAAGCGCACCCACGTGCAAGTTGGGCGGCTCGTTGTTTCGGCCACGTTTTTTGTTGTGTTTTATTTACGAGACTTTGAGCCGCACGCGGGCGACGATGAGATCAAGCTGTCGCACGGAAGATGGAAGACGGCACATTAATGTCGAAAACGGGGCGCCCGGGCACGAAAAGCGGCACAAGCGTAGCGTGCAATTAAACTCGCGTCATATATTTCACTCTTGTCGTAGTTTTGAGGTGGTTTTTTTTTTACTTATTTACCGGCCCCACCATAACGAGGACCGAGGCGTTGGACAATGCACGGAAACCCCGACCGTATCCAACTCGAGCGACGCGTGCTCCTCGACCGCCGAAAACGCTTCCGGACATTCCCCGGCGAAGATGGGAACCGCGAACGGAGAGAAGGAGTAGATGAAGAAAAAAAGTAACTCCTCCCCCCACTCCCGCGAGTGACCAGCAACTGGAGCGAGATGATTGGTACTTTTTACGTCGACAAAATGGTTGCATATCCGTCGTTCGGTGCGGGTTTCCACCGCCGACGTACACAGCAACAAAGCTAGACAAAGTTCCTTGCGGGCGTCGTCAAGCGGAAGGGACGGGCCGTCCGCGTATTGTGCAAAGGAATTATGAACGCTGCTGCGGCAGCGGTGGTGATGGTGGTGGTGGTGGTGGTGGTGGCAAACGCAAACCATACTTCCTGCCTCCACGTCCACGAGAGCTGTCAAGCGTGACACGGTGCCACGGTGCGGAGACGCCGCGGGGGAGAAACTTTCGGGCGCAGCAGCCCGGATTGCGCTGAACATCGCGCGTTCTTGCTTCGTTGGACATGTTTGAACGAACGAAAAAAAAAAAAAAAAAAAAAACTGTGATTCTTTCGCAAAACAGTTATCGACGGTGTGCGGCCATGTTTGGCGGTGCGGATGCGCTGGAAATTTGTGAGTGACACACCCGTAATGGAGCACGCCCGCGTGGTCGGTGTGTAAGATATGTATAAAAAAAAAAAAAAACGGAACCTTTATTTCAATATCCCAACGGCGGAGTTTTCGGCCCCGTAAGCCTACCCGTGCAACGCGACGCCATCTTGCCACTAGAAGGTAGTGCTCGGTGCGGCCCCGCTGGAGGCCTGCAGGGCGGACAGGGCGGTGAGACCCTGCTGCAGGACGGCCGAACCGCACACCTTGTACTGCCAGACTTGCTGGTGCGTCGCGAGACTCTCAGCACACGCGTCCAGCTGCTGGGCGGCTTCCGCCAGCACCACGTCCACGGCCGGGGCACTCTCCACCGGCAGGCTCACGGCGCGATTCTTCAGGACCAGCAGCACCGTCGCCTTGTACTGGGCCGCTTGCTGCTCCACCGTTAGGCCACCGGCCGGCAAGTCCACCTCCTGTGCCTGCGCGATGGGAAAAGATCGGACACCGATTGTCGAGCACATTAAGCAGATAGACGTGCACGTCTAGCGACGTCCCGGGACGCCCGACACCTTACCTTACCGATGGCGCAAACGGCCACAAAAATGACAACCACGACTGGCAGCATCGATTTGCGGAACATTTTGCCTTCCCTCGCTTGGGTGTTGTTTACTTTGCGCCCTTGCTCCCCTTACGTACGCGCTGCTTTCCACTTTCAGCGACGCGACGGTGTCGCTGGACGGGTTTTTTGTAGCTTGTCAGCCCGCCAGCTCCGGACGGAAAGTTTCCAGTAAGGAACCACGGTTCCTGGTGGCTGACGGAATCCTTAAACTCACTTCCGCTATAGTTGGGTTTTTTTTTTATTTTCTTTTGCTGTTTTTGTTTGCTTTGTCGTTGGCAGGGGCAGCTTATCACCGAGCTGTCGGGTGGGGTGGGTGGGGCCTTCGCCGGGGCAGGAGGATGTCGAGAGCTACACGATATCTAAGTAAGCGAATTAAGATCCGTAGAAGTTCCGGAGATAGTTGGGCGCGCGGTCGTGCACGCCGAGTGCGAGCAAAAACTTAATTAAATGCCACGACTTCTTTACTGCCGCGTTTATATAGTGGGCACACCCTGGGACCGCACCAGGTTTATGGTATTTGCTCGGGTAAACCCTCCGCCCCCTCTTGCTCGGCGACGACGAGATAATGCTTCGAAAACGGGCAAACCGGCTACACGTGCGATGGCAACGCACGGAAACCATGGAGCATCAACGACCGGAGCCGCCATTAAGAAATGGCAAGAATCTTCCCTCTGGACGACAGCATCACAGGGCGACCCGAAGAATCACGCTCGGCTGCCATGTGACTGCCGATCCACCATTTTCGGTGGCAGTGCCTGTGTGTTGGGGTGCCAGTGATGGCACAACACACACACACAAGCGCACGCACACACTCTGCCACGTCGCTCGTACGCTCCGGGAGACCATCGTTACCTCAGGTGTTATCGCTATCTATTGTATTAATTATCGTCATAATTTAAACTTTTGCCGGTACGGGCGTCCCGAACGTTCGCCCGAAGCAATTTGCCCTTTTTCTCCGTTTTCGATTCGTGCCGAGTCGACTCGAGTCAGCTCATGTTGGTAATTATACTGTCAATTCGGGTGTCGGGGGACTCGATGCTGCCGGTCCGAAAATGTGCTATCTTTCGGAACCAGTTAACATGAGCGTGTCAACTGTTGGCAGTCGAGTGAACAGGGATCGGGAGTCCGGAAGCCACATTTTCGATATTGGACGATCGTTGCGTGCTTGTTGCTGCCCTGGTCCCTGTTTGCGGTGGACTATAAAGTCTTACCACCCGATAAAGCACCCGTCCGTTCGTCATTAATCGCCCCCCGCAACGTCTCGATCGACGGGTGGGAAGTGTGGGAAAAAACTTGCTCACCAGGCCTGACAACAGCTCATCAAATAGTCAACACCCGGGAAGTTAGCAACAGAGACTCCCGGCTGACGAAGCCGGCTAGAGCCGCTAGCAAACATCCTAATACACCTGCAAACCTGGCCGGGCAATCGGGCACTTTCCATCGCGTCAGATAAACAACTCGCGATGGTATATCTATTGCCGCTTGCCGTGTGTTTTTGCCACACACTTCCCGATAAACACCGAACAGCTGCAGAATGAACCGTACCCTTGCCATTTTTGCTATCGTTACGATTGCGCTGACCGTGGCCCAACAGGTAAGCGGCGGCTGACTCAACCGCCTTGCTCGCTACTATTGGACGAGCCGCTCTAAACGTGACTCCTTCTTTCCACAGCCGGAAGAAACGGTCGTACCCGGTCCCGGGCGGGTTCCAGTCGTGGGCGCTCCAAGCCCCGTGGCCATCGAGCAGCGCTCCGTCGATCAGCAAAACAACCTGCTCAGCACCGCGTTCGCTCGTGCCTTCCCGGAGGACACACCGGCCGAGTTTCAGCCGCTAGTGTTCGCCCTGTACGTCCGATGCCAGGCCGAGCTGGACAACTGTGCCGACTTTCTCTGGGAAACGCATCTGCTGCGCGAGTATCGGAACTGCGCCCTGACCCAGCGACGTATCTGCACGCAGGAAATACAGGAGCTGCAAACCGAGCTGGCGGCACTGGCTGATGCGAACCAGGAACAGCTGGAGCTATCGCCGGAAGAGCAGGAAGTGCTGGCTCAGCTCGACTACTAAGAACGCGCTCAGAAGATACTCAAAATTAATGCTCGATACGTAAAAAAAAACCCTCGAATGTTTCTGATTTGTAACAAATCGTTCCAGAAAGACTTGGGAAGTTGAAAAAATATAATAACAACAATAAAACAAACTAGATTTCATTTGTAATCAATCATTATTCAGCCATATACTTTGCTTTAGGTAGTGTTCTGAGGAGTTATGTTTGTCACTATTTTATTTATTTTTGTTCTCTACCATGTCATAAAAACAGCTGCTATTTGGTTTGAATGCTCCAAATTCAATAGCTATCGAAAAACTACCCTGAAAAGTGCTAGTGTTTTAAGCTACATCCAACAAGGAGTACATCGTACACATTTTTAAATCGTATTCAACGCACGAAAATCAGTAACGGTCAGTTTTAAATTTCAAACTGTCAACGCGTCGACGCCTGAACAGCATGCTATAAACGCAGCGTGCACCAGCGGCTACCAGCCAGCTGTCACAGCACAATCAAAACACAACACAACCAAAACGCCAATATGACTCGGCGAAGTCGATACGCAGCAAAAAGTGTTCGCAGCAGAATCGGCGGAATATGAACAGGGGAACGGAAGTCCGTCGACCAGTGAAGGCAAGACGGTGATGATATGGTGCTATAAGCGCACCCCCTAACGCAATCAAACTTTCGTATCAATCAACAAAGCGTGCGACAGGGCGGAAGTGGACACAAAGGCAGTGTTTTATGTTGGTTTTCTGATTAATTAGCGCAGCGCCTACGGTACGGGGAAAGCAGGAGTGGACAGCATATCAGCTCCGCGTCGTAGCATACGCCCATACGTCAACGATGGGCAACCAGCTGGTGGCGTTGGCACCGTCGCAGATCTTCCCCGTCGAGCACTATCTCACGGGGACGCTCGAGTTTGAGCTGCAGTTCGAGAAAAGGTAGTCGTCTGGGGTGGGGAAATAAATTCGTCCACCCCTTTGCGGGGTGTAGTGAGCTGAAACTGATCGAATCGTTTGTTTTATTTTTTTTCGATTAAAAGCATGGGCAGCACACGGTTCATGAAGGTGGCGAAGGTAAAGGTAGACGAAGGGCCGGCCGTGGTGAAGGTGTTTGTGCGGCACGACCCGTCCCTGCCGCTCGAGCAGCACCTCGAGCGGATCGAGTACATTAAGAAGCATCTGGCGAATGCGGTCAATTGTTTGCCATTCCAGAAGGTGTTGGTAGGTAGCGAAACACCGACTGGGTTGGGTTTGTTTTGATCCGCTTTCTCTGCCTCCGCCAGACGATGGAGAAATCGTGCCTGATCGTGCGGCAGTACGTGAAGCACAGCCTGTACGATCGCGTCTCGACGCGGCCGTTCCTGACGCTGATCGAGAAGAAGTGGATCACGTTCCAGATACTGTGCGCACTGCACCAGTGCCACAAGCAGAAGATCTGCCACGGTGACATCAAGCTCGAGAACATTCTGATCACGTCGTGGAACTGGGTGCTGCTGTCGGATTTCGCCTCGTTCAAGCCGACCTACCTGCCGGAGGATAATCCGGCCGACTACAGCTACTTCTTCGATACGAGCCGGCGCCGGACGTGCTACATCGCGCCGGAGCGGTTCGTGCGCTCGTCGAGCGGCGAATCGTTGCAGCCGAAGGATGGGCCGCTCGTCGGCGACGGCCAGTACTACGCGGGGCAGCTGCTGCCGGAGATGGACATCTTTTCCGCCGGCTGTGCGCTGCTCGAGCTGTGGACGGAGGGTACGGCACCGTTCGAGTTTTCCCAGCTGCTCGCGTACCGGCGCGGCGAGGTGGACATGGTGCGGAAGCATCTGGACGGGATCGGCAACGAGCGGCTGCGGGACCTGGTCGAGTCGATGCTGAGCCTGGAGCCGCGCGAACGCAAGTCGGCCGAGCTGTACCTCGACCAGGAGAGGGGCAAACTGTTCCCGGAGTATTTCTACGCGTTCCTGCAATCGTACCTGCAGATGTTCTCGACCGTACCGGTCGTGCCGCCGGACGAGAAGGTTGCCCGGCTGCACGGTGACATCGGGCAGATCATAAAGATACTGACCGGGAGCGATGGGTCACAGCCAGGACAACCGAAGGCTGGTGGCGAGAAGAGGGAGGAGAAGGAGGAGGAGGAGGACGAGGACAACGACGGTTTGATACTCATCACGAGCGTGGTGACGGCTTGCATCCGCGGGTTAAGTTTTTGCCGGTCGAAGCTGCTCGCGCTCGAAATACTGCAATCGCTGGCGGAGAACACCACCGCCGAAACGATTCTCGACCGCATTCTGCCGTACATACTGCACCTGGCGCAGGATGCGGCGCCGCGCGTCCGCGTCTGCTCGCTCAACACGCTCACGCGCTGCCTGCGCATGGTCCGGAAGCTCCCGCGCACCGACGCGAACGTCTTCCCGGAGTACATCCTGCCCGCGATCGCACCGCTCGCCACCGACAGCTCCGCGTTCGTGCGCATGACGTACGCGCGCAACATCGCGACGCTCGCCGACACGGCCGTCAGCTTTCTCGAGCAGTCGCAACAGTCCTGCACGACCGAGAACCTGCCCCCGCCGCACTACGAAACCGAGCTGAGCGCGCTGCACGAGATGCTGCACCAGACGGTGCTGTCGCTGCTGACCGATGCGCAGTCCGCCGTCAAGCAGACGCTCATGACGTCCGGCATCACGCAGCTGTGCGTGTTCTTTGGCCGCCAGAAGGCGAACGACGTCATCCTCTCGCACATGATCACGTTCCTGAACGACAAGGAGGATCGCCACCTGCGCGGTGCCTTCTTCGACTGCATCGTCGGCGTGGCGTCGTACGTCGGGTGGCACTGCGCGCCGATGCTGCTGCCGCTGCTGCAGCAGGGGCTCACCGATCCGGAGGAGTTTGTGATCGCGAAAGCGATCCACGCCACCACGATGCTGATCGAGCTGGGCCTGATCCAGAAGCAGGGTACGATCGAATTCATCGGCGAGTGCGCCTGCTACCTCGCGCATCCGAACCTGTGGATCCGGCACGAGGTGGTCGAGCTGGTGGCGACGGCCGCCCGCATACTGACCGCGATCGATGTGCAGTGCAAGGTCCGACCGTCCCTCGCGCCCCACTTGCGCTTTCCGCTGATCGAAATCACGTGTCCGGAGCTGCTGCTCGATTGCCTGTTGCCGCCGGTGCCGCGCAACATCTACGACGCGGTGCTCCGCTTCGGCCCGGACATTACCCCACTGCTGGAGGTGCTCCGAGACCGACGTACGGCTCGCACACGAGCGCAAGCGGGCGACCCAACGACGATGACGGCGACGACGGCGACGACGGCGCCGACCGTTCGCAGCGAGCAGCAGGCACCGCTCGCTATTCAGCAGCTTCTCCGGCGGCTTACCACCGACGGGCTGACGGAACCGATCGAGGAGCAGCTACTGACGATGGCCGCCCACTTGGTGAAACTTCACCGCTACAAGCTAGCCGAGACGCGCCAGCCGCACCACCATCTCGCGGCCGGCCGTATCGTGCTCGACCACTACCCGGACGTGATGGGTGAGATTCCGCTCGCGAAGGCAGGCCACTCGGCCAGGGCGGGCGGTGAAGGTGGCGCTGCCGGCGAGCTGGGCAAGGGAAGCGCCCGGGGAGCGAGCCGTAAGAGCGAATCGGACAGTGCGCAGGACTGGCAGCATATGCTCGGTGCGATCGATTCGCATTCCCCGTCGCCAACGGCGGCCACCATCGTCATCACCACCGGCTCGAACACACCGACCACAACCACACCGACGGGGAGTGAACTGACCGCGGCCATGTTGCCAGCACCGTTGGTGGCGGCGACGGGCGCATCGGTCCCGATGGCGGCAGCCGCAGCTCTCCCGCAACCGCAACCGCAACCGCAACCACCAGCAGCACCACCAGCATCGGTGCAGCTCACGTCACAGCCACCCGCACCGGTACCACCACCGACGAGCTCGAGCCTCGTCGAGTACAGCCTGCCGGAGCGTACGTCCGGCCAGCAGGAGCGGCTCTCCGACTGTCGCCTCGAGATGGAGGCGCTGGTGGCGAAGCTGCGCACGCGTTTCGCGACCTACCAGCGGCAGCGCGAGCTGCGCGAGTCGAACACGGCGACACCGCCGCTCCCGGCCGGTTGGCGCCTGAACGGCACGCTCGTGGCGCATCTCGCCGAGCACAAGGCGGCCGTCAGCCGGATGGCCGCCCTCAAACCGCACACCGGTTCGATGTTCGCCAGCGCGTCGATCGACGGAACGGTGCGGCTGTGGGACTGCAGCAAGCTGGACGGCCAGCAATCGGTGAACCGATCGCGGCAATCGTACCACGCCAACACACCGCTCCACGCGGTGGCCGCATGCGACGCGGGTCAATCGCTGGCGGTGGCCGGCAAGGACGGTACGCTGCTACTGCTCAAGATCGACACCAACTCGAGCAAGATGGCGCTGCAGCAGGCCCGCCACTTCGAGGCGGACACGCGGTACGCGAGCACGGGCGAAGCGTCCGGTGCGCCGGACGACGGGCCGGTGGTCGAGATGGCCCCGCTCGATCAGGGCGCGCAGAGCGTGATCGTGTACGCGACGCTGTACGGGGCGCTCGTCGGCTGGGACATCCGCATGCCGGACTACGCGTGGCGCCTCCAGAGCGATCTGCGCAGCGGCGTCATCACCACGTTCTGCATCGATCCATCCAGCTCGTGGCTGACGGTCGGCACCAGCAGCGGCCGGCACGTCTGCTGGGACCTCCGCTTTCAGCTCCCGATCGCGAAGATCAACCACCCGCACGATGCGCGCATCCGGCGCGTCTCGCACCACCCGACCGAATCGTCCTGGCTGGTGTCCGCCTCCCAGGGCAACAGCGAGGTGTACGTGTGGAACATCGAGACCGGCCACCGGCAGCAGGCGTACTGGGCGAGCGCCAGTCCGCCCCTCTCGAACAGTGCCGCCTCCTCGCACTCCGTGTGCGCGCTGCTCCCGGGCGTCCACGACGGCAATCCGTTCCTGCTCACGGGCGGCACCGACCAGCGCCTGCGATACTGGGATCCGGTCAATGTCGAGAACTGTGCGCTGGTCGTACCCTCGGCCCGGGACTACGCACCGCTCAACGTTACGTACGAGTAAGTACCGCCAGTGAGTGCGCTCTAGCGAGAGGTTAGGTTTGGCCGAAAGAAATCCTCCCTGTTTTATTTTTGGGACGCAAATGGCGTGTGTGTTTGTTTTTTTGTTGTTGTAAAGTATACTTTAAGAAGCGATTTTCATCACAAATCATCGTTTTGTTTGTTTTGTGTTTTCGCTTCTTCCACTGCCAGATCGCGGCTGATCGATGGTACCAAAGTAATCTCGGAGATCCACTGCAACAACAACAACAGCAGCAACCTGCAGATGGCCAACAACAACAACAACAGTAACATTACCAACAACAATAGTAATGTCGCGGGCACGAGCGGTGGCGGCAGTGCGGGCGCCGCCAACTCGAGCGGTGGCTCGAGCGCGGGCTCGTCCGGTAGTGGCGGTGAGCAGCGGGGTGGCCGCCCGGCCGACGATACCGACCATCGCGTCGGGCCGGAAATGCCGGCGCACGGTCACAACGACGTCATCAGCGATCTGCTCATGTGCCGCACGGCGAAGCAAACGTTCATCGCATCCAGCAGCCGGGACGGGGTGATCAAGTTGTGGAAGTAGCGGCCCCACCGCCACCACCACCGCAACCAACTCGCTGCGTTCCTCTTAGGCAAATAAATGATAACGCTACCTGTACTACCGACCCTCGGTGCGGATATGGGAAAGGATGTGGACGCTGCGAAAGAATGCGACCCCATACACACCACACCCTTCAGAACAGGGGGCGCGTTGCGAATTACCCATTCCAGACGGCGGGCACGTGCTGGCAGCCGGTTACCCAACCGCGCATCAGTATGCGGCGAGGCGCGTGCCCTTTCTGCGACGTCCGTTGCGTCACTGCGCACTGGCGCCGCGCGGGAGAATTTTTTCATGTTCTGCCGTGAATCATAATTTGCGCCTCATTTGCTTCACCGTGCGTTTTTTTTTGTTTTGTAGGGAGGGGGGGGTGTAGTGGGATTTTTATTTCCCCCTCGATCGTTAATCGTTTCCCGGGAACCGGGTCTGGGAATACCCGCCGGGTACGTGTTGCGGTGCGGTGGATTTTAATGCACGCCAAGAAGTCGGTCGAGAAGCAGAATGCGCGTGAAGTTTGGGCGCTTGGGAACGCTCACCAGGCTTCCGTTCTCGGCGCCAACCTTGACCGGTCGCTGGCGAAGGCACCGATCGGTGCTGCGCCCTCCCCTCCCCCCCGAGAACTCGCCAAGATGGCCGCCGTGGCGCGCACCATTAACCGTCCGCCATTAACCGTGCGACACACGGTGGGTAATAAAAGCACGGCCATCGTTAACTTCGAGCCCGCAAAAGGCGATCGGTCATTAGCGCTAGCGTAACGCCCTCTGTCCCCGCGGGCAGCGGGCTTTTAATGAAGCATTTTGTGCGTTGCTCTCCATGGCCTGCATGCTGGATGTGGGGCTGTTTTTGTTTTTTTTATGTTTTTTTTTCTTTAATTTCTTTTCTCTCGCACGCATTAGCCACCGGCGCCTGGTGCGTTACCTGATGCTGGTTTCGTTTCGCCAGCCCGGGTCAGCCAGCGCGGTGCCTTTGTTGGTTTGTTCGGGTTTTTTTTCCCCTCTCCCTCTCCCTCTCTCTCTCTCTCTCTCTCTTTATCCTGTTTCGCGCTCGCATGCATTACCATATAACCTCAATGTGGTTCACCGTGCGCTAGATGCTCCGGAGGCTCCGCGGATGCCTGACGCGGCGGAAAGGGCAATTGGAGTCCCGCCACCGACCGGCCGGCCGGCCATCGACCTCCGGCATTTAGAAGGGACGACGCTCCCACCACCCCCACCCCCCCAAAAGGGCGCACGCTTTTAGAATGTGTGTTATGCAGCCACTCGGCAGCGTGCGTTACATCGCCGTTACGAGAGAACGTGCCGAGCCCGATCGCATTATAAGCGGTCGGGTCGCATCGGTCGCGATCCGGTTGGGCCGGGGCCCTAGCCCCATCCGCCCAGCCAACCAGCAGCCAACCGGCAGCTACCATAAAGCTACCGAAACCCGCTCGGTTTTGATGCCTGCGCTCTCGCGTTAGCTAACGATTTGGGAACCGGTTTCCGTTTTTTTTTTTTTCATGTGTGTTTTCAGCTTAATGCGCTCACTTACAATGATTTGTGCACGTGCACGCGAGCTGCCCTTTCGCTGCAGAAACCAGCGGCTTACCAGGCTGCTTAACTGCAGCGGGATGTTTGGAGGAGGGGTGGGGGGAAGGAACTATTTTTAGATATCGCGAAAAAAGGGCGAAAGCAACACGCCGCTACGCCTGGTGCGCCGTCATGCACCCGGAGCGGCCTCCACCGATCCGATGTTAAGTTGTTAATCCGTGTTTTTTGTTGTTGTGGTTGTTTTTTTCGATGCTCCAGATCTCGACTCCCTATCGCGGCGGGGTCAGAGGGTGGCCGTCGGGTTTGACCGTGAAAATGCCGTACGTTCAACTGCCCAGCCGCCATTATCTTTGTTTACACTGCGCGATTAGCGCTCTCTGTGGCGCGGTGGGGGAAAGTTGAAACCAAACGGCAGGCGTCACGTCCTTCAACTTGTGGTGGCTTTTGCGACGAAAACTGGAGATGTGTTTTTTTCGTTTTTTTTTTTTTGGAGGCAGCATCATGTTTCGGTCGGCATCGGTGCCGAAATCAAGGCAGTTAAGATCTGGTGGAAGTTTCTTCCAACCAACCCGCTGTTGCGTGTGTCTTGTTCGGGGAGGATCCTCCTACATCCAGCACGTCGCGGGCGTTGTTCCGGTTGGTTTGGCGCTCTTTTTTTGTCGTCTCCCCGCAAGTTGGTGCAAGTTGTCGGAGGCGCGGAAATGACTGATCGATGTCGGAACGGATTCACCTGCAGCCAGCCCATAAAAGCACGCTCAGAGCGCACCCTCTCGTGGGCACGCTCACACTCTCTCTCTCTCTCTCTCTCTCCCTCTCCTTTGCAATCTCACACGCTCGCAGCTACTGCGCCTCTTCCGGTCCTTCCGAGATGAACGATTTCAAGGCCAGATGCACACCCATCGCCCTCAGCATCATCGTTGTTTATGCCGCTAGTTGCGGTTGCGGGACCTGATTTTACAGTTGTTTACACCCCTCCCCCGAACATCTGTTTCGCGCCAGGTCCACGCGCAGACAAACCCAAACCGGAAGCTAGTGGGCGTACAAATGGTGGACCGTTTCTTGGGAACTGCTGAAGTTTGGTCCTCACGCAAATCGACACGCGTTCTTGGCGTGGAAGTATGAATCACCTAGGTTGCTCCTTTCAACAACAAAACAAAAAATCCCCATTCCAATTGGTTTTCCGATGAGTCCGATGGTAGACACGCAGCCCGAAACTGGAAGGAAATGGCTCCGGCGCCTTAACGAGCGAAACTGGAAAAGTACACCATCGAAACGAAGCGCGGGGGGGGGGGGGGAGAAACGGCGTCCGGCGTTATGGCACGAAAGAAATGGCGGTGGTGCAGAGTGTATTTCCTCATGCCACACGGTCGGCGATCACGGGCGGCTCCCTTCTGCTCACGAAGAAAGCAAAAAAAAAATGGCGCCATTTCCTCCTCGCCGCGGATCGAAACGCGGGCTCTCGACTGGCGACTGCCAGTTTCGGTCCGTAGCTGGTTTCGCGCGGAACGCTTACACGGGCTTGGCTGAAGTACGCGCCATTCGGGGTGGATTAGGTTGCGCGCACCACAAAACGCGTTCAAACACCGAAATCCACGTCGGAAGATCTTCCAACGGTGGGCTCTTCCAAAGCGTGAACTATCGCATCTTCCGGGATGCGTCAGTAGCCGCTAGCAACACTCCCAGAACAGCTGACAGTTGCAAGAGAAAGAGCGTAAGTGTTGTGTTGGGCTGCGCCCAACGCTGGTGGTCACTGCACTGTGGTCCTCCCGTCCAAGGTCAGAACCAGAACCAGAACAAGAACGGTGCCGGGATCACCATGCCCGGGACTTTCCACCGGCTCCCCGTTAGGCACCTGAGCGAGCGGAGCGAGTGAGCGCGCACGCTGCTCGGATAGAGAGACGAACGAACGAGAGCGACTGACACCGCGAGAGCAGTGTGTGCGTGAGAGAGAGGGAGAGAGATAGAGAGCGAGCGCGCGCGCCATCTACTAGATCATGACATCCGTATAAAAGCACGCAACCAGTGCGGTACCGTCGTGCAGAGCGACATCTATCCTGCGCGCGTTTAGAAGAGTGCCAGAAGAGGCGCATTTGTTTTGTTTAGTGTCTCAAACGATCGACCCAGAGCAGAGCGCTCAGCAGCAGCAGCAGCAGCAGCAGCAGCAGCAACGATCAAACGCACGTTGAAGCCCGATTCGTGCCCGACCAGCGTTAGTCAACCGAGTTCGGAGGAGATCCCATCCCAACGGGCGTCCAAATTTTTCATCGCACGATGATGCACACGCACGGGTCGATCAAGCGGTTGGTGGTGGTGGTGGGGCTGTTGACCGCCCTGGTGACCATTCTGCAGAGTGCCGCACCCTGCCACGGTTCGCCGGTGATGCTCGACAAGCTGTTCGGCTTCGCGGCCTACCAACCGACGTACGCCGGCGGTGGCTACGGTGGCAACCAGTACGGTTACTACGGTGGGGGCGGCGGGGGCGGTGGCGGCGGCGCCAGCCACGGAGCCACCGGTACCGGTTTCGGCGGTGGTTATCATCATCGCGCCAGCCCACCCGCCGCCACCTCCAGCCACAAGCGGCAGGCGAAGGGCCGCGACTACAAGGACATCTGCCGGGTGGTGAATCCGGCACCGTACGCCCTGCCCGGCCGGGCACCGTACCCGGCCGCACCCTTCTGTCCGTACTAGTGCGGGGCAATATTTAATAAGTGTCAGTGTCCAGTGGCCCCCGTCGAAGGTTAGGCTTAAGGCTAGCGATGTAAGAAATATAAGAGATCTTTTGTGAGGAAAACAAAAGCAAAACACCCATGTACCCATTTGCTTAACCCATCCGCTCGCAGGAGAAACACTTCACACGGGAACGCTCTACAGGACGTAGGTATATTTCGTTCGATAGCTTATGTGTTTGTGTGCTTTACACGCAACGCACACCTAAAAACGTTGACGCCGGAGAGTCTGGGTTTGCGCGAAAGAAAGCCTGCCTTATGTATGTATCACAGTCGACGAAGGGAAACGCAGGCACGAACAGGCGAGACAGACACACTCGGATAAATATGAGATAAATGAGACGGAGAGAGAGAGAGAGAGAGAGAGTTACTCGCAGAGGCAGTCGCACGGCAGCTTCGGCATCTTGTTCGCCGGCCACGGCAGGTAGCCGGCGGATTTAAACACCCAGTAGTCGTAGGACACCTTGCAGACGAGCGCGACGAGCAGCAGGACCTCGGTCGCGATCAGGTAGTAGATGTAGTCGGTCCAGTCGTGCTGCGACTGGCACAGCTTGCTCTCCTGGATCGTCACCAGCTGCGGCAGGTTGGTGTTGCCCTCGCAGAAGATGTTCTCGTGGTCCGGGACCTGCGCCTTCCGGCTCAGCAGCCAGTTCTTGAAGCCCTTCGCCGCGTTGCAGTCGCACGTCATCGGGTTGCCCTCGAGGAAGATGTACGAGCCGAGGTCGAGCGATTTGGTGAAGATGTACGACTGGACCGTCTTCAGCTTGTTGCGCCGGATCGAGAACAGCGTGAAGCGGGAGATGAAGTCCATCCCCTCGAGGTCGCTCAGCGAGCTGATTTGGTTGTCGTCGGCGTGCAGGCGCAGCAGCGACTGGTACGGCGGCGTGTTCAACGCCTCGAGGCTGGTGATCTGGTGCGTGGAGGAGACATTGTGAGATAAAACAAACGAACGAACGAAAAAACGAAAAAAAAAGCATTCAACCCGTTCCCCGGCCGCGCTTACGTTGTTGTTCGAGATGTTGAGCGTTACCGTGCCGGCCGGTAGCCGCTCCGGGAACTTGGTCAGCCCGAGCCCGGTGCAGGCCACGCGCGCCGTGATCGTTTTGCGCTCGGTGTTGTTCAGATCGAAGTTGAGCCGGTCCAGCTCGCACGTGCAGTTCTCCGGGCACTCGTCCTGCACGCGCTGGATCGTTTCGAGCTGGTGCAGCGGCAAGCTGTCCGTCGAGTTGAACCAGTTGAAGGTGCGGTTCGTCAGGCAGAACGTCGATTCCGGGTCCTTAAACTTGACGCCGCTCTTGAGCGGATCGAGCAGCGACTTGCACAGCATGCCGACGTTGCCGCTAGAACGAAAGGGCACCGTGGTGAGACCGTGAGCGTGAGCATAACGCGCCGCTGCTTACCGTATGTCGAGCCGAAACTTGCCGTTCGTGGACGGTATGGTGGAGAGGTTGTTGTAGGACAGGTCGAGCATGGTGAGGTTGCGCAGTTCGCGGAACGCGCGCGGCTCGATCTCGCTGATGTTGTTGTTCGAGACGTTCAGGCAGACGGGCGACGAAAACCGCGCGAACGACGTGCTGATGCGCTGGATCGTGCCGTCGGTGATGGCGAGCGAGAGCAGCGTTTTGATGTACCGATTGGAGACGTTCAGGGCGAGCTCGCGCACGGTCACGTTCCGCATGTGCAGATACTTCCAGCTGGCCGTTTCCGGTGCGTTCGTGACGCACCCGATCGCTTTGTTGATGTCGGTGACGTTGCAGCAGTAGAGTGCGGCAGGGACGTGCGGATCGACGCTGCACTCGCAGTCGCCCGGTTTGCGTTCCGCGCACAGTTCCGGCTGCGCGTGGTAGCACTCGATGGACGGCGGGGGTGGTGGTGGTGGTGGTGGTGGCGCTGCCAGGACGGATCGTGCGTTGCTGGACGCGAACGTGGTGGTGCTGATCGAGCTGGTCGTCGTCGTCGTTGTCGCGACGGTTGTGCTCGTGCTCGTCGTGCTCGTGCTCGATGAGCTGCTGCTGCTGCTGCTGCTGCTGCTGCTGGACGCGGTGGATGTGTGGACGGGTGTGGACGATGCCGTCGAGGATGCGGCGGTATCGCTCGGCGTTCCGGTCGATGCACTGGTGGACGCGATCGGTACCGTGGCTATCGTTTCCGTACCACCGTCCACCGCGGCCATCGGCAGCTGATGGACGACGTCCGTGCTCTCTACCTCACCGCCACCCACCATATGCATCGGGGTGGTCTGGTCGGCGGCCTGCGAAAGCAACAGCGGCACGTCCGTGTACAGGACGTTCGATCCGGCACCATTCTCGCCAACGATGCGACCGGCCACGGTGACACTCAGTATCAGCAGGACAAGCAGCACGTTCCCACGCCACAATACCATCACAGGTGACTGCAGGGAAGGAACGAGCGAGCAATAAATTATAGCACAATAAATTATTTACTTGCCAAAAATAACTATCCCTATCCCGGCTTGTTTACCCGCGCGTTTTGCATATGGACCCTTTGCTTATCCGCCCGTTTATCGGCAAGGAAAGAAAGAATAAACGCACACCCTTGTTTGCGCTGCAATTAGCGTGTGCGGTGGATTTGGGTGTGTCCGGCCCGGTCGGTTGCGGGCAAGCGAGCGAAGCCGCCAAACGCCGCTGGTGTCGCGTGCCGTTTAGCTAAACGACGCTAATTTGCCGTGCAACTGTAGCGTAGCATTAAATACGTTGGTAAAAAAAAGCAAACAAACTGCAACGAAGGCGATTGTTTCTTACCGTAGTGGACATCGTAACAGGATGATTTTCGTTTCTTTGCATATGGGTTGCGAAGTGATATTTTTTATCTCTTTACCGCTGCATCATGCAAGCACACCAACACACACACACACACACGTGTACCCGGAAGGAATATCAGCGAAGACTCATTACAGGCGAGCTAAAAATGGAAGTAATCATTGCAAAAAGGGAAACCCCTGATTAGCGTTGGATTCTAGAGCATCGATTCGCTCGGTTGCTCGAGATTGTGCTTACCGGACGGGGGATGCGTTGCCTTGTCGGTTAAATTTCCTGGCCCCAACCGAGCAATCGTTTGATAGGAGGGTTAAAATTTGATATTGACGAATGCGCTTAGTTTTCCCCGCCTAGAGAAAGAAGCAGCTGCTTTGATTGAAGAGATTTTATCTACACTTAAACAAAAGCCAACAACAACAACCTGCTTGGCCAGATTTGACAGCTGCGCAGTGCACTTGTTTTAATCCCGTGCAGAGGTGTCAAACTGTTTTCCAACACCGAAGCACACAACCTAGTCTTTGAAGGGTGATAGGTTTGTTTTGATTGTTGCGACTTAGCAAACAATCGTCAATGCCTCGTTCGTCGTTATCGCAATCTCGGTGCTTTAAAGTGTGTTACAGCTCGTCGTTCGTTTTACTGGGCTCGGAATCAAAAGACTCGATCGTGTGTATCCGTAGAAGGCACACACCCACACAAACAAACAAACACACACAAACTACACCAAACCGCAAATGCATCTGAACGCATTCCACACCGCAAACGGTCTCCTTCTGTACACGCTCGGATTAAAACTGGCGCAGCGCAGAAACTGGCAAACTGACCGTGCAAGCGCGCGTGCTCATTGATTTGAAAAAAATGTTTGCTCACCTGCGCGGGTGTGACAACGGTAGACTGGAAACCCAACTATACCGTAAATTCTGCTAACGCCGTACCGAAGGCGTTGACTACCGAGCGACGAGTGACCGTAGCCGTTTCGCAAAACCGTTCTTTGCCATCGGCTTATCGATCCAGACGCACCTAGCTTGTGATCCCGCTCGACCCGCTGTTACTGTTTACTTTTTCCTAGCTTACATATTTTTTCTCTCATTTGCCTGAACTTTTACCGTGCGGCGAAGCTAATTATGCTGTTAGCGATTGCTTCGGGGAGCTAAATATTTACTTTGAATCATTCTACGGCGTGTTTCGAACCCTCTCTTTGGGGGAACGCGCTCCAGCTCCGTTTGTAGCCGGGAAGTAGTTATTTACATTCAAACGAGCAACGTATCGCGACCAGCTTACTGTTTCCGAAGTTAACGGAAGCATCATTGCTATTTAAGGACGCTTTTTGCTTAGTGCAAACATTTCCTCATGCCAAGCGAACTGGTTGCTGGCTGGCCTTCATAGCCCTATTTGACGATGACCGCTGCAACCATCTAAGGGACCATACCAACGGTTTACTGTCTGCTGGGAACCCTTCGCCAAGCCTATAAAGATCTGCCTCAGTTATACCAGCCACGTTAGTTAAAGAGATAGCAACGAACTGTAGCTTCAATTTAGTAATATCGCTCCTTGCATTAAAAAAAAGAGCAATATCATCGATTTGTGCAAAAAGAATCAATCCCAGCATGTTACTGCAGTAATCCGCGGTAATCTACCTTCGCATAAAGGCTAGACAAATTCGTTACAAAACAAAATGTTTATAAATTGTGGTGCAATTAAAGCTGCCCGAGGGTGCTCGAAACGGCTTTCTACCATCAGGCGCATTATTCGGGCTACGCGAAAATGCAGTTCGTTTATCCGTGCCGCTCGCAAAAATTGACATCCCAAGGTCTTCCGTTGTTTACGTTTTCGGTAGAAGTGTTTGGCTACAAGCTACAACAACAACAACGACTACAAAACACCAAGCCTACGAGTGAATCACACTGCAGTGAATGTACAGCATTTATTTTTTTTGAATCAATTGAATCGCTTGTGAAATTCGCTTACTGAAAGTTTTTATTTTTATTTACTTCTTCGACAGTGCACGGTCGAGGTAGCCTTCCGATCGTGGCTACGATCGCTCGGCGTACATCATGACTACCCCAGCACCGGTGGTAAGTTTGCGGACACCGTCCGAAACGGACGGTGCTAAGCTGACGACGATGGTTGGCCAGCAGATGGACTATCTGACCAAAACAGACGAGGCCAGCCACGACGTCAACCGGTGCGACATTGCGCTGACCTCGATCTCGATCCTGTTCCGGTTGGTCAGCATCTGCCTGACGCTACTGCTCACGCTCGAGTACTATCGGAACGACCGACAGGCTTACTTCGTGCTGACGCTGGTCGGTTTGCTCGTTCCCGCCCTCATCACCAGCATGCTCGGGCTGCTGATGTACGCGGACGACACGAGACGCAAGCGGCGCGAACCGCAAACCTGCTGCAGTGCGCTCCTGTGCGTCGTGGTGGTGCCGTTCGTCTGCCGCTACTGGCACTCGCTGCGCCTGTCGTACACCTGCTACAGGGCGAAACGGCGCCAAGACCGGGTCGGCCAAAAGCGAACGTACGAGCAGCTGGTGCAGGAGGACAGCGACGTGGCGTTGTTGCGCATTTTCGAGTGCCTGCTCGAGGTGACGCTGCAAAAGATCCTCCAACTGACGATCGTCCTATCCGGGGGTCCGGTAACTCCGCTACAGCTGCTCTCGATCGTGAGCGCGATGGGCAGCATCGCCTGGTGCATGGCATCCCACTACCGGTGCGTACGATTCGCCCGCCTCGACAAACGTCACATCCCGTGGTCCGGCACGATCGTGCACATTGCGTGGCAGTTTGCGGTGACGGTGGCGCGTGTGCTCGCGATCGCAACCGTCGCGAGCGTCTTTCCCCTGTACACGGCGTGTGCCTGTGCCGTGCACGCGCTCACGATGGCCCTGTGGGTGTATTGGTACGAGCGACCCTGCTTCTGCGGCGATTCGGTGGCGCAGCGCGTGCTGTTATCCTGCTGTTTCGGGCCCGTCTTCATCTTCAACTACATTCCGCTGCAGGAGGGCCCAACACGGAATCGCTACACGCTATTCTACGTCGTCTGCTTCGTTGAAACCGTCGCGTGCAGTGTGCTATACGCGCTGTACGTGACCAATCCCACCATCAAGCGGTCGGTGCTGTGGACGAGCGTGCTGTGCTGCTTCCCGCTCGTCACATTCGTAGTCGGCATCTGTCTGATGGTGGTATTCTATCGCTACTGCCATCCGAACATTACCGCACGCCAGACGGAGGAGCGCAGCATTACACTATAGCTTGAGCACCAAAGCGGCCGACGGAAGCAATTCCACTGCCGACCAGAAATGAAGGAGCGTTTACGCCTCCAAACACGAAGACTGACTAGCCTAACCGGAGAGCTTGAACGGGTAATCTCCTTAAGCAGATTGTAATTGATTTGTCGATGCATGCTGCCATGTACATATCGCGATCAAAAGGGAACTGCTCGTATTATAGATTAATTGTATACCACTGTAGTTGACACGACGGCAGGGAGTTTAAGTAAATTGTTGTCTTTTTTAAATAAACATCACCATAACGGAAGCAATTGAATCCGATCGAAATCATTTACAAGATAAGCGAGGTCCGTTCGTTTACGTACCCGGATCGAACACTTCTGCTCGTGCGATGAGAACAACGGCCATTGTCATCACTAGCGCTGCCTGTTCGGCTCTGTTTACCGAAACACGCCAACTGTCATAACATTGTAGTTCGGGAGAAGAAAAAAAGTTCTAAACAATCGTAACAGTCTTCGGCAATTACTGCGCCGCACGTACGCGAATCTAGCCAAAGATGTTGCAAAACACGGTGAAATTTGGCGTACATTTGCGCACCGTCGCTACCGCTAGTGCTGCACGTTTGCTGTAAGTATTTGATTTTGCGTCCTTTCACTCTCTCAATATACTCTAGCTTGTGTCGATTTCGTAGCGGCCACTGGTGCGATGATCTCGCGTACAGCACAACCCGCCCCTACAGCGCCACAACGTTCCGCACGCACAACAGACAGACGCTCCTTACCGGGACAGTGCGGCCGGCCGTGCTGCACGCAGCCACCGGGCGGCGGACGATGTTCATCCAAACGCAGGACACACCGAACCCGGACAGTCTCAAGTTTCTCCCCGGCGTGTCGGTGCTGGAGAAGGGCCAAACGATGGACTTCCCGAACGTCTCGTCCGCCCAGTGCAGCCCGCTCGCGAAGCTGCTGTTCCGCGTCGAGGGCGTCCGGGCGGTGTTCTTCGGTGGGGATTTCGTCACCATCTCCAAGCAGGAGGATGCCGAATGGCGGCTGATCAAGCCGGAGGTGTTCGCGGTGATCATGGACTTCTTCGCATCCGGGCTGCCGGTCGTGACGAACGCGAAACCGAACCCGGACACGCAGGTGAACGACGAGGACGACGAGACGGTGCAGATGATCAAAGAGCTGCTCGATACGCGCATCCGCCCGACGGTCCAGGAGGACGGTGGCGACATCATCTTCATGGGCTTCGACGACGGCGTGGTGAAGCTGAAGATGCAGGGCTCCTGCTCGTCCTGCCCGAGCTCAATCGTGACGCTGAAGAACGGCGTCCAGAACATGCTGCAGTTCTACATCCCGGAGGTGGTGTCGGTCGAGCAGGTGACGGACGAGGTGGACGCGATCACGGAGCAGGAGTTTAGCCGGCTGGAGAAGGCGATCCGCCAGAAGGACGAACCGGCGGCGGAGAAGAAAACCTAAACCGTTGGGTCACGCGACGAGCACGAGCTAGGAACATCATGTTGGTTTGTTGCGATTTATTCGCTTCGCCTGTTACGCGCTTGTACATTTCCGCAGGTGACCAATAAATCAACTTATCCAAAGCTTACTAATAGTTAATAATGATAAACAACATTTGCGCATTTGATTCATTTGCCTTCGAATGTGAGAATAAATTCACTGCTCACGGGTCAGATAATAAGTAATGGGGGTGGTAAAACGGCAGGCATGGCCATCGGCAGGATGATTACTGCCCGATTCACAGGCCAAGGTCGGTATTGATTGCTAGAATGCATTGATTGTAGTTGATAGGAGCGAACGAACGAAGCGGTTGAGCGTGAGGCAGGCTGATAAAACAACGATACACGGAATCGGTGAAATGGTGCGTGGTTTGCATTAGCTTTATTCGACTCGAGATTGCGAGTATTAGCTCCGCGTTCGCTTTACGGCGGAATCGTTTCCGAACCCTGATAACATGTACACAATAAACTGGGTGTCGATCGGCAAAATCAGACCGAAGACTACCCGGACTTGGATGATTGCGTGTGTGTTGGTGCGCTGAGTTGAATGTTGGTGATGGTCTTAATGGTCGACCGAGGCGGCCGCATCTGGCCCATCGCCGGCCGTATCCATGCGCTCGTCTTCCGGCGGGCCACCGCGCACCATCGACCGTTCAAGCTCGGACAGATCGATGGTGGGCGCGACGCGGCGCACGTACCGATAGAGTTCCGCTAGTTCGTCGCCGAGCGTGTCGCCCGCCCGCTCGTCCAGCAGCGCGACGACGGTGCGGATCGCGTCGGCGCAATCAGTGCCATCCGGCAGCAGCACCTGCACCAGACACTGGACGAGATTGGCGAGGCAAACGGTCCGTAAACCGCCGTCTGCGGGCAGCTGGTTGATCGTGGTCGATACAGCAGCAAGTATGTGCGGTGCCAACAGGCCGTCCCTGGCCAGTGCGAGCGCTTCCGTTCGTGTACACTGCGGAAATACCTGCCACACGAGAGAGAGGGAGAGAGAGTGAGAGAGAGCGCGGGGAGGGGTGAGAATGATAGTGAAAGCAAGTGGAAGTGGAGCAGCAGTGCCTTACCCGCGTCAGGAATGCCGAGATCTGTTTGTCGTCCGACGTAGCGGTCAGCTCGTCGCGGTACAGGAAGGCAGCAAACTGGTCCGGTTGGTTTTCCTCCTTCCCGGCGGTCCCATTGACCAATCCTTCCCCTTGCGGCTCACTCGTGACGGTGAGATGCTGCCGGAAGTAATACTGCGTGCTGGGTCCCATTTCCTGTTGCACCTTCGCCAGCAGTCGCTCCTTGGCTGGTTGATGAAACGTTGGTTTTTTTTTTAAATAAATTTAATACAAACTTCCCTGCCGAAGCGTACCTTCATTCGTTGCGAGTGTCTGCAGCTGTTTGAGTGTCGGTAGCAGCTGCTCGAGCGCTAGTGTCACGACGGCGAACGCGTCCGGATCATCGCCGGCGGTTGAATCCTCCCGTTCGACGACGACTTCGGTCGCCGGTGGCACGCGATTCCGCCAACCGTCGGCAATTTCTGCCAGCACCAGGGTTGCCTCCTCCAGCAGGCGACGCTTGGTCGCCGTTTCCTCGGCCGCCGCTTTCATGTCGACCAGCGTCCAGTACGCGGGACAGACGGCTCCGTACAGCCGGATTAGTTCACACAACGCGCGATGGTCACGTTG
Source organism: Anopheles farauti (assembly GCA_000473445.2). Classification (NCBI taxonomy): domain Eukaryota; kingdom Metazoa; phylum Arthropoda; class Insecta; order Diptera; family Culicidae; genus Anopheles; species Anopheles farauti. The sequence goes on along the minus strand of KI915047.1, from coordinate 2,348,213 downwards.
GCCGGCGGCAGTTCGTAGCGCACGCAGCAGAAACCGCTCGATGTAGACGGGCGGTTCGAACAGTCGCACCTCGTACAGCGCACGGACGAACCGCCGCACCGAGGGCGAACGGACCGGCTCGAAATCGGGCTGCTCGAGCAGTTCGCGCAGCAACACCTGCGCGATGCCTTTGTGCCGGACGATGATCGCAACGATCGCGTCGACCAGTCGGTCCTGTTGCGTGCCCGACTCCTGGAGGGTGCGCACGAGCCGGGCGAAAAATGCTGCCGGCGCTTGAAACAGCAGCTGCTGCACGTTCGGTGGCCCCTCGGGCGATGCGTCACGCAGCCGGTTGATGAGCTGCACGATCCCGGCGGTTTGGTCCGGCTGCTGGTACCGACAGAACCCGGTTCCGTACGTGTCGATCGCGAACGTCACCAGATGGTGGAAATCTTTCGCCGGCAGCACGTCCACCACGCGCAAAATCAGCTGCCTCAGACGCGTCCGCTCGTCGGACAGTTCGTCGTCGTCCTCGTCCTCCATCTGCTCGCCGTCGGCCGTTGCGTTTGGCGATTCGGTGGTTCCGCCCGCCTCGTACTCGACCATCAGCCGGACGTGCGACCCGTTCAGCAGGCGCCAGTGCTGCTCGAGCGTCTCGAGACACTCGGCGTTGTCGAAGACGCGCTCGGTGCGGCTGACAAACTCCGTGAGGTAGACGAGCCGCTCGTCCGGCGACTGGGCCGCCTCGATGCGCAGCATTAGCGTGCCGAGGTTCATCCCGGCCGCCTTCTCGGCGAGCGTCTTCGGGCGCAGCGCGAACTGCGTCAGGTGGCGCACGATGCTGTGCCGGAAGTGGCGGTGCGACTTGAGCTCCTCGCACAGCCGGTACGCCGACTCGCCGATCACCTGCTGCAGCGTGACCGTTTCCTCGCCCTCGGCGAACAGATCGATCTCCGCCCAGTAGCAGAAGCGCTCGAGCGTCACGTGCATGATGCACATCTCGAGCGTGTTCAGCAGGCAGTGGTTGATCTTGAGCAGCGTGCCGTCGGTCGCCTGCGTGTACTCGGCCGGTGCCGGCTTGTGCACGTGCCGGTCGTCCATCAGCTCGTACACGGACATGGCCGGGTCGACCGGGATGGCCGGCTTGCGGAAGTACAGCTCCAGGCAGGCCATCGTCATGCTGAACATGTGCTTCAGCACGAAACCGAAGTAGCGGTGCTTGCGCAGCTTCGACCAGCCCTCGAACTTGGAAACGTCCGGCGTGTTGAAGTAGCGCAGCATGTCCGCGACGTGATCGAACAGGCGCCCGTGCGTCCGCTGCTGGTCCACGTACCGGTTCCGGTCGATCTTGCGCCAGTCGCAATCGGTGCGGCAGATCGCGAAGTAGATCGCGCTCACCATCGACTCGACGCGCTCGAGCACCTCGTACGGTTTCGCGTACTTGAGCGAGACGATCGCCTGGTCGAGGAACTGCATCGAGAACCAAAGCGGCGCGTACCGCAGCATCTCGTAGAAGAAGCGATCGAGATCGAGACCCCAGATGCAGTTCAGCAGCAGGCACTTGGTCAGCTGCGGGCTGCTGTTCAGCAGATGGTTCACCCGCGCATCCTGCTCCAGATCGTACCGGAACGAGACGTCCGTGTTGAGCAGCAGGTACATCGTGATGCGGCGCAGCTGCGGCAGCCGCTCTTTGTTGACCTTATTGTCCGGCGTCAGGTACCATCGGACGCGCAGATAATGCAGCAGCCGGGCCACGACTTCGATAATGTACGCCTCGTTTCCTGTGCGCGCGTGTGTGTGTGTGTGTGAGTGGGAGGGTGTGAAAAAAATGGTTTCAACAAGCGCTTCGTTTGCAGCGAAACGTTGATCGTTCGCCATTGCGACTTACCGCTGTCGAAGACAATTTTGTCGAAGGGGCGCACAAACTGATTCGTGGTGTTCAGGATAAGCTGTAGCTTGTTAAAGTCCTCGCAAAACTCCATTTCGACCGCAGTGTTGCTGATATCATTGAGCAGCGCGAGCAGGTCTCCCATGCCGGTCCTACCCTGCTTCTCCAGCCCCTCGCTGCTCGCTGGCACACGCTTCACCTACCGCGAAACGTTTGCCCCACGGCCGTTCACCGGGTTCCCACGGCGTCAGCAGCGGTACCGAGCGCGCGCGCGCTTTTCCCACTGGTAGGCGGGCGTAAGCGAGCGAAGGTTGAGGAGGCGGAAATCGCACCCGGTCGGAGTTCGTTCGGAGCGGCCACTTGAAGTTGATACACCTATTCCGGTGTGCTTAGCGCGGTATCACCGGATACAGAGAGACGACGCCGGGCTAGAGATGAGAATGGAAACACAAGCGCGCGCACACGGGGGAGAAACAAAAATGCAAGCCAATCCTGCTCCCTGAATTCTAAAGACAGCGGTCCAGTGTGTACGGGAAGAAAGGTGCGCTCGTTTGGAGCACGTTTGACAAACCGCACAATGGGAAGAACAACATCGCAAAAATGACAGCTGACAGATGACATCGAACGAGACAACCATGTTTGTTTGAAAAAAGTTCGTTAACGGTGTGCTCGTTATGACGAGTTTAAACGAGTTTTTTTTTGCAAATTTTGTTTCCGACTTCGCCTTCGCATGTGTTTTTTTTTGTATTTCTTACACTTATTTCTTATTTATACACACCACACGCTTAACATGCCCATTAACAGCTTTATTCAGTTTCTCGTTACTACATTTGCGTACATCTTTCGCATAACGGGGCCAAGCTTCTCTCACCGTCGGCATAAATACGTCTAGACACCGGGGAAGAAAAGGGATGAGTTGGATACGGTTCTGCAATCCATAGGAGAGAGTGTGTGTAATGGGGGAGTGGGAAATCGAACCAACGTATCCCCGATCCAAAGTATGAGCGTAGGCAAGTGGACGTTTGAGTGAGAGAGCGAGGCGTCTTATTGCTTATTGCTTCCTAATGCTAGTTTTGATCGAGCAGAAACGCACCGTTGCAACAACGCACCTATCCTTAGCCTTTTGTCTGGCAAAAATCAAAACCAACAGCCGCTACGGGAGGTGCGTCTGCTCGCGCTAATATATATATATGTCTTTGATAGAGATAGATAGATAGAGAGGGTGAGTAATAGAGAACAAAAACAAATCGTGCAAGCGCCTCCCTACGTTCGATGCGATTAAGTCATGCGCACGGCCACCGATCGGGCCACCTTTAGCGACCGGCTGCCGTTTTCTTCGTGTCGTTAAGCACCTGAGCCGGTTTAAGAGATTGTGCAGTCCATGTCGCCGTGCTTGGGCAGCTCGAGCACGGACGCGACCGCCCGGGCCATGTACGTCATCGTGCCGTAGCTGCCGCTCGGCGCACTGTCGTACAGGTGCTGGCAGATGTAGGCGGCCCCGCCGCACAGCAGCAGCCCGGCGGTGGTCGTCTCGCGGATGTCCTTGTTCTTGGCGCAGCAGAGCATCGCGTCGCCGTGCGCCTTGCGCTGGTCCTCCAGGAACAGCTGGTTCGCCCGGTGCACCAGATGCTCGACGTAGATGATCGTGCCGATCGACGCGAGTATGTTGTGCTCGGTGACGAGCGTCAGCACCATCAGCGCCTCGACCACCAGCTGCCGGTACTCGGGCTGCGGGATCGTGTTCAGCGCCGTCTCGACCTCGAGCGCAAACTTCAGCTCGTTCGGGGTCATCTCCTGCGTGAGGCTCTGCGGCAGGACGCGGCCCTCGATCGCCAGCCCGGAGCACCGCTCCAGCACCGTCCAGACGCGCGGGTAAAAGTCGCGCGGCACCCGGTTCAGCGCACCGTCGAGCCGGCGGCGGCGTAGCCACTGCCCCTGCCGGTCGTCGATCAACGAACCCTCCGTGCTCTCCGGCTCGCCGATGCCGATCTGGCTCTTCTTGCTAACCCGGCTCGACTTGCAGCTCACGATCGAGATGTTGCCGCGCGCGACGCTGTTGATCGCAAACTCCTTGCCGCTCAGGATGTGGTGCAGCAGGTTCTTCATCTCGAACGGCGACAGGTTGAGCAGATGCTCCGACGCCTGCTCGCCGTCGCAGTTGAGCGTGCGCGACAGCTCCTTCGCCATCACCTGGATGATGAGGCCGACGCGCAGCCGCAACATCTCGTGGAACAGCTGCGGCTCGGTGCGGATGAACATCGCCAGGTAGACGAGCAGCTCCTGCGACAGCATCGCCGTACTCTCGTCGTCACCGTACGCCTCGTGGATGACGGACCGGAGCTCCATTTCCGGCAACGGGGCCGTGATCGTGTGCTCACTGTTCGGCGGCATGCCGACCGTAACCTGCGTGAGCAGAGGAAACCGTGAACGATTGTTGGCACCGAGTTGCAGCCTGCAATCCCCCGTCCAACTTACCTGCTTCTGCCGCACGAGCAGATCGGTGACGGCCTTCGCCAGATCCTCGACGCGCTTGCCCAGCATACCGGCCGTATGACGCACCAGGCCCCACATCTTCTGCTGGCACGCCTTCTCGTACAGACCCTTCAGCAAACCGCGCACCGTCACCACCCTACCCTCCTCCAGCATGCCTTGGGAAGGGGAATCTTCATTAACACCACCGGTCAACTCTGGCAACAATGGCCGGCCATTTCGTAGGAGCAGCAGCAGCAGCGGCGGCAGCAAGCGAGAGTTAAGCGGCAAGCAGTTCGTGCGAGTGTGTGGTTGCGTGCAGCAGCGATCGAACCGTACAGGCACGACCCGTCAATAGAAGCAGCAGGTACACGACACAAATGCAACAAAAACACACAAACACACAGAAGAGAGAGAGAGAGAGAGAGAGAGAGAGAGAGAGAGAGAGACAGAGAGCGGACAAGCCATGGTGATGTGAATTGAACGAACACAGGGACGCAAAACACAGGTGTGAGAATAGGGAAAGAGTAACGAAATCAGTACGAGAGTGATCCATGCTTCTGATATCAGACGAACATCGAAACGATCGTCGGCTTACACTTTTTTGTTTTGTTTTTGATATCTGCTTGGTTAAATTTTCTGGGTTTTTTTTTACCGACGCTAAAACACCCAATATGGATTAGAATTTTGCCTGTCGATATTAGATCTTTCCCCCGATTATCCTCTAGCTGAAGCTGAACACAAAAAACAGACCGAGCAAATATCAAGCAGCGAATCGAACAATTTTGAACCAGCCTGGTAGCGCTTCCGTACTCACCGGTATTGAAATCGAGCCCCTGCGTATCGACCAGATGCTGGAGGATGTCGCCCTGCTCCTCCAGGCTTTCCGTCTCGCGCAGCATCGCGATCAGCTCCTCCACCTCGGTGTTCTCAAAGTTCGTCTCGGTCGTGGGCCGATGTCTCGGTAGCGGCTGGATGTGGATCTTCGGCACTGCGAACAAGAGTGGGTAAGGGAATTTTATTTCTTTCGAGTGCGATCTTCTCCCTCCCTCCGCGCGATTGCTCACTAGCAGCGGTGGCCGATGTCTGAATGTGCAGCTTCTTGCCGTCGTCGTCGAGCGAAACACGCTCGCCGTAGCGTGACTGCTGCTGCGTCTGCGGTTGGGTGTTGGGTGACGGATCGCGCGATGTTGGCGAACCGGCGGTCGCCGGTCCGGCTGTAGTGGCTGTAGTAGCAGCAGCACCACCGGAAGCAGCACCACCGGCGGCCCCGACCGTCGTCTGGTTCGGTTCCAGCCACTGGGGCGTAACGTGAGATAACCGGCGTTCGGTGACGTTACCTTCCATGCCGAGTGTCTCCGCTGCAGAAATACAGGAAAAGAGAGAGAGATAGCGCATGAACGCATATCATGTCGTGTCGCCATTGTTGTCCAATCGATGTCACCTACAGTCGACGTTGATGGAGCGCGTTTTCTTGATCGCACCCTTCACCGACATGCGACGGCGCAGGTTTTTCGGGCGCAATCCGGACGACCGGATCGAGGTGGTCGACGCACGGTGGCTGAACGAACGCAGCAGATGCTCATCGAGGTAGGCCTGCACGGCCGGGTTTAGCACTGCAAGTCGAGAGGAGGTAAAGTCATCAGTTGTTGTAAGCTAACGCCCGCGGTCGACACTCACTGTCCGGATAGCCGTCCTCCTGACTGCCGAGAAAGCTCAGATCCGTAATGGCGGACGTGTTGATAAAGTCGCCCAGGTTGCCGAGAATCACGCGGGTACCGCTGATGTAGCCCGATTTCAGTTTCTTCATCGTCTGGATCATTGCCAGCGGGACTTTGTTGTTATCTGGAGCGGGAACGGGCAAGCCCCCGAACCGGGCCCAAAACAAATGTACATTAGTCGTCGCGGAATGTGACCACTTTTCGCTGGCGAGTATGGGCGAAAGGACGGATCGGGATTGGAGGGGGGTTTTTATCTCTCGTGAACACGACTGGACACATGCAGGTGTGTGACGGGACGTTGTGGTTTGTTTTCGTTTAGGAAACACACAGTCAAGCATTTTGGGTAGCTTTCCGGGATGCACTACAGCTTACTGGGAAGTTATTGCTACACCCTCGCTACATGATCCCTAATACATGGATAACTACGTACGGGTTTGCAAACGAACAGTGTACACAGTGTTAGCTTATGAGCACAAACTCGGGCTGTTGTTAAAAAACGTGCCTTGATGCAGCAAGCACAAGTCAGGCCGGGTTATGCTCCACAGAGCGCCATCTACGGTGGCTGGGACATGAATCTCTAGTCTGCTACAGGTTAGCACGCGGTACAAAAATGGGAACATATGCCACAGGACAAAAACAAAAGACCCCAAACTATAGAAACACTCTCGCGACTAGAAGCGGATACCTTGCTACAACGACTCACACGACACAACACACAACATTTAAGGACTCTCCGGGCTACCCGCGCGTGTCATCGAGTCCGTTCATTGCACCGACTTTGGAGGATGAGAACTTAAGCCGTCTAAGGAAACGGTCCGAAAGAAACGAATAAAAAAACGAAAGCCTCGAAGCTATTCGGGACGTGCAGATGGGAAACCCGGCGCTGCCGGACTTGGCCAGCGCCGACTTGGACGTCCCCGAGATGGAGGAAGTTTAGGATGTGGTGTTGTACCATGACGGTGTTATTCGCGTGTGAACGTGTGAAAAACGAAACGCATCGTTTGCCCGTTTTCTGTACGAGCGAGGAACGGAAAATAAAGCGATAGACGTACGGCGATCAATGGTGAAGTTCTAGATGACGTGCGCTGGAGAGATGACAGATGAGATACGTCGCATGGCGACAGGCACTTGGAATGTGATGAGATGCAGTGCTTGTCTATGTTTGTTTGATTGTTTGTTTGGTTTTTGTTGTTACGAATTTTGTTTTGCTTTTCTGTTGTTTGTTGAGCTGTGAGGAAAACGATGTATAATTACCTAGGAGCCAATGGGTGGCCATCAGTGTGATCGTGGGGCGACCGAGCAGATGACGCCAGCTATAGCTAAGGAAGGCTAGTATGTCGGTGAAATTGCTCGCCAGCAGGGCGGGATCGCGGGATGTGTAGTACTCGTCATGATCGAATATCTACCGGCACACCATACATTCCCAGGCCGCACACGCGTTCACACATACACACACACGCAAACGCGCGCGCGCGCAAGCCATGGAGTGCAATGGTGGTTTGGGAGCCAATGTTTTGCAAGGGGAATGGGAATGTCGTGTGCGATTGCAGTGTCGGCCACGGCGCGGATGAGATGTGGGTGTAATGGTGGGCGGGAAGGGGTAGTCGGACCACCACCGGGAGCGGCAAAACACCCGTGCAAACACCGGTTTTAATCATTGTCCGGCCGATAACGCGAATATGGCGGCGATGAGCGGTTCAATTTTGAAATCCACGAGCGTAAATAAACATAAGGAGTGTGTTTTTTTTTTAGATGGATGATACCACCGGAAACGGAGATAAATAGAAAGTGGAGAGAAAGAGAGAAAGAGATGTAAAGAGAAAAAAGAGAGAAGAGGGAATGAAAATTTGCCAATTATTTGTGGGTGTGAAAATCAAACGTCTTTGCATGAACTCCAATTCGCGGGAGGGACTCCGCAACAGACTGCTCTTCCGACGGCTGCTTGATGCGCTGAACGAATGCAACACCCGATTTGGAGCTCAAAGTGTATGTGTGTTTGTTCGTGTGCAAAGTGTAACGTGTGGAAAGAACCTCAAAAGGCCAATATGTAACACTACACGCAGGGCAAGACCGACAGCAAGAGGTAACACATCTGGTTGGTGCTATTTTCGTATCACACAAACACGCACACACGCGCACTAGCTATCGACAGTGTTGCGATTAATTGTTACAAGAGTTTGCATCTGTCGCGCCGCCTATTGGTGGCTGCACCAGGAGGGGTTTGCAAAACGGCATCCACAACAGGTGAAACAACAAACGCTACGGGGACGGAAAGAACGCGGGAAGGATGCTAACTACTATGTACAGGAATGTGCTGCAGTGTTCGGTGCATTGCTGGATAGATTGAACTGCACCGAGATAGAAATAGGAGTGGGGAGAGAAATAAAGAAATAGAGAGAGAGAGAGAGAAAGAGAGAGAGAGAGAGAGAGAGCTAGGTCGTTCTTGTTAACCTTTCTGCCAGTATGGAAAGGAAATAGGGGTATGCAGGGAGCAAGAAGGGCTAGAGCAATTACGGGGTGAAAAAGGAGTGTTTGTGTAGGTGTAAGTGCGAGAGTTTGACCGACCTAGATGTACAGTTTTCAGCACCAGCGTGAGCAGCGGACGGCCAAGTAGGTTCTGCCAGGCCGACTTCAGGAAGTTGATCTCGCCCTTCAGCAGATCGATCATGAGCTCGTTGTCCGATGCGATATAGAATCGGTTCACGTCGGAGAACTAGAGTGAGGGGAGGGGGAAGAGTTTTTTTTCGTTGTCGCAGAAACATAGCAAGCACGCGGTGAAGGGTGCCGAGCAGGGAGACAGGGAAACGAAAAAGAATATTTGAAAATATAAACGAGCGTATGGAACATTTGCATTTGAGGGGGTGTCGGTGAAGAAGAAAGTAACGTAGACCCCATCGGCAGGCTGGGCTTACGATGTGTTGTATGTACAGAAGAGCAATAAAGGAGTTACTACAAGAGGTACAAACAGTGGAAGTCAGTTCTACTGGCCTGTTTGTTTCACTTCTTGCACGTGTCTGTGTGAGTATTGATGTATGTTCGAGTGTGGAAGAGATCTCCCTGTACGAAAACCTGCACCTGAGTCCGCCCAAGAGCCACAGCAACACGGGTATCGTCAACCTAGAAATTGCTCTTTTCTCGCGTCATTCCCACCGCCCCGTTACCCACGCCGCTTACTATCTACCGTACCTGCGGTGTAAACGCAAAGATGCGATCCTTGAGCGAGTACAGCTTGCTCGTGCTGAGTATGCCGACGTCGCGCGATTTGCGACCGGACAGGCCGAGCTTCTTGTTCCGGCCGAGATAAGTGTACAGGTGGCTGAGGACGCGGGCCGGCTGCACCTCGATCGGTGCAACGTCCGCGATCGTCTGCACCTGGATGCCGTGCTCGGCCAGCTTGTCGCGGATATCGTTGTCCTCGGCTAGTATGACCACCTGCACGACCACGTCCGGTTTCTTCTGGGCGCCCAGGCGCCGGTTCAGCGGATCCAGCTCACCGACGGCTAAGAAGCCCTAAGCGAATGGTTAAGAAGAAAGAAAAAAAAACGTCAACATTCAAACTAAGGATCGCGTTTCCCTGCAACATTCTTGCCTCCTGCAGCAGCTTGCCAAGTATGTAGAGCGACTGGCCCCAGAGAAACGGGCAGCGTCCGACGACGACGCGCTGCTGGCTGCCCGGTGCCTGATACTCGGCCGCGACTGCCTTTTCCGGCACCGCGTACAGCTCCGGTATCAGCTTCATGCCCTCCTCCGTCTTGACGAGAATCTCCTCCAGCTTCTGCGAGTACTCGGCCACCGCCTGCTTGTCGCTCTGGAACGCTTTGTTCAGGATCAGGTAGCAGAAGAACAGCGGCCACTCGCACTCGATCTTCTCGAACATGCGCAGCTCCCAGCGCTCGTAGTACAGGCGCGTGTTGTCCTCCTTCGGCGTGCGGTAACCATCGCGCAGAAATCGTTTGCATCCGTACCGGCCCTGGAGTCGCGTGATGATTGCCTCCTGCGTCGCGTCGATCAGCTGCGGATCGTCGCACGCGAACGCCGGGAAACCGACGACCGACAGCAGACCCGCGTCCAGCTCCTTGCTGTTCGATTCACGCGGCAGCATCGACTGCAGCACTGCCTGGCACTTGTGCGCTTCATCGGCCAGCACGTGAATCACCGAGCCGGAGCCACCGCGCGCCCCAAACAGATCCAGCTCGTTCATCGCCTCGAGCGCCGCCTTCGCCATGCCGATCGAGCTCGCGTTCAGCTCCGGCTGGCCGTGGTTCGACTTGTCACCCCGCTCCCAGATACCGTAGTCCGGGATGCAGTACGCGGACTCGATGTAGAACACCAAGTTCTGAATGAACGCGACCTCGTCGAGGGAGAACACGATCTGCAGCCCGGACGCGGTCATCTGCGCAAGGATCAGCAGGTAAAGCGAGATCGCGTCGATCTGCAGATGGCCCCACTCGCTGTCCCCGACCACGATCTGCCCATTGCGGCTGGAGTACTTCGCGTGCAGCGAGTCGAGCGGGTTCTGCGATATCTTGAACCGCTCCACCTTCTCCTTCTGGTTCATCATTGCCATCAGCAGGCCCCGCATCAGCTTCACGCAGCACTGCTCCAGCTCGTAAGCCTTCGCCCGGTCCTCGTCCTGGTCGGCGATCTTTTTGTACGCCATCGACAGGCCCCACACGGCCAGGATGCAGTACACATTGTCACGGATCTGGGAACGGGAAGAGCAAAATGATGAGCGCTCGATGCCATTTTCCGATTTACGGTGCACTTACCCACGCGTGCTGCGTCTGCGGACTGGCCGGGAACAGGCCGGTCACCGGCTGCTGGTGACGCATGATCAGCCGGTGCACGATCCGCTGGTAGTAGTCCAGCCGGACACCGGAATTGCTGCGGCTACGCATCGCTGACCGGACACTCGAACCACGCTCGGTGGCACACGAATCTATGCACAACGTTTGATAGCAGCGACCACAGGCCTGTTGATTGATCTGTTCGCGTTTGATTGCTGGCGGTGCTCGGCAGGCCAGGCAGAGCCTGCAACTAGTTACAGGGAAATTTTTCACCCCTTCGACGACGATGGATCGCCTGCTCGACACACCAGACACGATAGAATGTCACTTGAATGTCAATTCAATCAGCGCCTGAGCCGTTGTTGTTGGTAGTGTGTTCGACGGAGACGAATCTTCCTCGACGCAACGCAAACGCACACAGACAACCCCGTCCCATGGGCCAGACGAGCCAGCAACTCTCGAACGCACCTACTCGTCACGCGCGCGAGGATCACTCAGCCACGATAAGGGCCACCACAGGTGGCATGTTTTTCTTTCACGGACGCGGACACAAGTTTTTTACGAAACAGCAGCGATGGGACAAAATTTTCTTTCCTCCTTTTGTTTTCGTTATTACACCACACACGTCAGCTGTCAAATAGAGCGCTGTGGTGGTGTGTGTGTGCTTTCAACGTCTGACGCGAACGGTTGGCCAGGGGTGGCAAAGGTAACACGCATGCATTGCGCGGAACACTGTAACGATGCGAACCGCAAACACGACATTCAAAACAAAACGATGGATTGTGTTTTGCAATTGGTTTCATGCGACCAATCAATAACTTAAGTGTGCTTAATTAGAAACAATCGCTACACACATAGCAAAACATTCTTTCCCATTCTTATTCCTCTTTTTAAACACATGTAGAAAAACGGTTAGGCACATGAAGCGTAGAATAAGCTAAGTGTACCAACTATAGAAGAGTTTGTACAGCGTTATAACGAAAAACAATTAATTGGACATTGCAAACGTTCAAGTGACTAGTAATAACTAAGTTATGATTCTTTTAATCATGAATAAACATAGTAATGTGGCAAAGAACATTTGATTTCATCAATTGTTTACATTATTTTGCTAAAATCATTCAAGTGAATCTGAGAGTATAAACTTACAGCACTGGTAGCAAAACAATCGGTGTTTTTCGGTTTCCTTGCACCAATTGTTTCTATTATTTTCAAATGGACGAAAATATTTATCTTAAACAATTAATCAAAAACGGTGTGTTTTTCCCACTAGTTATTTGTACACGATTTGTACACAACAGGAAAGTAATAGAATGATATAAACTACATTTGGAGCACTTACCATATAGTCCTCACCAGCGTTTAACGAATTCAAATAGACCGTGTTTTCTTGCGTTTTGTTTATTTATCGCTTTTCAATCGCACGGGGAAGGAGGAAGTGGAGAGTGGCCTTTCAAGGTCCTTTAAGGAATCCCATATACTATTGAACGTTGTCGGTTTGCGGTTTGTGGAGGAGGGAACATTGTGTGTATGCATGTTTCGGCTTACGCTTCCATCATTCAAACTGCACAAGATTTGGATGGGTCTTATTGTCTGTTTTGTTTTCTCTCTGTCTCGCTGCCCTTCCTTTAAATCTGCAGCAGATGCATCATCTGGTTGATTCAAAAGTAAACCTAGTGCGCTTCGGCACCTGCCTTGCCTGTTTCCCTAACCCTTTCGAAACTCATTTCAACTCACAACAACAACGAGAATAATGACGGCACTAAACTAGACGCACTAACAGTAACAAATTATTGCAAACACACGCACAAAAATAGAAAACAAATATTATTTTTTAACATTACAGTTACAAATAATTTCCACTGCAAATCATTAATACGAGTAAACGTTTAGCGTTGGTGAACGAAAACAATTGTTCAGTAAATCATAAAGATTTATAGCGCAGGATGTTTTCGGACAAAACCACCGGAAAACATAAGTTAAGTCAGCATGACAGTATTAGTACACATAACAGTTACGCCCGCCCACGTGTTAAAGCCTTCTCGAAGTGATTAAACAAAACTGTTTACGTTAATATACAAGCGGTGGATTCCTTAAACAATCAAAACAATGTACTCATCGGCTTTTCCGTACAGCAACCTTATCCTACACCTCTGCATTGGTTTTTCTTTTTGATTAACTCTCTTACATTTGTAAATAGGCACCCGGGGCAGCACCCTATGGGTTGTCCCTGGGGTGTTTTTACTGCTACACAATGATAATCAAACAATTTTGCAATATAACAACCAGACAACGTATAAAACGCACGAAATGACCTTTTTTACCGTCAACGAAGTATGACCGGTACGAAAATAAAGAACAAAAACTAAAAACGAACGATAACATTCCCTACCGTGGCAAATTAAAACGATAACAAAACGATACGATCCTACGCGAGCCGGATCGTTCCCTCTAGATTGCGATGGATATTAGGGTTCCTAAATTATGCAGTACGGTACGCACAGGCATAGTTAGGTTCATTCTCTTAAAATACAACATTGCAACAATTATTTCGCTTACTGCTCCTATCCGCTATCTCTCAGGCGCGGCTTGCCCTCGCGCTTGTGTATGTTTTGCTTGCTTTCTTTATGTATAGAAAAGAAATCTTGGTAACGTACATCGATTTAATTTAGCGTTTGAGAAATACGATCATTAAATGGCTATTTATCTACTACCGTTCCCTTCACAACACCTGGGATGCACATACATACATACACACGCATACACGAAAACAGAGAGCTGCCGTAGCGGAATCGGTGTTGCGACATGCTTCGACCATCGGAAACAAAAATCACGCAACAATTTTAATTTAAACACACCTAGCACCTAGCCGCTCAGATCGTTGCCACTATTAACTTTCGCCACCCCGGCCATGGGAGTTTGCAATTTCGCTAGAGGAGAAGGAGTAGTAGGGGGGGATGTACAAAAAGTACAAACAAAATACAACGGGCGTGTGGCGCGCAACTTCCAACCCAATACCGTTCTGGTGTGTGCGCGCGCGCTCGTTTTGTTACGCGGCATTCACGATTTCGCTTTCAATTTGCTGCCCCGCAGATACCGCACGTTGCCGGTGCGCCGAGTGCGTAGCTGGCCGCTGGTGCTGCCCGTGCCGGTTCGCACCACCGCATGATGCTTTCCCGGTGGAGGACGGCGAGGGTGCCGGCGGCGCCGATACCGACCGCACCGATGTTGGCCGCCACCGACAGTGCCGGCGGTGTTGGTGGTTTGGTGGCCGTGACGCCCGTACCCACCCGACCCGGACCCAGACCCGGTTGACGCGTGGTCGAGTTCCTGCATCGCCTGCTGGATCGCTTGCTCGAGCTGTGCGTTCAGTTTACGGCTCCTGCGACGATAAGAGAAAAAAAGGCCGGATAAGCTACATTGGTTACGCGTGTAACACACGATACGTGTCCATGCGCAACGCCCGCGAGTAGAGGGAATGGCGTATTGAAACGGTCCGACACAAATTGCCCTGCGTGTGTGTATGTTTGTGTGTGGTGGGCTCACTTTCTAGCATCCTTCTGCGCACGGTGATGCATCTCGAGACCCTCGGAAAGGCTCCGGAGCGTAGCTACGTCAACCCGTTCCGCGTGCGTGCGACCCGTGCCGAACCACCGCACCCAAACGCTATTACGGGCCGGTTGCTGTGGCTCCTGCTGCTCCACCTGCTGCTGCTGTTGGTCCAACGCTCCCGCGTCACCGTCACGAAGCACCTTACCCGGCCAGGCGGGGAATCCACGTACCGCACCCCAAACAAGATCACCGACACCGAACGGGCAGCCGGTGGCCGGTTTCGCCTCACACTCGTCGTCCCGAGCACTGCCGAGACTTAACGCGCTGGAGGAGCCGATGACGTCTAGCGAGAAGGGGAAGGGGAGGCGAGGTGCACAGAAAGTCAATGAGACGGAAAACAATCGTTACGACGAAGCGACATTGCCGAAACCCTTCACCAGGCATTTGGGGAACACTGCCGGAAGCGTAAAACGCCGGATGTTAGTTTAGTTGATGGATTTCTGCTGAGTTAAGGCGTGGTTATCGGTGCACGCAACGGAATGAAGGAATGTATTCCGTTGCGAAAGTTAAGCTGCCCGCAACACTGGTTAGTTAGTAACATAGTAATACCACCGAAAGACATCTAGTGAAACAAACACCCAAACAAACACACACACACACACAGGCGCGCGACGACACGGGTTAGGAACACGGGTTAGAAATGAGCATGAAAGACCCAACACCACAAACCCACAGCGTCTGTTAATCGCGAGGGAAGGATTCTACCGTAACCCTTCACCACCTACCGCAGCTCTGCTCGGGAAGCACTTCCGGGTGATGAGGTGACGCCGCAAGGCTTAGCTTCCTCCGTTCTTCCGGCCCGGGCAACTGCTTGTTGGCGGGTGACGCCGCGGAAACGGTCACCGTACGCCGCACAGCGATGCTACTGGTGGCGGGACGAGGCGCGGCCAGCTTCGACGTCAAAACGCGTCCGGTTCGCGTACTCCCAACGGTCGGCTCGCTTGTAGGAGCGCCTGGCGAAAGAAGGACAGAGATAGCAAGAATATGATTGCAAATGACAGCTGCTGTCATGTTTTGTTGTTGTTCGCTTTGCCCGTACCCGCTTGTTTGGCCGTGTTTGGCTGCTTCGCTGCGTGAAGAAGCGGACCTTTCAGCGTGATGGTCATCCCGCCGGAACCGGGTTCGGTTTCACTGCCGCACTGTTCGGAATATATGAAAAGCACCGGTTAATGTGTTAATCTCTCAACGCAATTTTGAATCACGAAGCTTAGAAACGAATGTTTTCCTGCATGATCCAAACAACGCGACCAGGATACGTACCATTCCACTGCCGTCCGGCTCCGGTGCGGGCACGTTCGGACTGAGTGCTGGCTGCGTTCGCAGCACCGTCGGCACCTCGGGCTGAAGCAAGACCGTGCCGCCGGTTGCCACCCGTTTCGCAACGTCCAGCTCCGCGGTCGGTGCCGGTTGGTGCGGTTGCTGCACGGTAAAAATCGTACCAGCGGCCGGCGTTGGCGTGGTGGCGGGTGCAAGCTGCCGGTGTGGCGCGAGGCGCGGGTGATGGTGCGTCGTGCCGGGAGCACCGATCAGGTAGGGCTGCGTTTGGGTCGTCGCAGCGAGGAAGCTGCCCGGTGGCGGTGGTTTCGGTGGTTGCCGCAGCATCAGCCCCGTCTGGCCGGTCAGCGCAAGGGTCGGGCTGGCGGCGGCCGGCTGACAGGCGGCCATGTTCTGTATCTGCAGCAGCGTGGTCGTCGCGGACGTCGCATCCGATGTCATCACCATGCTGCCGGCCGGCAGCAGAATCGTTTGCGCCTGGCTGAGCAGGTTGTAGGGAGAGGGTTGCGGTTGCTGCGGCTGCGGCTGCTGCTGCTGCTGCTGTTGGGGCTGCGGCATGGGCGCCTTCGACACGGGGACCACCGTCAGCCCGGACAAGCCGGCCGGTGCGAGCTGAATGTTCTGCAGACCGGCATACGGAGAAGCAATTTGCACGAACGGACCGGCGGATGGTTGAAGTGGTTGTTGCTGCTGCTGATGCTGCGGCTGCGGCTGCGGCTGCGGCTGCTGCTGGAAGGTTGCCGTTACGGTTTGAGGTTGGGGTGCCGGGGCCGGTTGCAACCGCTTCATTTTCCGCATGGCACTCCCACTGGCATCGGTGAGCGGCGCGTAATGGTAGGTGGTGGTGGTGGTGGCGGCACCGGTTGCGTTCGGCTTCACGAAGCTGTTGGTGCCGTCCGTCGCGAACCGGATGCTCGTGCCGGCGGGATTCAACACGAGCGTACCGTTCGTTGGAAGCGAGAGCGATGTTTTCGGGGCGGCCGATGGGTCCGGGTGCGTCTGCAGCAGCCCACCGAAGCCACCGGCCGGCGAGAGACCGTTGGGTGTGAGGTGTATGATGTTCGTCCCGTTCAGGATCATCGCACTGCTCGTGGGCGTGGTGCTGGTCGTGGTGCCAGTCGTCCCGTTCGGGGCCCGTGCCGCCAGGCTGTAGTTGACGACCGTCGTAGGCTTTGGTAAGGTTGGTGGTGGAGCTGGTGGTCGCAACCCGGCGGCAGGGAAGCCGCCGATACGCGAACCACCCGCCGTGTGCTGTAGGCCATCGATGACGACGATCTGCGCACCACCGACCGTGCTAATGACGTGCGGTGACGCACGGGACGTCGGTGCCAGCGGTGCACTAGCGATCGGGTGCGTGCGTGCGATCGTCGTGGTAGTCGTCGTGGTTAGCGTCGTGATCGGTGCGGCAATATTGAGCTTCGCCACCTTCGCCGCCGTACCCTGCTGCTCGACGGGCGCGTTCGCCTTCACGTAGTACGCCATGCGCGTCGGAGCTTTCCCACTGCTGGCCTGTCCCGCCACCACGACCGGTTTCGGCTCGTACTTTACAATGGGCGACGGTTTGATCGTCGGCGCTTCGCGCTGCGCGAACGCCGGACGCAGGGGACGCCGGGGGCTCGTCTCCGGTGCGGCGGGCGAACCGGGACCAGCGACCACCGGCAGGGGTGACCGCCGGTCGGGTGAGTGCAGGAACGAGATCGAACTGTGCAGGATAGCCGTCTGCTGGTTCAGGTAGCCCGTCGGGTCGTCCTTGAACGTTGGCTTTTTGTGCTGCTCCGGACTCGCCCGGTCCGGCCCGGCGGTGGGCACATTCTTCCGCCAGGGCGGTGTTTTCAGCAGTATCGCACTCGGTGCCGGGCGCAACTGTGCTACTGGCGGTGTTGTCTCCGGGTGCAAACGCTTCGCTCGCTTCAGGTGCGCACACTGCGCGCCGCTACCGTGTGCGCTCGGTGCCATCGTCACATTCGGCACCTGTGCGTCGAACTGGAAGAAGCGCTCCGGGTTAAACGGGCACGGCAGGCCGCATTTGCACGTCCCCGCCGTCAGCAAGTACTCCTTCGCCTGCTCATAACTGTGCAGCTCGGTTTTGGAAGGGCTGGTTGTGATGTAGCATGCAAAAGACGAACATACACATACTAAGTGCCTCAAACGCAACATCTCAGTCCATTCTTACCTAATGTAAACGATCACCTTATTGCGCAGGATACGCCGCCAGCCGGGTGCGTTATTGTAGGGTGCGGTTAAAGGTCGCCCGATCGATGGTGGCGTCACCGTGATCGGCTTCTGTTCCCCGTTTCGGACCGTTGGTTTCGGGGCCAACAGGGGCATTCGCTTCCGCGGGGTGCCAGCATTCACCAGCTTGTAGAGCGTGCTGGGTGTAGTTGGTACCGACGTCGTCAGCGACTGTGGCGGGTTCGCGATGGCCGATTTGGCCGAACTAACGATCGTGTTTGGGGGCCCGTTTGTACCCCCGGCAGTTGGAAAGGACATTGCGGGCAGCGTCGCGTACACCGTCCGTCGGACGCTCTCGGCACTGATGAGCACCGGACCGGTGCTAGTGGTGGTGGCCGGTGTGACCATCCCCGGCACGGGTGCGGGTGGCTGCGCCGGAGCCAGCCGGCGTGCCACATGCTGGCGCGTTGGTACCGGAACCGGCACACCGGCCACCTGCTTCCGGGCGTTCAGGAAGATCGTCGGATAGCGGCTAGGTGATTGAGTCGACGGTGTGGGCTGCGGGGCCGGCTTCGGCCGCTGCATCGGCTGGCTTATCGTATCGTCCTGTTTGCTGCCATTGTCTGGCCGGGCTGCGGCCATCGGGCCAGCCTGTTTGTCACGCCCCACACGCCCCCCAACGTTTCCCGCACGCTGGGCGATTCGTGAGTCTGGAAACGAAACAAAGGAGTTACTTAGTGATGGTACATTGGGGGCTGATTGGCTGATCGTTGTTTGACCGACGACGTGGCGATGATTGTTGGATGTTGATGTGACGAAGCGATTTTTCCTCCCAATCGTACGGCAGCCCGGTTGCGTCAAAATAAACCCCAATATGATCCCATCGTAGCTGCTCCAAAACCACCTGTATGTGTATGGGCCTTTTGGCTATCATGTGTTGGAGGAATGTTGGTTCGAGGCCATCCCTTCCTCCCTCTCCACTCCCCCCAACCCCCCCCCCCCCCCCATCAACCTCCCTTCTTGCATTCGCGCATAGAGTTTTTTCGTCTCCACCATCCGTGCTTTATCTAAACGCATCCACATATGCTGGCTGGCCCACATTCGCAGCAAATGTTTTATGAGAGTAGGGAAGCGAAGAAACACAACAGAAGAAAGTACACACATACACGCGCACATCGCCCCACAAACGCACACGCACGTATACACGTATACACACAATGTCACAGATTGTAGCGCTGCACTTTCACACTGTTGCAACACATGTTACTGCCTTGTTGTTCGTGTGTTTTGGGAGGGGATGGGTAGGGCGGTTGGGGAAACGATTAGATGTCGTGGTTGTAACTGATGCTTGGACTCTGGTGTCGGTTGATGGGTGGATGAAATCGTTTCGGGTTGAGGGCACCCCATTTAGTTGCCCCATGCACGGAAGAAAAGCAAGAGCGAGACAGCACGCAGGTGTCGATGGGGCGCGGGCGCCCCATGAAGATGATTTTCTCGCACCTCCACCACGACCAACACCACCGTCCCTTTGCTTCTTATCCCGAGCAAGGTGCTTTCATGCGCGCGTGGTGGACGATTTCGCTTTGTTCCGCGCTGGGCAACAAAGAACTGCCCTCCCCGCACCGTGCGTTCCACGGTAGGCACTTGGCCACGTTCACCTCACGCACCTTCACACGCAATCGCACGCACGGGACCCTGTGACACATCCACGAATCAGTGCAGCTGTATTTACGAACCAGACGCTGCGCTTTTGCGACGAATATTTGGGGCCCTTTTTAACCCAGTGGATGTTCCGGTTTCCGCCCCAAATCGAACGGACGAAAAACTGGCCACGAATGCGAAAGCAAAAAAACAGCTCCCGCAGCGTTACCGTACCCCCTTTTTGGGCTGCCGCTTTCTTGCGTTGCGCTGCTCCTGCTCCTCGGCGCGCGGGGTTTGATGCTGTGCTGATGCTGCTTCAGCACCTTCTTTTTGTTCTTCGCACAGTGTGCAGCTTTTGCTTCACGGCGCCCCCCTCGTGTGCTTTGCTGTGTTTTGAACAGTGTTCGGGCATATGGATCATGCGTCACTGACAGGCAAACTGATAAATCAAACATTGTTGTTTAATTTTTGCAACAGCCCGTTTTAAATTACGAAAATTACGAGTTTTTTTTAGGAAAGGAGTTCAAAGACACATGTTGATGATGAATTTACATTGAAGTGTTATACAAAATTCGTTCCCGTTCAAACGGTTTTATTTACTGCTCGGAACAATCTCCAACCTTTGAATTTTAATATAACTCATCGGTACAGAATAAATCTCGCTTAACAGTGCCGTGAGTATTTGCTTTTTAATGGAATAATTTTTACACGTTTGTATGTATACACACCGCTTCTACATTCTGAATCGTCCAACTACCACTTGAGCGGTTCACCGGTCTCGAGCCGCTGTTGCAGCTCGGGCAATCCAGCGTAGACGTGCTCACAAGGCACGGATGCCAGGGCGGTGCGGTTCTTCTCGGTTTGAGGCGCGTTAACTAGCAGGGAAGACCAGCCGGCACCGCGCGCACCATTGTAATCCTCCCGGCAGAGATTGCCAACGTGCAACGCTTCGTGCGGTTCGATAGCAGGCCCACCGGTACGCAGTTCATTAGCACGTTCGAGGGCTTGTGCGAAAATTGCCGGATCGGGCTTCTCCACGCCGGCCTCGTAGCTGGTTAGCACGAAATCGACCACAGCGCCATCGCCGGCTATGCCATTGTTGCGTAGGATGATGTCCAACCGTGGATCGAAATTGGATACAATGCCTACTGTTCGAGCGTTGTTTTGTTGGTGGCGTACCTGTCTGAGGAACGCCTCAACGCCAGGCCGTTGGCGCCAACAGACCTGCCGACTGTCGTACGTGTAGTCATCGATCAACTGTTCCGCGATGGCGCTTAGTAGCGGCGTCGGCAAATCATGCCGTTTGCTAGAGGCTGCCGCCGCATCCACTATCACCTGCTCGACCAGCGTTCGCCACCACCAGTGCCAACTCTGTTCCCCGGGCTGGCTATGACCGCGGCCAAAGTTCGGATACTGTTGGCGCATCGTCCGGAAGCAACGCCCAAAGGCGTTAGCGATCGCTCCCTCATGCAATGTCAGTCCTATCCGTGGTTCCAGCACACTGTTGATCACCTGCGCGTAATGACGCTCCGGACGTACGGCGTACTCGAGCAGCGTATCGGTCACATCGAACGTTATCAACCGAAACCGGGACAAACTCCTGCAAACTGGGTTGTGGATAGTTTAACAATTGTTGTCAGGCCACTCCCATCCATTCATACTCACGGTTACTCATTTCTATTACCGGCTTGGATGTGTGTACGGCCGAACAGCTGTGTTGTCACTGTATGCGGCGCGAAATATGTTTACACGTTACATAATGCACAAGTGCAGCAACACCATGGCCGAAGATACTGCACCAGCAGCTGCTCGGTAATGCTTCTACAATAGCAGGAGACAATGATTGTGGCGAAGACTCAGTTATAAATGAACTCTCGAACAGCTGATTGGTTCGCACTGTGTGTTATCACTATTCGCACAGAGACAAAAGCTTGCGTTGCACCTTTCCTTACAGCTGATAAGCGAACCTAGCAGCAAATGATGATAGGGAGAGACAAACGCGAAGTTCATGAGGATGAATATTTTATTTGAATTAATTATAACTCAGTACAATCACACGGAACCATTTACTGTTCGCCATGTATTTGTTTGTTGCAATAAGTTCACTTGTATAGCATTCCCTTGGCCACCTTATCCGCCACCTCCTGGCCCACTAGTGCGGCACCGATAGTTAGCCCGAAATCGAACGAGGTTGCTGGTCCGAGGCTGGTAATGAGATTCCCGTCGCGCACGACACGTCCATTCGGCGAATCGGGTGCAGGATCCTCCCAAACATAACCGGCTTCGGTCAGCTGTTCGCGGAAGGACGGATACGAAGTCAACCGACGTCCGGCAAACAGCCGATCATGGGCGGCCAGCACAGTCGGTGCGGCGCAAATGGCGGCCACCAGCTTATTTTCTTGATTCTGGCGCCGCAGCAGTTCGCCAACCGGAGCGGCACGAGCCATCAACCGGGCACCCTCGAGACCGCCGGGCAGAATGACGACGTCCGGGAGCTCACCTAGCTGCTGCACGTACGATGCCAGCGTCGTGTCGGCTTTCACGTTCACCGCCCGGGAGCACCGTGCCACCAGGTCGTCGCTACCGGTTTCACCTTCCTGCACCAGCGCTACGGTAACGTCCACCTTGACAACATGATTAAGACATTAGATTGTTAGGGTTTCGGATTAGGCCGGGAGGCCGGGTGTGCTACATACTTCGCAGCGACGCAGGACATCCACGGTGATTACCAACTCCATCTCCTCGGTGCCGGGTGCCATCAAGGCGAGTGCTCGTTTCTTCGCGGCCATGATAATGCTGCTCTGCCTGAAGTTAAATGCACGAATCGATGCGATATGCTTCAGTTGAGACACGAGCGACAGCATGTACAACTTTCGTAGCCTCTACCGATCCGGCAGGTTTATTTTTGTTGATAAAAAAGCGTTGAAGGTCAAATCATGTGTACTTGCTAGCTGAAGGGATGGTGTTCTGGGCACAAAAATAAAAATGAGATGAATTTTAACAACAATAGGCCTACCAAGTTATGCAATATCGTTATTTTAGTAATTTTGTTCAATGTATTTTTTGATTGTGTATAAAACGTCAGCGCTTAATTTATAAAATCTTTTTTATAAAAATGAATAACATTGTGCGCTGCACGTTTAAAAAATTAAAAATATGCACACCAATACATACTTCGCAGATGACAGCTGAGGTAGGAAAACGTCAGTCCATAATTTATAAAAACGAAAGAACATTGTGAGCTGCACGTTAATAAAATAAAAATATTCATACCAAAACAAACTCCGCTGATGACAGCTGAGGTAGAAAAAGAAGAAACAAATCGAAATCAAAATAGCACCGCACACTAATACAGCTGATCTGGTGCGGTAACCTTTCCCGGTTCCGCCTTTATTCGAGAGCCATAATCATGCTGCAACGGATCTTGTGCCGTGTGCTCCTATCGAACCGTAGCTATTCCGTGGTGGGTCCTTCCGCCAGCAGCAGCCGATGGGCAAAGAAACATCAACTGCAGCACCGCACAAAAGTACCCCAGAAACCGACGGCCGGTGGCCTGATCGGATCGACAGCTACCACCAAACCTATCATCGATCAGCAGACGGTTCGCTTGCTCGAGCGACTGTCGCTAGTCGATCTTGATAGCAGGTAAGGCAGATGTGCATCACTCCGAGTGTGGGATTAAGCTAACATTACTACTTTTGCTTGTTTTCATGTACACGAATAGTGAGGCGCTCGCAACGCTCCAGGACTCGATCGAGTTTGCCTCGCGCATCCTGCCGATCGAAACGGAAGGCGTACAACCGCTGTATTGTGTGCTAGAGCGGGAGAAACTTACCCTTCGCGAAGACACGGTCGACGACGGGGACCAGCAGGAGGAGATCCTACGGAACGCAACACTTACCGAGGAAGAATACTTTGTTGCACCGCCGGGAAACATTCCGCTCGATCAGAAACCCTAGCCTGTATTTAGTTTAGCATTTATTTACTGTTAGTACGTGTAGAAATAGTTTGTTTCAATGGCACGTCCGGTACGCACCTTTCTCGAACTGCTCCAAGCCTGCCAGCGCACCAACTTTGTCGGTTTTACCATCCACGAGACAATCCTGCGCGATGTACGCCTCACCCACGTGGGTGCTATTCTGCGGGAAAACTTACGCGCGGAATGGTATCGCCCGGGCAGCATCCCAATCTTACATGGCAAGCACGAACTCGGTGTGCAACAAAACCTCGACGTAATAAGGAAGAATTCTACCGCAACAACCCGCCCACCGTTCGGTATTGCGACGGAAGCAACCGGACGGAGTCGTTGCGTTGACGTTGGCGCACAGTATAAGCTCGAGGTCGGGGACGATGGGACGGAACTTTGCACCAGCTACCTGCCGCCACCATCAACCACCGGCAATCAGTTTCTCTATCAACTGCAGCGGCAGCGTAAAATTTGGTGGATGCGACTGGCGGCCGATCCGGGGCGATTCTTTATTTCCGACCAACGTCGTACCGATGCGGACGAACGTGCGACGGTCGTGTCGATCGGGGCTCGGTTTGGCGATACGGAGGTGGAACTCGAGCGACTGGAACTGGTGGATGGGTGCGGCGACCCGGAAAGCGTTGTCCACGTCCGGCACGATCTAGAGCGGGCCGTGATCGGTGTGCTGCTCGATGCCCTCGACTGTACGCCATCGTTGGAGCGTTGCGTAAAAATACATCGCAAAATAGCACCGTACAAGTGTGGGATTGTGAGCGCGTCTTGTACGAAAGGTAAGGAATAATCTTTTACATTACTGTCCATTTGCGAAAGAAGTGCGAAAATTAATTTAAACGCAAGGAATTATTACAAAACAATTCACGTTTTATTTACTAGAAAAAATTAAAAATCTTTACTCTCTCTCCTTCTCTTATGACGCAAGATTTGCTCGAGCTTTCGGATCATCTGGCCGGTGTGTTGCGTGCCGCAAACTTGTCCGTGCGTGAATTAGTTCAAAAGGACGACCAGAGCAACGTCAACCAGCAGCTGGAACAACTGGACCGAATCGGTGTGCCCTACGCGCTGCTCCTGCACGATCAAACGCTCCAGACCGGATTGATGCAGCTGCGTTCCCGCGATACTACCCTCGCCGAGACGATCCACATTACCGATCTACCGGACTACCTTGTGAAGATAATAAAGCACGCCTAGAAGAAGTCACTCAAATACTGGCGCACGTTGAATCCGACCATCCGACCGATTTGCACGATAAAGTCCAACCCGACCGTACACTGGAGCCGTGTGGCGGACCCATCCAGTAGGGCTTCTGATGCGCTTGACGACGATGAAGCCGCCGCCGACGAAGAGGCGTACGCGAGCAGCTTCAGATGCACGAGCGTTGAGATCTGGGCGAGCAGGTTGCACGTCAGACCGACCTTCTCGTCTAGGATCGCGTAAAAGATTGCCAGCAATCGATCGAGGTTGAACGGTTTTGGGCCGACCTTGATCGACATGCGTTCGACCACCTTCGCCCGCGCATTCACCGTCTGCAGCCGTTTGCGCTGCTTGCCATGGTTTTTGACGAACAGTCGGCGATCCTCCTTGGCGGCGTTATGGCTGGCGAGGTAGGCAGCGATTAGCAGATACTTTGCGTAGTACGGTAGCTCCAGGTTCCGAGCGAGCCATGATGATCCGTCAGCGGCGGTGGCCGTTCCCGTGGTGCCATTCGTCCCCATCCGCATGTACATCGTGCTGAGAGTGGCTCGCAACGTTTTGCTGATGTTGCGCCACAAGCGGACGGAATCATGTGCCGGGATTGACCCGTCCCGCACTGGTTCACAGTACGCCTCGTACACGTCGGCCGCCACCAGCCGGAGCTCTTTTACATCCCGACACACCTTCCAGAATGTGCCCAGGAAGAGATTGATGTAGTTGCGGTAGAATTCCTCCGTGATGGTTTCGCTTTCCTCCCGGCGCTCCCGGTAGCCGGCGAGCAGAATACGCTGCATCTCCTGCCGAGTGTACTCCGGAACGAACAGCTTCACGACCGGTGGCAGGCCCGTCCGTGTGTAGAACTTTTCGTACGGCAGCGACGCGATGAGCAGGACGGATATGTTCAACCCGGTTGCCTCCGGCAGCTGCAGGAACAGTGGAAGCAGATTATGCGCCATATCGAGCAGCCGTTCCGCATTGTCCAGCACGATCACGTACGGGCGAGTTGGTGCAAGACATCTTCGCAGCTCGGCCAAAAAGTCCTTCACGTACTCGAGCTTCCGGTTGGTTTTGGTCAACCGCTCGAGGAGCTCATCGGGTTCGTCTTCGTCGCTGTCCGGTGGCACCAACTGCCGGACGATTGTGTCAAACAGTATGCGATTCGTGTAGCAAGCGATCGCGTTCACATACGCGAAGGCAATCTCCTCGCAACGCAGCACCTGCTGCACGATCGTAGACTTGCCGGTCGACGTTTGACCGTAGATGTAAACGGCTGGCGGAAGCGGATCGCCGGTGCGATAGTAACGGTAAAGCTTGCGCACGAGCGCATCACGGCAGGGATAGCTGGTAGCAATTTTCTTCACGCACTTTTCCATTCTTTGGTTATATGTTTCACGAAACGGCACCGACACCAAGTAAGAGAGCAGTGTGTAAACGGCTAGGCCGAGCGCGCCAATTTAGTTTGTTTTGGGTTTTTACCAACCGTCGTCGGATATGAAAGTGACAGCACAATGGGACGGACGTCGGAACGGAGATTGGAATCGCATTATTTTATCTCGCACTGTTTCATCCAGTTGTAAAGGCAATATTGTTTCTAACCCAAATTTATCTTTTCGATAGTAAGTATTCGTAGCTAAAACGCATTACCCACAGCATTTACATTTTCAAAATAAAAAAAATTATCACTCTGCGAACCGGCGAAACGTTCTGACAGTTTCCTGTTTTGTTTGTAAACAAACGTTCGAAACGGTAGCCAACGGTCCACCGGTGGAATCTTGCCCAATCTGCGATGCGTTCGACAACGCACGGCCACTTCCGGCGGTGGCTTTGCACCGAGCCGGACATTTTTCCCCGCAGCACCATTCGCCGAGTGAAAGCGGTTTCTCCCGGCACGGCCACAGTCCCGCCCGAGCCGAGCACCCGCATGAACGAAATGAACATACAGATGCTGTCCGGATCGCTGTATGCGCAGATCTTCGGCCGCTCGCGACACAAACCGCCAGTAGGCGTCTCGGTGCCATCATTGCGACAGGATCTCGAGCGGCATGGAATCGACGCCTCTAAGCCGGTGCTGTTGCCCGACGTTGATTTGAAACTGCCGCCACTGCGCGGCGCCAACATTGAGGAGCACTTTCAAACGATCGCACGGGAGCAGAGTGAACCGTACAGGCTTGCGGTTGAAGGGCTGCCGGAAGTGATACCACCCGTACCGCCCGTTTGGTCCCGGAAAGCCGGTTGGACAAGGTACGATCCGGTAACGGGTGAGGCGACCCCTATCGATTATCCCCCGGACGTGGCGCTTGTCTTCGATGTGGAGGTGTGTGTGCGCGTTAGTCCACTGCCGGTGCTAGCGACCGCAACCGGCACCGATGGTTGCTGGTACTCTTGGGTGAGTCCGGTGTTGGAGAGCGACCATCAAGACGGCCCGAACGACCCTCGTTACACCTTGTCCGATCTGATCCCACTGGAGGCGTCAGACGCGGCAGAAACGCGCCAACCACGCATCATCATCGGTCACAACGTGTCGTACGATCGGGCACGGATCCGCGAGCAGTACTGGGTGCAACCGACCGGGATGCGCTTCCTCGACACGATGTCGCTACACGTGTGCGTGAGCGGTGTGACGAGTTACCAGCGCGCAATGCTCAAATCGAGCCGAAAACTCCCGGCCGAGGACGTCGCGTGGAGCGAACAGAGCGCCCTCAACAATCTGGCCGACGTGTACGCACTGTACTGTGGGCGCGAGCAGGGTGCCGTCCCGGCGAAAGCGAAACGTGATACGTTCGTCGAGGGTACGCTGCAGGACGTGCGGGATGACTTTCAGTCGCTGGTCAGCTACTGCGCGAACGATGTGCGCGCCACGGCACAGATCCTGCAGCGTTTGTGGCCCCTGTTTACGGTGCGCTTTCCGCATCCGGCCACACTAGCCGGCATGCTCGAGATGGGCAGTGCGTATCTGCCGGTGAACGCGAACTGGACGCGCTACCTCACCGAAGCCGACCTCACCCACGAGGATCTCGATCTGGAGGCGCGCCACTTGCTGTCGCAGCGTGCGGATGCGGCCTGCGCCTTGCTGCACGACGGTGCCTACCGACGCGATCTCTGGCTGTGGGACCAGGACTGGACCGTGCAGGAGCTAAAGCTGAAAGCGACCAAGCCGGTAGCCGGCAAAAAACAGAAGGGGGAACAACCGATCGACGAGCCATCCGGCAAGTTTGACTACCTCTACGAGCAGGGGAAGCGGCTCCCGGTCCGGCGACCCCTGCTGCCCGGCTATCCGGCCTGGTACCGAGCGCTGTGTGCGAAACCAACCACCGCCGACTGGCGTCCCGGGCCGGAACTCGGCACCGGCATGCAGATCGCACCGAAGCTGCTGTCCCTGCGCTGGGAGGGCTACCCGCTGCACTACATCCGCGGCCACGGCTGGGGCTTTCTCGTGCCGTTTCGCTACAAAAAAGAGCTGGACAGCGGTGAGGAAGGTTTGTTGCCACTAGCGGAGCTGATCGCTTCCTGTCCGGTGATGCGGGCCGGTTCGTCCGGCGAAGGAGCGGTTCCAGCGAGTGCGGATGCGCTGCAAAGACTCGCCGAGGACGTTGAGCGGACGATCGCGCGCAAGGAGTACTACCAACGGTCCGGCAAGCGTCCCCAAACCACCAAACCGGAAGGATACAGCGGGTCGGGCGTGTGGTGCGATGTGGAGCTGGAAGGTTGCTGCTACTTTCTGCAACTCCCGCACAAGGACGGTGCCGGCCACCGGGTCGGCAATCCGCTCTCGAAGGATTTCCTCGCCAAATTTGCCGAGCACGTGCTGACGGGGGATGGGCGTGCGGCCCAGCGTGTGGTGGAGATCGCCCGCTCGCTCTCCTACTGGCGCAACAATCGCGATCGCATCCGGGGGCAGCTGGTCGTGTGGCGGAGTGGCGACCCGGAACTCGGTGCCATCGTCCCGCAGGTGGTCGTCTGCGGTACGCTCACGCGCCGCGCCATGGAACCGACCTGGATGACGGCGTCGAACGCGCAACGCGAGCGCGTCGGTTCGGAGCTGCGCGCGATGGTGCAAGCACCAGCCGGCTATCGGTTGGTCGGGGCCGACGTCGACAGCCAGGAGCTTTGGATAGCGTCCGTTTTGGGCGATGCCGGCACCGGTTTGCACGGCGGTACGCCCTTCGGGTGGATGACGCTCAGTGGCACGAAAGCAACGCGCACCGACATGCACAGCGTCACCGCCCAAGCCGTCGGCATCTCGCGCGACCACGCCAAGGTGCTCAACTACGCGCGAATCTACGGCGCCGGGCAGCAGTTTGCCGAGCGGTTGCTGAAACAGTTCAATCCCACGCTCACCACCGCCGAGGCCCGCTCGAAAGCGGCCAAAATGTTCACCCTCACCAAGGGCCGCAAGACGTACCGGCTGCGGGAGGAGCTCCGACCCGCGTACCCCTCCCAACCGGCCCGTTCCAGTGCGTACGAGGCGCTCGCGTTGGCCCGCACCTGCAACCGAGCCGTCGGTGAGCTGTTCGAGGGACCGCACTGGCACGGTGGCACCGAGAGCGCCATGTTCAACCGGCTGGAAGCGATCGCGGGTGCGTCCGCACCGGCCACCCCCTTCCTGGGCGGGCGGCTAAGTCGCGCCCTCGAACCCCACCCGGGCAGCGAGGATCGCTTCCTGCCGACGCGCATCAACTGGGTGGTACAGAGCGGAGCGGTCGACTTTCTGCACCTGATGCTGGTCTGCATGCGGTGGCTGATGGGTGGTGCGACCGCGCGGTTGCGCTTTTGCCTTAGCTTCCACGACGAGGTGCGCTACCTGGTGCCGGAACGGTACGCTCATCATGCGGCGCTCGCACTACACGCGACTAACCTCCTGACGCGAGCCTTCTGTGTCCATCGGTGAGATTTAGAGACTATGTGGAACAATTCTAAAC
Organism: Anopheles farauti; assembly: GCA_000473445.2. Taxonomy (NCBI): domain Eukaryota; kingdom Metazoa; phylum Arthropoda; class Insecta; order Diptera; family Culicidae; genus Anopheles; species Anopheles farauti. The sequence continues at coordinate 2,318,571 of KI915047.1, read as the reverse complement.
AATCATCAGTGTATGGTTGTTTTTTAAGCTGTTACATGGTCTGGTAGCTTATTAAGATCATTCATTACGATGAGACATCTTTTTCTGTCTTCGCTCCTCGAAGTTTTTGAAGAATAGCTTCAACAATTTTGCAGAGTGTTTATGACAAAAGTAGATTTCTTTCAAATTTGCTCGCTCATCAACAGCCACAACCTACAAACACACACTCTCTCTCTCTCTCTCTTTCTCTCGTTCGCTTTCCCGCAGCGTTGGCTTTCGCGATCTGCCCCAGTCGGTGGCGTTCTTCTCGTCGGTCGAGGTGGACCGGGTCCTGCGGAAGGAGGCACGGCACGACTGCCGGACACCGTCGAACCCGCACGGACTGCACGACGGCTACGGCATACCGGACGGCGAGTCGCTCGACATCTACCAAACGCTGGCCCGGCTCGATCCAGCCCAGCGTGACATCAGCGACTGGGAGTGGCACCGACCGCACGGCGAAAAGCGAACGTTGTAAATAAATGCTTCGAAAGCGACCGGTCGCTTCGTTTAGTGCGATGACTTGTCGGTGGGAACTTCGTGCACCTGCGGTGGTGCGGTGAATAATTAACGCATCCGAAAGCAAACTGCGTGTGATTGATGTCGGGCGGGTGGGCGGAACGGGGCGGCCCTTAACGAGTGTTTGTTTTCTGCATAAATCTCTAACCTCCCTCCCCCCTACCCGCTTTCCATCCGAAAGTCGCGGTGAGTCCACGTGGAAGTCCACGGACTTCGTAGCGCCCAGTCATGTGCTGGACGCTGGCGAGGTTGATGCTGAGTGCGGGAGCCTGCTGGATATCGTTTGCGCCGTGTGCCGCACTGCTCGCTCCGCCGGATCTGCCAGCGTACAACGCGCGCCTGGAGGATACCCGTGTGGCCGCCATCTTTGCCACCATCAACCATATCGACGTGGTCAACAGTGCGGAACGGTGGCCCGAGCGGGAGCTGTTGCGCCGCTTGCTCCAACATCGCACCGTCCGTTGGTACAACACGACGCCATCCACGCGCTGCAGCGTCAGCGATGAGGACAACATGGCCGCCGACGCGGAGGACGACGCTGGTAGCAGCGAATGTTACGCGTTGGAGGGTCGCAGCGATTCCCGGCTGCACTGGGAGGAGAACCGCACCGGTGGTTACATCATCTACGGCGATCTGACCGAGCTCACGCATTACGCGTGCCTGTTCGAGCCGACCGGTACGTATCTGCTGCTCGCCAACACCGGCGACACTCAGTCGCCGTTCGAGCGCACGTGGTTGCTGCAGTTACTGCGAAGGATCTGGTTCCGGCGCGGCGTCTACCGGGTGTACGTCCAATCGACGGACGCCCTGTACGCGTACGATCCGTTCCGGGTGCCGGAAAACACGCCCGAGTACGGTGCGCTCGTTGAGCTGGGCTACGGAGAGGCCCTGCCGCGTGGACCACCGAACGACTTCGCCGGCTACCCCGTGCGGATCGAGGTGTTCCGCTCGGTGTACAGCAATCCGGTGGAGGACGGACCGAAGACGGCCCCTCTGGCTTACACCGGTGTCGACGTGACAGCCCGTAACGTCTTCTGCCAGGCGCTGAACGCGAGCGGTGAGTTAAGACGGTGAGACTTTGGCAGGCTAGTTTTTTTTTTTTTCGCTGGTAGCTAGCCGGGAACTAGTTAGATTGTTCGACTCTCTTTGACGCTATCAACTATAGGTTAGAAACCAGTAGGGAGGGTTTATAGTTACGGTTTTGTTCTTCTTCACAAGGTCCACTGGAACCATCTTCAGAGAGACTTAACCTCTCTGTTGGGTCCTAACATCTTCTTAACATCTTTAAATACATATTTCCAAAATACACAGGCACACGCAGTCGATCCGGAAGAGGTTTCCTAACCTACCACCTAGGTTTTACCGTGCACTGGAGACCTAGAGTTAGAATTGAATATCAGATTGAATACCTCTTGTAGCATGTGGACGTTAGGGATAACTTCAGGACCAGCTAGAAACAGACCCGCGGGGACGCTGTAGAAAGACTCTCGACTCTCGACTCTCGACTCTCGACTCTCGACTCTGACACACTGCCACATCTCGTACGCTTCCAGTGCTGGACGTGCCGGCCGACCGGGATCTGTTCGGTGATCGGCAGCCGAACGGCAGCTTCACCGGTGCGCTCGGTCGGCTGATACGGCGCGACGTGGACATCGTCTTTACCGGCTTCTTCGTGAAGGACTACAGCACGCGCGCGATCGACTTCACGGCCGGGCTCTACTCGGACGCGGTGTGCTGCCTGGTGCGGAAGGCGCGCCGCATCCCGGAGGCGCTCCTGCCGCTGTACATCTTCCCGGGCGACATCTGGGCGCTGCTCGGGCTGCTGGGGCTGCTCTGTGCGTGCGTTTGGTGCGCGCTGCGCTGGTTCGTGGCCGGCCAGGTCCGGAGCACGCGGTTCTGGTCCCGCCAGCACCGGCTGGCGGTGTTGTTCAATCTTCCACGCCGCTTGCGCCACGCCAGCCACCGGCGCCTGATGCTGCAGCTGTACATCGATGCGTTCATGCTGCTGGTGAGCGCACCGTACCTCCGGTTCACGCGGTCCGGCGTCGAGCGGCTCTTCCTCACCGGGCTGCTCATGGTCAGCTTGATCTTCGTGTCACTGTACCAGTCCGGGCTGTCGTCGGTGTTCTTTAACCCCCTGTACTACCCGGACATCAGGACGCTCCAGCAGCTGGAGGAAACCGGGATGGAGATCCCGGTGAAGTATCGCGGCTTCATCGACGATGTGTTCGCCGTCAACTACAGCCGGCTGATGGATTCGCTCCGCGGCCGGATGCGCCACCTGCAGGTGAAGGAGTCGATGTTGGCGCGCGTCGCACGCCTCGGCAACATCGCGACCGTCACACGCAAAACGACGCTCGCACTGGACAACGCCATCTACTTGACGACCCGCCAGCTGCACATGGTGCCGGAGTGCCCGCGGACGTACATGCTCGCGTACGTGACGCCGCACCGGTCGGTGTTTGGGGAACGCTTCAACAAGATCCTGCTGCGGATGGTGGGCGGCGGCCTCGTCGACCACTGGATCGATGAGGCACGGTACGAGTGGACGCTGCGCAACTGGCGCGTCGTGCAGGAAATGCTCGAATCGAACTTCAAAATCCTTACCGTGCTGGACATGCAGTTCGCTTTCTACGTGCTAGCGATCGGGCTCTCCTTGAGCGTTGGTGCGATCGGTGTCGAGCTGGTGCGCTTTCGACGTGCGCACAAAGGCGGTAAGGCGCACATCATCTCCTAACTTAAGCTATTCTCGCAGCAATACGCGGCGTACCTCATTTGAAAACGGAAAAAAGATATTAACACGATAAATAAACGCGAAGAAAAATGCGTCACTCTAGCTGTTTTTCGCTTTTGTAGTTCAATTCTGTTTTATTCCCGCTGTTATACCATCGATAACATCCAATTCATTCGCGGGCATCCAAATCGCTGTTTGCCGTTTTGGGCAATCGCTTGCAGCCTAGTTGCAAGCCGTACCATGTCGCTAAGTCTACAAGTGCCCTGACTCCAAACAGCCGCGCAGAGAAAAAAAAATATAGAAGAAGATGTAGAGCTTCCAGCTTTCCCTACACATTTCGCATCGTTTTGGCAATTTCTAGTTTAAGTCAAGTAAATATGTTTGTCGGTGTGGGTATTACTCGTTCCGTTCCGCTTTCCTTGTTTAATCCGCCGTCGGCACGAAATTCTAACTATTACCCAGCTAATCTAAAAACAAAAAAAAACCCTCTCACTGCAAATTGACGTGAGAGGCCCTCCTCCACTAGACCCGCGCACCGGCCGGTTTTTGTCAGCGGCAAAGAGGCTCGGTTACTCACAGTGTCCTATCGGTTGCGTGGTTGCTGTCGTAAATTCCTTCCGGCGTACGTAAAAGCTAATCTAACCCGGAGCAGGCGGAGCTTCCCCGCAAGACTGGTAATTCTGCTGCTGTCGTTTCGGTCAAACGCTTCGATCGACGATATGCTAGCTCCCGTACGCCGTTCCCTAGCTTAACTGCAAATTTTACAACTATGTATATAATGGTTAAGTTTCTATCCAGCGCTCTTCCCTCTCCTCTTTCCTACGAATATTTCATCCAGCTCCTATCCTTGCTTTTATTCCGCTCCTGTTCTTTTTTTTTATCCAGCTCCTGTTTTCATTAGAAATAATTGTTTGTAATGTTGAAGTAGTTCGGGAAATTATCTAAACGCCTTAGTGCTAGAGAGAAAACAGACTAAAAACTATCATTCGCACCCCCAGGACGGCAAGCAACTAAATGGCGCAAGCTGCTCGCCGGAAACCTGTCGTTCGTTAAATAATACAAACTGCGCATAGGATACGGCACCGGTGTTACGATACAAAGCATAGTTGCCGTGAAATGCCGTGCCTTCGTTGCCCGCACCGGGCCGGATCAACTATCGCTAGGTGCTTGTTTTTGCTTCTCTTCCCTGCTTGGCTCGCTCCACGAGCCGCTGGTATCGTTTCGCGCCCGCTGCGCAACGTGTCGTCGGCGGCTGTGTCGATAGATGAAAGAGATGAGTTGCGCCACTCGCTCTCTCCCTCTACCGGGTGGGACCGCAGGAAGCAAACGCGCCAAGAAACTTACTATTAAGCAACGTAAATAATCTCTTATAAACTAGCCAAAAAACAAAGAAAAAAATAGCTTAAACCTAGGCCCGATGAGCCCAGCGCCTCCCCCCTTAGCCCTCCGCCGTGAGCGGATCGCGCGCGTGATGGATGCGCACGTGCTTGTTGTGGTTCGTCTTGGTCGCGGACGTCTTGCCGCAGATGTTGCACGTGAACGGGCGCTCGCCGGTGTGCATGCGCTGGTGCTCGGTCAGGTAGTACTTGCGGTGGAACTCGCGGCCACACTCGTCGCACCGGTAGCCCTTGTTGCTCTCGTGCTCGCGCGTGTGCCGCAGCCAGTTGTACTTGCGGATGAACTGGCAGCCGCAGTGGTTGCACGTGTACGGCCGGATCGAGCGGTGAGCGTTCACGTGCGTCACGTAGTCGGACTCGCGCACGAACGCGCTCGGGCAGTGCGTGCACTGGTACGGCTTGAGCGTCGGGTTCGCGTGCGTCCACTTGTGCTGCTTCAGGTTCCAGTTGGTGGTGAACCGCTTGTTGCAGATGCCGCACGCGTACGCCATCCGCTCCTTCGTGTGCGTCTCGAGGTGCCGGCGCATGCTCGTCTTCGTGTACGGCTGCTGGCAGATCGTGCACGGCTCGGTGCGCGTCTCCTCCAGCTGCGCGTACTTGTCGGTGTGCGACAGCCGGATGTGGCGCGTCAGGCTGTTCCGGTGGATGAACTTCTCGCGGCAGTACGGGCACGCCTTCGGCTTCTTCTCGTGCGTCTCCTTGTGCCACTCCATCTTCGCGACGCTGTGGAACACCTCGCCGCACTGCTGGCACACGTAGTCCTCCTTGGCGGCGGTGCGATTCTGGTGGTTGCGCTTCCGGTGCTGGGCGAGGTTCGAGAAGCGCTTGAACGACCGGTTGCACTGCTTGCACTTGATCGGCGCGTAACCGGTGTGCACGCGCATATGCTCGATCAGCTTCTGCTTGATGACGAACTGCTTGCCGCACGTGCGGCACTCGTGCTCCTTGATGCCGAGGTGGCGCTTCACGTGGAGCGAAAAGTTGCGCCACTGCTTGAACTGCCGGCCGCACGAACCGCACGTCACCGGATGCTCCAGCAGGTGCTCGTTGAACAGGTTGAACCGCTCGAACTGGTGGCGACAGGTGCTGCACTGGTAGCTGCGATTGCGCCCGGCGGCACCCAAGAACGGACCGCTCGACGAACCGTCGGCGCCCGGGAGACGCGCCAGCACCAGCTCCGGTTTCTGCTCCACCGGCACCAGTTCGCCCCCGCCCGCTGACAGACCCATCACGCTCGTACCGCTCGTACCGGCCACCGCTTCCATCGCACCGCTCGTGCTCGGCATCACCATGAACGTGCTCTTCACCAGCATCGACTTGCGCTGCACCTCCTGCAGCATCCACTCGTAGTTCATCACCACCGGCGGCAGACGCTTTACCGACGACGAATGCGCCACCACCGACAGTGCGCCCGCCTCCGCCTCAACCGTCTCGCTAGCACCACCACAAGCACCGGCCGCCGCAAACGACATCAGCATCTGGCGCATCTCGTCCGCGTGCACCGCCTGCTGGTGGACGCGTCGCAGCTTGATCGAACCGAACGTTTTCGGGCAGTGCGCACACCGGTACGTGCGGGACACACCGCTACCGGACGGCTTTGGTCCGCGTTGGGCTCGCTGAACAGCCGAACCGCCGTTGCCGCCACCCTCCGCCATCATCAGCGTGACTTTTTCGCTCAAACCGAAGAACGACGCGGACGACGAGTGGCCCGCTTCCTCGTACTTAGTTTCGCACATTGGCAGGACGCTTTGCTGCTGCTGCTGCTGCTGGGGAGCCCCATCCTCGTATACGATCAAGTTCTGGAGGGTGCTCTTCATCAAACGGTTGCGTGTCGTTTCGTCCATGTCGGCCGTGTCCGTATCGATGTCGTGATCCTGGTGCGCTTGGTGATGCTGCTGCTGATCCAGCAGCGCGAGGTCCTGCTGCTGCGGTTCTATCTTCCCTGCCGTTGCTATGATTCCGATTCCACCCATCGGCAGGTGCTCCGGTGCGAGTCCCAGCGGCTGGTGCTGCTGCTGCTGCATGTGCGGACCTCCCTGCTGCTGGTGCAACGATGCTGAGGTTGCCGAAAATTGGCTGTAATTCCCATGAGAAAAAAAAGAACACTCTTTAATGTCGGCAATATATAGTTCATACACGCGCTGGTTCTAATCGATTTGTATTAACCATTGGTAAAAGGTTTGCTCAATTGCTTAAAATATGAGGCAAAAAGAGTGAGACTCTACTGTTGGCATAAAAAAGTGCTTCATGAATTATTAATTTTTAATTTTTAATATTATTATTGCTTAAAAAATTGAGCAATTGAGCAAACGTGCGTGCTTCCAGTGCTTCGCTTCAAATGGTTGTTACATTGAGTCCGGGAGGGAAGAAAGCAATGTACGTACAATGCAACCCTTGTTAGCGGAATTTGCCCACTGTTGCCGCTACCAAACTGCGGTTGCTCCGGCGGCGTGTAGTAAAACTGCACGTTGTTGCCCGCAAACATGCTCTGCGTGCGGCTGCTCAGATTCCAGCACTCCTGCGCGGTGGACAGATCGTACGAGCTCGGATAGATCGGCATGTTGTCGCCGACCGCGTACAGCTGCAGGATAAAAAATTAAATTAAAAAAAAAAATCTCTACACAAAGCGCACCAAAAAACGTACCCGATGATTCCAGGACGTGACATCCATGTCGCCATTGCTTTCCTGCTCGGAGATTTCGCCCTTCGCCGGCATCTTCTCGTCGGTGCGGATGTTCAGGCTCTCGGTGGACGGTGCACGCTCCATCAGCAGGCTCGCGGCCGACGCGCTCGAGCAGCTCGATGTGGTGACGGTCGCGTTGGACGAGTACATCGACGACGAGGAGTTGGAGTGTTGGGAGCAGCTGGCGCTCGCTTTAGCCGTCGTTTCCTCGTGGGCGGTCGAGGCACCGGTGCCTTCTCCTTCGCCTCCGGACACACCACCCGTGGTCGCGGTGCTGACGGTGTTTACCGTCGTGGCACTGGCGCTCGCAGTCACGACCGCGATCGCAACGCCCCGCTTGCGCAAGAAGGTGGCCGTCGAGGAGCAGGAAGCGCCCGAAGTGTCCTCCTCGTAGATGCATGCCGCTTCGCCCGCCGACGGCACCGGTTCCTCACGTTCTACCTTCGCCGGCACCGGCGGTACCGCTTCCTCGCCGCTGGCAGAAGGCGCAGGCGTTTGTTTCCCGTGCCAGTACGATCCCGGTGCGGACGTGATGCGTATCTTCGGACGCCGAGGTACGTAGGCGTCACCGGATGCGGACGACGACGACGAGGACGGTCCAGCCTCGAGCTGGTCCCGATCCATCCCATCCATCGCTGTTACTTCCACTGGCAGCGTTCGCACATGTGACGCGAACTTCGACGCTTGCGTGCTCGCGTAGCGGTGCCTCCCATCCTTCTCGTCCTCGTCTTCCGCGTCGATCATGGTGACGCTGCGCTTGCGGGCGACCGTGTGCCCTTGGAGCATCTTGGGCGGTGCGACGTTGCCCTCGTTGGCGGATGAGGCGGTGTACTCAGCGTGCTGCTGCTTTCCGCTCTGCTGCTTTCCGCTCTGCTGCTTTCCGCTCTGCTCGTAGTAGGGAGGGGCGCTTCCGGAGCGCATTTTGGAGGCTTGCATCCGCATCACTTTCCCCATCCCCTCACCCTGCTGTTCGCCCTCATCCTCGTCCTCCCCTTGCTCGTCCTCTTCCCCGTCCTCGTCTTCCTCCTCCTCGTCGTCCTCATCCTCGTCCTCTTCCTCCTCCAATTCCTCCTCCTCCTCTTCCTCCTCGTCCTCCTCGTCCATTTCCTCTTCCTCCTCTTCCTCCTCCTCCTCGTACTCGTCGTCGATATCGATCGGTTTGTCCTCCTCCTCGTCCTCATCATCCACGTCGATCGTTTCCAGCGACATCTCCATCGCCTCGGCCCGCTCCTCCATCACCAGCTCTTCCAGCTGGTCAGCCGCACCGCCCAGCTCGGCTTCTTCCGGGACAAGCTGGGCACCACTGTCGCTAACACTGTTGCCACTGCCAACGTCGCTCACCAGGATGATCTCCTCCTCATTCTTCGGCAGCGGATAGTAGTGCGTTTCACCTGCCTCCCCAACGTACGAGATGTTATACGCACCGACATCGATCTCGTACGGGCGTATTTCGCCCACCGCCTGGCGCATCACCTCCCGCTTGATCGGTGACGTCTTCTGTATGACGGCGGCCGTCGCCGATTCACCGCCCGGCTGCTGTTGCTGGGCAGCCGTTGTACAAACGACCTCCGCCAGCGTGCTCAACGCGGTCGCATCCAGATCAAACACACCGCTCGCTTCCGACTGCTGCTGCTGCTGCTGCTGCTGCTGCTGCTGCTGCTGCTGCTGCTGCTGCTGATGTGCCGGTTGGTGATGCTGCTGCTGCGAACGTGATGCGAACTTCTTCGGTATCGGGAAGCGTCCGTGCGACTGGCGGGATTGCTTACCACCGGTGCTATTGTTCGCCTGCGGTGGCTGGGACTGCTGGCCAATCGCCATAGCGTTCGCTTTCGGTGTGACCGTTGTCGGCAGCAGTATCTTCACCATCTTCGTGTCGTCAGGCGAAGATGCGGCTGCTGGTGCGGGCGGTGTTTGTGGAGTTTTTTGAATGACGCTCGTCATCATGGCGCTAGTTTTGGTCGATGTGACCGCCGCACGCTCCATCACGCACCCTGCTGAGGTGTATTTCATTTCTTGCCATTCTTGCTGCTCCTCCTGCTCCTGTACGATTTGTTGCTCTGCCTCCTGCACCACCACCACCTCCTGCTCCCCTTCCCCCACCTCCAGTCCATCTTCTTCTATCTCTTCCTCATCCTCCTGCCATTCAACGCCCGTTTCGCCATAACTTACGCACTCCGATGCGCATACATACGGTACTTCGGACACTTCGAACTTCCGTACAGGCGCAAGGTGCTGCTCCTGCTGAGGGTCGATGTATGCCTGGACTGGCTGACTTGACGACCGTTGGGAGGAAAATGCGAGCAACGAACGGCCACCGGCGGAGGCAGAACTGCCGCGCTGATCGCTCTGGTGCGGAATCAGCGCCGTTTTATCGCCCACGATCGCCATATTGCCCGCATTCAGGTGCGTAATGATGTCCTGAAAGTCTTTTAAGTCGCTCTGCAGCTTCACATCGCTCAGCACCTGCACCATGTTGGTTTTGGGGGGCGTCAAGTTGGTCGATGATTGCGAGCCTGAGATCGCCGCTGTATTCGACGTCGTTGCGGACCCGGTCGACACGGTGGAAAAGCTCTGTTCGACTTTCAAACCCGTTTCGCTGCCATCGTTCGAAGCTGGTTTGCTGAATGGTTCGCTGAGGGTTATCGCTTTCGAAAGCTGGAACGTTGCCGACGGTTGACTCGCGGGTGCAATGTGGGTGTTGGTGGTAACGGTGGACGTCACCGCACGGCTGTACGGTGGCGGTGGCCCCGAGTAAAGCTCGTTCGTGTAGCGCGGATAGATGGCAGAGGTGGAGCCGGCAGTTGCAGGTCCACGACCATTCGACGTACCCGGCTGCAGCTCGACCGCGTATTCCTCCTCGGAAGAGATGGATGTCACCGACGTGGAAGCTGCGACCGGTATCGGCTCCTGCGGAATTACCTGCCCCTTGAAGAAGGTGACATTATTCAGTTGAAACCCTGGCACACCGTACGCGTTCATCGTCTTCACCACGATCGGGGCCGACATGGTCGATGGGTTTCCGAGCAGCGCGGATGCCGAACCGGCCCCATCCAGGTAGATTGATTGCGCTGCTTCGTAGCTCGAGCTCATCTGCCGCGAACTGGCTGGCGGCGAATCGGACAGCACCACCGTCGTCGACGTCGTCGTCTTTGTCGCCACCGGGGGTGTCTCTTCCGCCCCTTCAATCTCGATGACCTCACTCGGTGGCCCATTCTTGGTCAACAGCCAGCTCTTGACCAACGCACTAATCACTTTCTCCTTGGGATGCGTGTCCAGATGTTCGGCTAAGTTCATCCCAGAACGAAGATAAAGTGTGCATACGGGGCATTCGATCTCCATTTTGCTGCTTTTTCCTGGGCTCTGGGCCGGGCTTCAAGGTTGAGGTTTACTCCCAGTCACGCCCGGCCCGGCTGTGCTCGCTGCTTCTTCTCTCTCTCTTTCTCTATTTAGGATTCCTTTACTCGCAAGCTGGATAGAAAGGGACTGGAAACGGGCTCCATCACCAACCGAGCAAGAAGCAAATAAGCTGTACGCGCCTGCCTGCTGTTTCTGCCTGAGAGTAGCGGAGTTTGTAAAGAACACGGTGCAGTCCTCGACTGTGCTGTTGCGATGCCGGAACTACTAACGGGTAAGAAAACAAAAGAAACACAGCAACTCGATTAACCGTGCGCTGAACACTTGACTATTATTGCTAAGGCGTTGGAGAGTGCGAGAAAGAAAGAATGATTCTTCAACGGAAAAGCTGTGCTCAAATGTATTGTTCTACTGTTAGGATACGAACACTCAAGCAAACACACACACGCATGTGAATCATTTTTCTTCGAAAAGCGGATTCTGCTGTAAGGAAGCACCCCCACAGATCTTTTGTCACGGCCGTACGAGATTGAAGAGTGAGAATATTGATAGATGGAGCCAGCCCAAGCTTCGGCTGGTTTCGGTTGATGCCGGTTGAGGTGCGTTGATGCTACGAACGTTGATTGCTGATTGTTACACTTTTCCCCTATCTGCCTTCCCCGCCCACCTTATCTAACCATCGCCTACCTAACGCACGAAATATGGTGACGGAACGCAACGATATGCACTGTTATTGTCGGAATGGATATTCGGAGGCGGCCATCTTGTTACTGCTCGAAAACGCGAAAAGATGTGGTTTTCTTCTGTGGTTCGCTTTCCTTTTCCGCAGTAGACTGCGCGCTGTTTACGACGGATTCGTCCTATCAGTTAGCGTTCGGACTAAAAAAGCACTAAAATCTCTGCCTACCTAACCCGTGTTTCCGTCAGTTGCAACACTTTCGCGACCTCCAACCTTCTTTCTGTGTTTGGCGCACAGCACGATCCAACAAGGTTGTACAGTTTCCAGCCGTATAAGAATGCTACCCTATCATCTCGCAGTGCGAACACTTTTGGCTCACTTTTCTACTAATTCTTACCTACGCTACACGAGGAAGTTAATCCCGCGCTAATCGGGGCAGGAAACGAACCAAAGAGCTCTGCACGGCTGGATACAACTGCACTATTTCAACAGAAAAGGAATAATGGCCTCCGAATCGAAAATCGACAAAAAGATGATGGTGGACATGGTCGTGTATGTGTTCGCTTTTTGTCTTTCATTTCACTCTCGCTGACACCCACCACTGTCGCCCACTCGTTCGTACACACGCAACGCAAGCCTGCTACCCAGCGCTCGATCTCATTCTCTCTCTCACACACTCACACACAGAAACGATGCGAGTCTCATCGATCGCTTCGCCTCGTTCGCTCAAACGACCGAACACGCTTGTTCTCACTCACTCTCGCACGCACACATCCTCACGCGACATGACCAGCAACACTAGCAGCAAAATTCCCAAAATCGATTCCGAACGGAACGAACCCCACTTTTGTACCACAGCACAATAGGAATTTGGAAACTCTCACGCAAGCTATTTTCACGCGTACCAATATCCAACTTTAACTCACCTAATGGCGTATGCGGGAGAAAATAACTAATTTGTCACTAATTTCTGATTTTCTACACCGTAAAACTATTTAACTCCACCGAAGCTAGCTACGACTGAACGTCGAGCTCTGCTGGGTTCTTCTAGCACACACACACAACTAGCTGACACATGACACAATGCACGGTGGCATACTGCTACGGTCATGTTTTTGAACCGTTCAGCGTGCCCAAGGTTTGTAGAGTTTGTCAGACAAAAATTTAAACTTTAACGGTTCTAGATGAAAACAAAAGCACTAACAATGAGAATGTATTCATCAAATTTACTTCGAATCACCGAAAAAACTCTTCTTTGTATTCGGTTCCCCATTATCATTAATTGCGAATTGCTGTTCGCTTCTAAATGTGCTCGTAGCTCTTCTCTAAAACTCGAACTTGATTTGATATCGAGCTGATATTCTCAGGCAGTGCCAAACAGCGTTTTCAGATTTTGTAAGCGTTCTAAAGGAAATGTATTGTTTCAATGATGCTTCTCACTAGGTCTAGAACTCTTTCTCGATAATAGAAAACACTCCAGGTTCACTGAAATGGTTTGTTTTTATAATAAGCATGAAACATCGTGACATAAACATGTGAAATAAAATCAACAGTTTTATTATCCGATGATCGGTTAAGAGATTTTGAATAAACCCAATCAATGTGGTATAAAAAGTGTGGTTGGGAATGCTCGCCCGGAAAATGTCCAAAAGACTGAATTTTAATATCATATAATATGATTGTCTACTCAAACGATAGGCGGCGAATGGAAAGCGAGTAATTCCACGCATCGACCATCGGCGCAATTGAACTTCATGATTAAAATGAACGAACACGGCACAAGCAGACTGCAAAGAGGGGATGAAAAAAGACAATAAAAAATGTTTCTCGCAATCTCAAAACGTCATCGCCGTCTGCCTGCCTGTGTGTGCATCTGTTGGTGTGTGCGTGTATGCATTGGATTGAAAGTTGTCGTTTTCGTTCTCAGCTGTCAAAGAAGGCTGTGTGTGATCATCATCAGCAGCAGAGACGAAAAGCAGTAAAATTGTATTTATTTTTTAGACTATGTTGGACGTTTGTCGTTTTTCGTGTACGAAAAGTCCAACCAGACCCGAGAAATACGCCCCGCCGAAAAGCGACCATCAGCGGAAAGGGAAGCAGTGAAGACGTTCGTAGCCAGCGAGAAACCCAAGCATCCCAGAGGTCCCCGTCCCCGTCCTTCCCGTACGCCGTGTGCACACCCTTCGCAGCTGCACACCTGAATTATCCTCCCATCCGTTTATTCCTGGTCCCTAGCTTTCCAAGTATGGCCAGCGACAGCGATAGCTCGGACGAATTTTACGACGCCCTGGACGATAGCTATACCGCAGGTGGAGGAGGTCCCAATTCCAGCAGGTAGGGCAACGCGCTGTGTTTGTCTTGTTCGTTTTGCCAGCGAAATCTGAAGCGTGACTAATGTGACGCACATTTTTACTGCACCTGATTACGCAGGCGACGTTCCGACAAATCGAACCTCGAATCCGGCGCTGGCACGTCGAACGATTCGAATGTAACGAGCGACCGGACCACGGCGCTACAGCACCACCACAAGGAATCGGCCGCCCCGAGCAACCGGATGACATTGCAGGCTAGCACCACGAAAGGCCCGACGGCGGGATCCAGCGCCACCGTGACCGACCAGCCACCCTTTAAGGAACCGAAATCGGTAAGTGTATGTGTAGCGGAATAGCTTTTCATCTTTCCACCCAACACCCGGTACACCGTTTTGCTTGGTCCCCCTGTTGATCTGCATGAGCATAAAGTTTTGATTTTCTGTTTGTTTGTCTGTTGTTGGCAATTTTTGATCCGTGGCGATGTAGTGCTTCGTTCACGTCCCAGTACTTAGCGTAGCGATGGGTTCATAAACACTCCTACATCCCGTAACGTCCGAACGCACCAAATTGCGGCAACATGACACGTATTCAATCAACGGATTCATCAATCAAAACTGCAATCAGCAAGCCGCACACCGTACCGATCAAACCTCACCACAGCCAATCATCAACCATTCATAACGAAAAGCGACACCAGACGCTTACACCCCACTCGGCGGTGTTCCTGTTAAACGCAGCCGAATTGCTTTTACATATTTCGTGTCCGCACCGAACGAATACGTGGAACGCAGTTCACATCTCACCCATTCCGTCCTGTCCCCAGTCGCTACCTTCACCTAGCTATTCTAGTTACCGTTGTTACTATTTCCGTTTTTCCGTTCTTCTTTCAACCGTAGCTTCGTAGTCAGCGGTTTCACGAGCTGCGCCAAAGCATGCAAAACGACGAAGACGAGAATCCGGGCAATATACTGACGCCTGACTCGCAGGTACTATTGTTCCCTCAGGCACGTCCACTTTGGGGTGCATCCCTCTTCCTAGTCAAGTTCCATCTCCCCATCAAGGTTTCCCTGTAGGAGATAATACAACAAACGATATTGATGTTTAAATTCGTAAAAAGCTAACCAAAAAACCTAATTTTAACAACTACAAAAAAAAGCTAAACAAGACCGGATCCAGAATCTTCGTTTTGGTTCGGTTCGATTTATGAACGTGTATTTGTTAGGTTTTTGTTAGTTCGTGGAAACGAACGATTGGGTGGTATTGCGTCCTACCGCTCTCAGCTCATCGCTTCCGTTTCCGATTAACAGCTCTTTTCTGCTCTTCTTCTTTCTGCATCTAACGTAAACAGTAGAATGTTCGCCGTAGAGTAATGGTATTCGTTAGTTTAGTTATCTCCTGCCAAAACGTTTTCGTTACTAAACAAATGTAACAATTCTTTTTTGTTATTTTGTCAAACAATTATCCCATGTACTCACACCTTTCTTTCGTTTTCGCTGCACGTGCGTGCCTGCGTGTGGGTGGGGCTGTGTTGCCGCATTGCAGAATAGCTCGGTCGAGGGTGTGTATATAGCGCCGAGCCGCTCCAACTATCCGTTCCGCGTGATCGAGAGCGATGTGGCCAGCATTCACAGCATTTCCTCACTCGGCATCGTCGGGCGCATCATGGCGGGCGGAAGTATCGATACGAATGGTAAGTTCATAAACGCCTGCGCCTGTTTATCGTATGGGTCAGTAATCGGAATTACCCTTCAACTCAATTTCAGCGCTTAGCGTCGGCTCGTCCAGCGTAAAGCAGCTGCAGGCAGCTAATAAACAGCAAGGCAATAAAAAAGCCACCACAACCACTGGTGCTACCGGTCAGAAGACAGCAGGTACGTTGTACATACTGACAGCAGAGTGCTTGATTTAAATTTGGCTTGGAACGATGTTGGATGAACGTTCTGTCGGGAATACAAGTAGATACAATTAGTTACAAATTCTTATTTAAATATAATTCTCCTGCGCTATGCTAGCGCCACCTAGTGATCGGGATCTAGCATAGCGCAACGGCAGCGATCATTGAATGACAGCTGTTTGTTTTTGTTTACAATCGGTTTATCGCTTTCGTGCTGCTCACAAAACAGTTTCAGATAACTTAATGGCAAGCAATCATTGAAGTGTTTCCAATGGATCCATTCTACGCTTTGTCAACACTTCAGATTCTTATCTTCGGTTCTTTCTCTTCTCAAAACACTCATGCATACATTCTCTATCACTTCCGCACAGATCCAGATGTTATCCCCAGCACAAAGCAACACCTGGCCCATTCGAAAACGGCCGATGCGACATTTGCTGTGCCTGCTCCCGCCGCTGGTACAGCCCCCAACCGTCCGGTCGCTCCACCCCGGCGGAAGAAGAAGACGCGCAAACTGTCGAGCAGCTCGTCTGAGCAGTGCAACATGAACGAGGGTCTCAAACTACCACCGGCGGACAGCTCATCGAGCGAGGTGCTGATGGTGAAGCTTCCCGGCCCAGCTGCCCCATCCATTGCCACCACCACTGAATCCACCATCGACGTCACCACCACCACCACTACCAGCAACACGAGCCAAAACACCGGCCTGAACGGTGTGAGTAGCGCGGGCTCCACCGGTTCGGACGCGACCACAACCGGTGGCGACAGTATCAGCGGCCAGACGTTACCCTCACCCGCCACGCTCGAGTCAATCACGCGTGAAATCGAAAACTCCTTCGAGGAGGCCGCATCCGTCGCGAGTGCTGGTGGCGGTGGGAGTGGATCGTTGACGCGCATCACACACCAGCCGGGCGGTCAGTCCAAGTGCAGCCATATCAGCCCGACGGGCAGCCTGAAAAGCATTTCCACCGGACCATCCTCGCACGTGAGCTGGACGGATAACGCGCAGGGGCTGAACCTGTACAAGGCCACCAAGGGCCAGTACGTGGTCAAACCGACGGATGGGGCGTTCAACAAGGCGGAGGGTCCGTCGCGGGACGAGATCGCACGGGTCGAGCGCATTCGGCGCGAGTTTTTCCGTAATCTGGACAGTGTGCGAGGTACGGGCGCGATCGGGAGTGTGCCGGGTGGTGGTATCGGTGGAGCGCCGGGTACCTCCGGCATGGGTTCGATCGGGACGGTACTCGGACCGGGGGGCGGCGGCGGCGGCGGTAGCCATCGGAAAAACTTCTCCTTCACCGGCACGAACAGCCTGGAGGGTGGGATGCGGCACGGGAGTCTGGTGGCGAAGCAGCTGCAGCTGCGCGAACGCCGCAAGTCCGCTGGGGACGAGGAGCAGTTCAAGCAGATGAACATGTACGTCCGGACGCGGACCAGCTCGGGCAAGCAGCTGACCGACATGGAGATACTGGAGCAGGTGCCGGTGAAGAATCTGGACACGGGCGAGAACTTTCCGCTGTCGGCGGTGGAGGAGAAACTGCCGCAGTGCATCAATCCGCTCTCCCTGCACATCATGCGCCTGACGAGCCACATCCCGGAGACGGACGAGGAGTCGGTCGGGCCGCAGCCCGACTCCGACTCGATCCAGCCCGGGTACGAGGAGGAGCTGGAGTCGGAGCTCGGGCTCGAGGGCGGCCGGCTGAAACGGCGCACCGCCCGGCTGAAGCGGTTCTTCCGCTCGACGGCGAAGAAAACGGTCAGCAAGGCGAAGTCGATCGCGTCGGAGGTGTCGCACGCCCGGCACAAGGAGGATGTGGCCGACATCCAGGACGTGAGCAACCCGGAGCAGAACATCAAGATCAAGGCGTCCAGCACGAACAAGGGCCCGTACGATTTCGCCAAGCTGCAGCACGTGCAGGATCTGACCGGCGAGCACACGGTCGCGGTGTGGTGCATGAAGTTCAGCAGCTGCGGCCGGCTGCTGGCGACCGCCGGCCAGGATCGCGTCCTCTGCATCTGGGTGCTGAAGGACGCCTACCCCTTCTTCCAGACGATGCGCACGAAGTACAACGCGGACCAGAAGTCGTCGCCGACGCCGTCGGAGGAGGCCCTGAACGCGTCGCTCAGCTCGTCGCTGATCGCGCCGGACGAGGCGGCCATCCTGCCACCGCCGGACGACGCATCGCCCGGGCCGTTCATGCCGCGCGCCTTCTGCACGTACGCCGGCCACACGTCCGACCTGCTCGACGTGTCGTGGTCGAAGAACTACTTCATCCTGTCGAGCTCGATGGACAAAACGGTGCGGCTGTGGCACATCTCGCGGCGCGAGTGTCTCTGCTGCTTCCAGCACATCGACTTCGTGACGGCGATCGCGTTCCATCCGCGCGACGATCGCTACTTCCTGAGCGGCAGCCTCGACGGCAAGCTGCGGCTGTGGAACATCCCGGAGAAGAAGGTCGCCCTGTGGAACGAGGTGGACGGCCAGACGAAGCTGATCACCGCGGCGAACTTCTGTGCGAACGGCAAGTTCGCCGTGGTCGGCACGTACGATGGTCGCTGCATCTTCTACAACACGGATCAGCTCAAGTACCACACGCAGATACACGTCCGGTCGACCCGGGGGCGGAATGCGATCGGGCGCAAAATCAGCGGTATCGAACCGATGCCGGGTAGGTTTCGGGTGCACTCCTCCCTTTCGCTCACTGTTTCGCTCACGCGCTTTGCACTCGCTTTTGCAGGTGAAGACAAAATTCTGGTCACCTCGAACGACAGCCGGATACGGTTGTACGATCTGCGCGATCTTAATCTGAGCTGCAAATACAAGGGCTATCTGAACTCGTCGTCACAGATCAAAGCCTCGTTCAGCCAGGACGGGAAGTACATCATCTCGGGCTCGGAAAACCAATGCATCTACATCTGGAAGACGCGCCACGAGTACAACAAGCTCAGTTCGGTAGGTTACGGGCAGGTGTTTTTTTTTTGTTCCCGCCAGATTGTTTTCACGAACAATCCTCACTTCTCTATGAGGTATTTTTCCAAGCATCGTACTAGTTGCAGAATTTCATGCGATTTCTCGCAAACAGCCGATTGCAAAAAGCCGTTTCTTTTTCAACCATCAGGTGATCAAAATGCGTGAAAATTTGAACGAAAATCAGAAGAAAGAGAAATTAGTTGGAGTGAATGGGAAAAAAATTGATGGTATTTCAACCTTAGTTGACTGCTGATTTGGCGGTGGCGATTCGATAACTCCACGCTTCATTATAACACGTTCTTATTTCGTTGCCCAACAATTGCTACAGGTTCGACGGGATCGAAGCGACTTCTGGGAGGGCATCAAGGCGCACAACGCAACCGTGACGTGTGCTATCTTCGCACCGAAGCCCGAAGCGATCATCATGCCCGATCCGGACGAGACGAACCCGGCGAACGTAAGTGTCGCGAGCGCTACCCTCCACCGCTCATTTCACAACCGTCTTTTCTACCACGTTGTCGCAGATCTCCATCAACCAGTCGTTCGCGGAGCAGAGCAAAAAGGCTTGCCGGGGGTACGTGATGGTGAGTGCGGATTTCAGCGGCTGCATCAAGGTGTTCATCAACAAGACGAAACCGAAGCACAGCAGCCTACCGTACACGGCAATAGCGGACTAGGGAGGGGCGTGATGCACGGAGCGGTGCCTTTCGGGAGCATGGAACGGAAGCAAGTCAGCAATGAGCAATGGGTACCGGCCAGTCTGCCAGCAGTGCTACGACCCGTTTTCTCCCTCCACGGTCCCGCTCAGGCTAGCACGCAACGTGCGGAAGCTACCTGCTCCTTACATATGTTTTACTCGTTAACGCGTTCACGTGCACGTTTTGTTACTATCGTGTTCCTATAGTTTATGTCGGTAACCGTTTTTTGTTTTCTATACACTAATATTGTTTCACCGCCAGCACGTCAACGCAAGCGAACGCAAACGATTTGATCATCGGCTTTAGCGGGGGAGTGAATCCATCTATTTATTAAAATACACCCTATACACTGAGTAGACTAGGCATTCTGAAACGCAGCTGGGTAGGGGCCGCGCAGTGGTTTTGCACCGCTGGTTTGCTCTAGCGCAAGACGCACCTGCAGGATAACACCAAAAAGAAGGAGATGAAAAAAAACCGAACTAACAAAACTTTGGAGATTAGACTTTAGCTGTTATAGACGTTAGTAAGCGTTGCCGTTTGGCAACCACGGTATATTAGGGAAGCGGAGGGTTAAACGGAAGTGCTGCACAGGGAAACGATCGGATCGGTGCAACAGTCGGCGGTTGCTCGAGCAAAGGCGCAAAGGAGCGGCAGCATTTACGGGCACCGGGCTTGTGGGATGAAAATAATCTGTACAGCATCCACGACGCCCCTGCAACGGCGGCGGCGGCGTTGGAGGCGCTTCCTACCGCGCGTCAGTGCCCAGTTTGCACAAAACGTCCGCCTATTAGTCACGCGGATATTACGTCAGGAGAAAGCGAGGGAGAGAGAGAGAGAGCAAACAGTGATTTTAGTTTAGGGTTCGCATCGTTGTATTTGCTGTTCCACGTGCGCTTAGTTTTGTCGCGGCTGGCGCCCCATCCGGCCGCTCCGAATAGCATCTGAAACACACACACACACACCCACATAAAAAGTGCACAGAAAAAAAAGGGCGCAAAGCCTCTAGTCTTGTTTCACGATTGTGACGTTTATTTCATTTCGCGTTTTTTTTTTTCTTTTTTTGCCTCATTTGCGTGCCCACATGTTTTGTCGTTCTACTGTGAGGGGAAATGCGCCTTCTTGTTTGGTTTGCTGCCGCGGTGTGAACGGATCGCGGCTATATCTCATTCGAGTCGTCCCAGTCGACATGGACGGCCGGACACCGCCAACATCACACCACCGTGCAATGTGTAATGTCCGCGCGATGAAATGCAATATATAGCGAGTACGTAAAAAACGAAGAGGCGTTGAGGATCTCTCGAGAAAGAGAGAGGAAGAGAGCGCTCTAAGCGGGAGACCCGGTTCCCGGGTGAAAGCTAGCTGCGCATCTGTCAAACAGAGGCGGCAACGAAGGCAAAACAAAACAAAATGCAAATGGAGTTGTACATTATTGCAAAGCAGCAGCAAAAACACACACACACACACACACACACACACCCAGACACGCGCAACGCATAACTAAACCTATAAACTTTGTTGGTTTTAGCTGTAGCTAATATAGAATTGATAAATATAATGATTTGTTTCGTCCGCTTTTTGTTGTCGTTGTTGTTCAAAGTGTGTCGCTCGATTTCGCGTCCGGTTTGGCATGGCGGTTTGCTGAGTGGCGCTAGCGCACGAGCAGCTCGTTGACCGTGCGCACCGTGATGTCCCGGGCCTGGATCTTGTTGCGGCAGCCGGGATCGACGCACGTCAGCTGGACGGTGCGCACCGGCTGAAACTGCAGGAAGCCGTTGCGCGAAAACTGGCACTGCTTGAGCGTGCTGTTCTCCGGCGTGAGCTGCAGGTAGACGAAGAGGGCCGGCACGCTGACCGACACCTCCAGGCTGACGCTGGTCAGGTTGCTCCGGTCGCTGCAGACCGCCGCCACGACGCTCACGGTGACGGTCGGCAGCAGCCGCTGCCCCGTGCGGATGTTTTTCAGCTTGTCGAGCAGGGCGAAGTTCTCCGCGAGTGCCTGCCGCTGGTGTTCCGGCTGTTTCGTCGACTGGTCGGTCGTGTGGCGGTAGGCGCTGACCAGGATGAGATGGTCGGCGGGATGGAGACCCCGCTGGGCGAGATGTCCGTACACGTCCCACTCGGCGACGGGTGCGACCGTGTTCGGTGGGACGCGTACCGCCTCGTACCGAAGCCGGTCGACCGGCCGGAAGCTCCCGTACCGATGGATGCGCACCTCCACGTCCCAGAGGGTGTCGTCGGGGGCGAGTGTGTCCCGCACCGCGACCAGCTCCAGCTGGCGCCGCTCGTTCACGAACGCGATCAGATGCTCCGGTGCGAAGATGTCCCGCAGCCAGACGTGCAGCAGCTTGAACGTGCCGCCGTACTCGATCGACGACCAGGACGGTGCGATCCAGACGTCGTTCAGCTGCCAGTAGAGGGCGCCCATCGTGCCGTGGACGAGCCGGCGCGCCCGGTACACCTCCGTCTCGATCTTGACGATCATCGCCTGGGACAGCTGGCTGAGGTAGATCAGCTCCGGCCAGTAGCCGGGCGAGGCCGGGTCGCCCGGCACGGGCAGGTTGTAGTCGATCATCGCCAGGATCGGGACGCTACCGAGCGGGCTGTGCTGGCGGTGGTTGACCAGCCGGCCGAACTCGGCCGGACCGTAGCTGCGCGCCTCCGGCCAGCTCGTGTACGCCGGGTACGACTGGAAGCCGTACTCGGACACGAACCGACCGCCCCGATACTGGGCCGCGTTCCACCCATCGAGGAAGTAGTTGTAGTAGTGCACTAGAAACGAAAACACACACACACACACGTGATCATTTGTGAGACTTCAAGCGCGTCCAAGTCTTGGACTTCCTCCCTGGACAACTCACCATCGCCGTAGTGCGGATCCTGCGGGTTGAGGGCCACGTACCGCTCCTTGACGGACAGGTCACCGTTCGAGGGCGAGGAGAGGAGCACCGTGCGCCACCGATCGTTCGCCTGCACCAGCGGCTGCACCGTCCGGACGTACAGCTCCACGTACTGCGCGTAGTACGCGCTGTAGTTCGACTCCGTCTTGTACCAGTTCTGGCGCAGGGCCACCTCGTTCTCGTTGTTCGTCGCCCACACGGCCACGCTCGGGTGGTGCTGGATGCGCCGCACGTTCTGCCGCACCTCCTCCTCGACCGTGCGCAGAAAGCCCGGCTCGGTCGGGTACATCGAGCAGGCGAACATCAGATCGTGCCAGATCAGGATGCCGAGCTCGTCCGCCAGCCGGTAGAAGTGGTCGCTCTCGTACAGCCCGCCGCCCCACACCCGCAGCATGTTCATATGCGCATCCCGGGCGGCATACAGCAGGAACTTCACTGCGATGGGCGTGAGACCGAGAGAGAGAGAGCGAGAGAGACTTTAGTGCACGAGTCGCCTCCTCGATAGTGTTGGGTCAAGTGGCTCTTTTCAAGGAGCGAAGCACTTGAGGTAGCTCCACTCGGAGCGCTAGAGATAGCTCTTGGCGAAGGCGAATTAGGCTCCTAGTTGTAGTCGTACGTTCTGTACTAGCCGCTTGCACAGCGTAAGGAACGCAGACTTGGCGCAAAGCAGAGATTTCATTTTCCAACAAGATTCCTAGCGCAAAGTAGCGCTCCGAAAAGAGCTACTTCTTAAGAGACTCGCTCCACTCACCGTAGTTCGCGTCGTAGGAGCGCTCCGGCAGGACCGAGGACGGGATCCAGTTGGAACCCTTGGCGAAAATCGGCACCTCGTTCACCTTGAAGTAGAACATCAGCCCGTCGGCGGCAAGCTCCTGGCTTAGCTCGACCGTCCGGAACCCGATCCGGATCACCTTCTCCGCGATCATCGTGTCCGGGTTCGGTAGCTTCACGCCGTTCACCGCGGCGTCCTCCCACCGGACGTAGAGGCTGTACAGCGTCTGCTTGCCGTACCCGTTCGGCCACCACCGCTCGACCGCGTCCTTCCGCACGGTTAGCTGCTGCTCGATCAGCAGTTCGCCCTGCGCGTTCGTCGCATTCGTGACGGCGAGCGTCTGCTGCGACTCGTCCGTTAGCGGCACACCTCTGCCCGGGGAAGAAAGCAAAAGGGGTGAAGCTAATTAGTACGACCGCTCCTGCACACGATGCCACGCATTCGTACATGATTTTAAACGTCAGCATGCCGTTGATCCTGGCGCTGGCAAGTCCCGTCTCGAGGTGCACTCCAACGCCAACCGTCCACTGGTCGGACGCCATCGCGCCCGACTCGCTAATGGCGACGGTGACGTCCCGGATGAGGGCCGAACTGTAGTACTCCAGCCGGACCGGCTTCCAAATGCCCATCGAGGGCGCACTCAGGCCCCAGTCCCAAGCGAAGCTGGCCTGCATCTTGCGGATCAGATTCACGTGGCACTGGCCGTGGTAGACGTCCGGCGGGCAAACCGGCACGATCGGTAGCTTCCGATCGAGGGACCGCTTGCGGGCTTCGACGACCGGCGACCGGAACTCCAGCCGAAGTTCGTGCGTCGTCCCATCGCACTAGGGGGGGTGGGGGTAAGAAAAGAAAAGGGCTCAGAGCGATGGAAAGATGCGTGAGCGGGAACGTCCACTACCTACCAGCTCCCGCACGTCGAACCGATACCTCACGAACATGTTCTCGCACTCCCCGAGCAGCTGCTCGCCGAGGTAGACGCTCGCGAACGTGTCGACACCGTGGAACGTCAGCAGCACGTACCGGTAGTCCTCCGCGAGACCTGCGACGAAAGGTAGGGCCAAATGGCGGAAGTTAAATGAGTTCGCCCGAGCGCAAGACGAATGCAACCCAACGCGTACATGAGAGGTTCGCCCGGTAGGTCCAGTCCGTTTCGCCGACCCAGCTCGTGTTGACATCGTTGTACTCCTCCAGCAGCGAACCGATCACCATGCTCTGCTCGAGCGCCGTATAAACCCCGGACGGTACCGTCTGGTTCGGCACGACGTACACTGGGAAGAGTGTGGAAGCGACAAACCCGGTTACGCACCACGTGCTGGGAGGCTTTTCGAGGGATCGGCCCCAAAACTTACCGCCCTTCGCGTCCTGGATCGACCAGAGCAGGCCGAGATCGAGCTCGGCGGAGCGTTTCGAGTTGACGTGCTGGTTGAGCATGATCGTCACCAGCAGCAGGATGACGAACAGAAAGAATTTGAGCGCGTCGAGCATGCTGCCGGAACCGGTTCCGGTCGTCTTTTCACCGCTTGTTGGCTTCCTGGCTGCGCGTGGGTTGATTGCTGGCCGCAAGTAAACCACTTGCACTGGCAGCTCTCGGTCGTTTGTTCGTTTTGTTGAACGACAAGCTACTGGGCGGCCCAACTTGCGTGGCTTATCGCCGTCCGACGGATGCGAACGGATGACACCGATTCGATGGATTTGCGGTGACGACGCACTTGACTCTGCGAGTGGTCGATGAGGATCGGGCACCGCTTTATTATCTGGTGCAGGGAGAAAATACTCTCACCGTCGCTGGCTGACGCACACAGCGACACTCTCGCCTGCCCGTTATCACACGCGTACGGCTTCTACGGCTCGGCACTATCTCGATTGGAGCTAATCAAGCCGCATCAGGCGCTCGCAATGGCGGACGGTTGACCTCACGCGATCATCGAACGCGTTCATCGGGTGGTGAACTGTGTGCTAACTTCCGAACCGGCCACGTCGTCGTGCCGTCAACGACTGACCGAGCTTCGTCGTACCAGCCAGCCCGACGACGACGACGACGACGACGACGACGGCGTTCGGGAAAGTTTCGGGATTTCGCGCACACGTTCGCAGATATATCCGAATGTCACACGCACACAACCGCCAACGCCATCGCACCTGGGACCCTGGATCAGCGCAAAACAGCGCGTCCCCTGCATCGCATCTCCAACTCGCAGGATCTTGCCCTCCCGGGGGGGGATTAATAAGCTCACACACGCCAAACCGATTCGAGCACGGGTTTTTTTTGCAGACATGCAGAAAAAAGGGACACCACGACGACGCTGCAGTTGCACGGATTCACACGCTAGAGTGTGCGCGTTGGCGGCGACCCATCCGTCCGGTAATGGACACCTTCTGCGCGCCCACACACACACACACACGTATATATATATACAAACACTCGCATGCCAATTTAGGTGGCAATCGATCGGTGAAAGGTGGGTGCTCTTCAGGGGTCGGAAAACTGCGGCAGACGCTTCTAATTATCGCAAAACAAACACACACACACACACACAACTTGAGTTGAGGAAAGGAGGAAGGGGGAGGGGGGGAGAGGGGGGGGGTGTAGGTGCCACCGGGAACGTCGATAAGCCGAGGGTAAATATGCCGTTAAATGTTTCATTATCCGCACTAAAACCGGCGGCACCGGGGCGTAGTTGGAAATTGATTTCTGCTCCAATTGATACGAGGAGGACCTTATGGTCCAGACGGGGAGATGGGGAGAAGGGAGATTGGGGTGCCGTGAAGCGGTAATTAAATCCGTGGAGGGTGGAGTACGCTATCAGAATAGCTTCTGGTGGATATTTCTTTATTAGAAACAAAAAAAACACGGTGTTTCAGAACCTCTTCTGGATCCTAGACTTTGCGAGTCAAACAAACGTCTCGAACCAAGCGTTACGCGTTCGTTGCACAACAGCGTGTTTGGCAATAGACGAAACAAACAAAACTACCATGTGCAGATAATCCACGCCACGCTGGAGGCCGGAGGAGCACCGGCCGCCATTAAGTGGCACGAACAAATCATGGACGGGAACGGCTCGCAAATCCGCTTAGAACCGTCCAGGTCGCCGCGTTCGGCAACGTTCCGAAAGACGATTACCGCGCGCCGGAGGTTACGATTCCCGGGTTCCAATTATCTGCCCCGGGACCGGCGACCGTTTTCCTCGGAATCTGCTAAGCTGCCGGCCATTTGCCGCAGGTTAACTATGGCGGGCATGCCGGGGGCTCCCGGTCCGTATCGAGTTTCCTTTCCAACCCCGGGGAGCAGGGGAGCACAACGACGGCTGCTTTCGGATGCGGCAAAATCATACCACCCAAGCGTCGTAAGTTTAACCACTAGCTTTCTTATGTATTCAAGACGGAAAAGCTATAACGTTTTGTGCGTTGCGAGAGATAGCGGAAGGACGAACAACAATCAGATTAAAACCTAAGCGAACACCCGACTCTCTTGCCGTAAATAGCCTCCACGCGCGACGACTTCCCTCGCACCTGCCATTCTAACCTAGAATTGAGCAATCTTCGTTTCCTGTATCTTGTGCGCGTTTTTTTTTTATCATATCTTGCTGTTGCTTCCCTACTCTCTTTCTTACATTCTTTCCATCTCTCTCTCTCTATTTCTCTACTACCCTTACAGTCTACCGATATTAGTGTACTAAAAAAACAATATACAAATAATCACTACTGCTGCTACTAACCGACGACTTTGGCAGTCCCACCCAGTTCTGGCCCGCATCACATATTGCGCTTTCCGGAGCTTCCCGGCTGCCTGGTGCCTTTGTACATTGCGCGCGTCCCTACTCCTGAAGTGTTCCTGGTTGGTTCGGGTTAGCTACCACCTCCGGGACGTCCAACGTAAGCCTTTCGCGGAAAGGCCATCTCGTCCACCTGCGCGCGCGTTCCTTTATTGTCTACGTATTTATTCTCGTGTATGTGTGAGGCCGCCTAGTTTCCACCTACGGCTATGTGCGTTCCTAATCGTACTCGCAAACGAGCGGCAAGTTTTGGTGTCCATCCGTGGCTCCAGTTGGAATTCCGCCGTTTCTCCACCGCGACTCGTCCTGGCGCTGGCCGGCTGGCTGAGCAACGGGAGCAACGTCTGGTGCGGATCGCGGACCATTCTCGCCCAGCGCAGACTAGCAGCGAACGCTCTAGAGTACGCCTCTAGAGTCGGCTAGTCGGGAGAGTTTGCTTCACTAGAATCGGTCGCCTCCTACGGTCATGCTCGCATCTCGCGACGAGACACGGGTGAAGACGCAGGCCGCACCTACGCGTACTGCACACCGGCCGAACATCCGTGCGTCATCCGGAACTCGACGTACTTCATGCCTGTTGAAAACGGTCGTCGCCATGGCGCGTGCGTGCGTGCGTTTCGTTGGTTGGCGTTTTCGCGAACGGGAGCGTGGTGGGAGAGGTGGGAGACGCGGGAGTACGAGAGTTTTAGTGGAAGTGGGAAGTGGCGTGTGTGGCGGCCGGTATGAACATAATAAATGAACGAAAGCAGAACGGGAACGTTGTAGTACGGCGCGCGTGGTAAATGCTTTTTGAGGTTATGTCCGGGCGGGAGCCGGGAGCCAACTGCAGCGGCGCGGTTGTGTTACACAGATTTCGCCATTTTTTGTTTGCTTGTTTTGGTTTAGATTTTAGCAAAGCATCCCGCAACCGGTTTTTCACCCTCAAATCTTGAGCGAATTTTCCGTTGGGGTAACGGGCTTGCATTGGTTAGTAAAATCACAATCACGCCGTTCAAACGTGCTATTTTTTTTTTTTTTTGAGGAGGAGAGGCTTTAATGTACATGCTGTTTGTGGGGTAGTTTTTGGAGGGCGGGGTTTTTTAAATTTTATTTTAAAAAGGCTTCTCACCGAACCTGCTCGAGTGTGGCCGAAAGCGAAGAGATACGTAATACTGGCTTGAAATAAAACTGGTGCGCGAATAAACTTAAAAGAGCTTTTGGATGCGCTTTTCCGACATGTACGAAAGGTGCTACGGAACATCCTCCAGTAGGGGAGATTGCGCAATAGCTGTACTCTGAGAAGAAGTCGACGGACAAGACAAGACGTTCCGATAGAAAAGAAAAATTTTGGTTCAATTTACATACCGGTGCTTCAGTAGCCAACAGACGAAGGACAGCGGAAGGTACCTCAATGTTGGGGCTACGAAGTCTTTGGCCGGGAGATACGTGGGAAGGAATTTTCGGTTTTCAACGAGGAGAGGAGTCGGAAAAGGGGGAAGGGAAAATAATCGAAAGGGATGCTCCGCCGCGTCTGAGAAGCCCCGATCCGAGGGACCAGCCGAATCCAGGTCGCCGGACTTCAGGTGCCGGTACCGTTGGCGGCGGTGAGCCCGTAGCACTTGGCCCTATCGTCAACGCAACCGTTGTCGATGAGGAAGTTGGCAAAGGCTAGACCTGTTGAAGATGCGCACACGGGGGTACGTGATGGAGAAGCGGGGGAAATTGGTATCCGATTGTGGTTGGTTCTTGTCCCCGGCACGGTGGGAGGGCGGGGAGCGAGAGAAGTTCCTTGCTGGAGCAGGGGAGAAGGGGTGGTGTCGAGGGGGGAGGACACTACTGCCGATGTTGGAATTTTGGTGCTCAAAAACGACGACGAAAGCACACGCAAACGCAAAAAAGCACAAAAACACGGATAGCACACACTACTCGAGGGGGGAGGAAACGTTGGGTTAGTCTGGAGGTAAAGCTGGGAGTACGAGGAGTCGAACATCAGGCAGCTATGGCTGGGAGACGTTAAGTTTTAGCGATATACTGGAAGACAGCAAGGCAAGTGGGGACTCTTCCCGGATGAGGTTTAGTACTTGATTAGCATCGAACGGATGAAAAAAAGCTGTACCGGTCAGTCTTCCAATCCCTTCCGTCGCACACGTGTTAAGCTTAGGCTATGGGGGGGGGAGTCAGAAAAGCGCATGCGAAAGACGGACTTACCGCTGTTGTGCCAGTAGCAGAGCGCTGCCAGCACGATCAGATGCCACAGGTTGTGCGAATGGCCGATGCAGTCGAACCACCCGACGCACCACCGCTCCGGGATCTTCGTCACGTAGATCAGGAAGGCGAACCCGGACAGTGCGTACATCACCGCCACGCGCGGTATGAAGATCTGGAGGAAGGGAGGGAGTGGAGAGAGAGGGAGAAAAACAACAAAACAAAATGAGCATACTTTCAGGCGCAGAGCGCACCGTCGCCTTGCAAAATATTCCGTAAGCGTCCGCCATTGCCATTGGGCCGAAGTTTGTGCCGAAGCTTGTTTGTGCAGGCAAGGCTCGTCCCGCCTTGGAAGGTAGTTCAAGGTGCGCGACGTATAGCGGTTGGGAGGGAATATTGATCAGGACAGGACGGGGACGTACCTGCACCATCGTGCTCTCGATGCCGCCCATGACGAAGTACCAGTGGAGCGTCGGCACGACGCCGTACGCGGCCCACGCGACGAACGCCAGCATTTTCACGTTCGAATGGACGTTCAGCTGCGGTATCTGCAGGGCCATGGCCGCGACGAAGATGACCACGATCGTGATCATGTAGAAGTCGCGCAGGGGCTGCCGGTGGGAAGATAGAGAGAAAGCGAGAAAGAGTGAGAGAGGGATATTGCAATGTCCAGCGGTGGCCGTCACCCGTCACCGACCTACCTGGTTGCACCAGAACGCGTAGTAGATGCCGCTCATGAAGATCGCCAGCAGCGACAGGGCGATGCCGAACAGGTCGAACGCGAGCAGCCGATCGTAGCTGTCGGCGGAATGGCACGAGAACGTGTGGTAGATGGAGGAGAAGATCATGCAGAGCTGGAAGCTGAACAGCAGCATGCCGACGATCACCTTGTCGACCGTGTTCGCCTGGATCTGCAGCATCGCCGTGTCGTACCAGGCGAGGATGAGAAACACGCACAGCCCGAGGATGTGGCTCCAGATGTTGACCGTCTCGTTCGTCCACCAGAACATGCTCTCGAGGCAGAGGCGGGCGGACAGGTACGTCCGGTAGCCGGTCCGGATGAACGGATTGAACCGCAGATGCTCCGGTGCGTCATCGTACGCAACGACCTGCTTGGAACGTCTCACCACCGCGCCTCCCTCCGTGCCGCCCGTCGCCTCCACCGGCAGGGATTTCCCGATCTTCCCGAGCGAACCACACTCCAGGCCGGGAGCGGCGCTGCCGACACCCTGCGGGAAGTCCAAACCACCAGCAATTAGGTTAGGTCACTGCACCCTACCGATCGGTGCGAAATTATTCATCGACCCTGCTGCGTCATCACTAGCGGACTGGGAAGTTCAAGCGGGCAGCCGATTTTGCGCATAAACACTTGCCTGCGACCTCATGCCTTCCATTCGGTCGTTTGCGTATGCGACGGCTTTTGTTGCCGATGGAAGCAACTTCCAGCCGGGGAGTGTTTACATTAGCTCGGTGCAGCGACTTCGCGCCCCAAACCCAACCCCAACTAGGAGTCATTAACGTGCAGATATCACAACAATGCCGCGCGATGGCATATCTTCCCTCTCGCTTAGTCTCCGATCCATTTCTCTCCAGCACACTCCCGCCCGTATCGGTGTGGAGTGAAATTGAGCTGGGACTTCTCCTTCTCCAGAGTCGGGCAAGCGGCGTTACGCCACCAGGCGGGTGTCGCCAGCAGCACAAAAGGTAGGGAGATCGTGCGAGTTCGCTATTACATCGGCTGTCCTTTGCCTCGCATCTTCTCCCACCCTGACCTCGTTCGGAGCCGAATTCGGGATGGCATAGATCGCAAAACCGCGTGTGGCAACCGCGCTAGGTGACGGAACCCGGAGCGTTGCGTAACCTCGCAACGGTTCATTTTTAACGTCCACCGGTTCTAAACAAAACCACGGGAGGAGACCAGCAAATAAAACCCACCGGCGGAGATAGCATGCAATTAAATAATTCACATATCTATTAAAATGGAACGAATTTAACGCTTTTGAAGACACCTTTCAGATCAAACGCTTGGCGCTAACGCCTGGATGTATTGCCTAGAAGGTCTAAAGCGTTCTAGGATTAGACCTAAAGTGTCGTTAGTTCTCACTCGATGCGCCAACCATTCTTCAATAATATTGGCACAAAACATAAACTTGTCTTTTAGCAGATTCAAGATCTTGGCAGGATAAACTTGATCCGAACCAGGTTCAGAGCACAATCAATCACTGACACACTCAGCTTATCTCCTGCAGCGGGCGGTTTATCGTGGTTCTGATTGATAGTCCTGTAGCGTTGAGCTCGAAACGAAGTGTTTTGCGGTGCAAAGCGTGCCAACCTAGGGTGGACGTCACGGAAAGCACGAGCATCCCACAATAGCTGTACCTTGGATATGTTGAGAAGATTGTCGCGCAGAAACTTCACCATTGCTGCGTTTCGTGCGGTCTTGGAACGTGTTGCAAGCTGCAGACTCCGTGCAGGGATTCGGAAGGAAAGCACACTTGGGTACACAAACACTGTAGGGTTTTGTTTTGTTTTTTGTTTTTTTTTTTTTGCTGTTTGGCACACGCGACTTGTTGGAGGTAAGCACGGACCTCGGTCCGCAGACACGTCCCAGCCCGACACGCGATCAGTGAAGATATGGTGTGGATTGATCGGGCCCAGCAGCAGCTCGCGCGGGTCTACATGCCGAGAGCGAGCTGGCGGAAGGGGAAACCCCGAATTCGAGCACTCGGACGTTCGACGCTCGGTGCGCGAGAGAAAGAAAGGGAAAATTCGATCCGCCCGGGGGCAGGGGAGAGAGGGAGGGAGGGGGGAGGGGGGCGAGCTAGGTCTCGCCGATTCGGTCGATCGGATCGCAAAAATCGGTGTGTTTGGGGGATTCATAATTCGCTTGGTGGGAACGCGCTTTGTTTACTTTCGGTAATATCGCCACGTTTCGGACGATCGTTGACACAATTTGCCCAGCGCGTTACCCTAGTTTGATAACCGCATCCCACCGCCAGCGTCAAAATGGTGTCTCGGAGGTTCTCGTGGGGTAAAAACTGAAGGCACCAAAACGCGCCATTACGTCAGGCAGAAGAAAGGTGCCGCCGCTGATCACCAAGCAAGGTCACGCTCACTTTCACACTCGCGCTTGCGAGAGCTCCGATGCGGAAATGGCGGCGATGACAGGACCGAGCGGGCGCTTTCCGAAAAAACCGGGTGAAGGCCAATGAATTGCACCGAAAAAGCGTTAGGTCAAGCCCGCGCGTCGCACGATTGCCGTCCGGTGGTTACGCGCAGTTGGACCACGCGCTTTTCCGCCCCGCTCGATAGTGCGGAGAGGCGAACAAGCTAGAGGGTAGCCATCAATTCTAGAAGCATTCCATTTTATGCCACAGCACGAGCCGTATCAAATGGTTTCTTGTTGGTCCTGGAGTTATGCATTGCCGTGCCCGCAGCTTAACCGGAGTTTGACGTCAGCAGCTGGAGTAACCGTGCTTTGTTTGACGTCTTCGGTGAGGGGTTCTCCATGCATCAGAACGAAGGCAAGAACCGCGCCATTGTGCGAGCTAAATAGAACACCTGCTGTACGGTAGGTAGCTCCACTGGACGCCATCACAACGGCCATGCAGCAATTGCCGTGGCGCTAATTGCAAAAATCATTGCAGCTCCCCAACGCTCTGTTAGCGAGTGGGAGACATGTGTAGAAATCGATCTTCAACATCTTGCCTCTTGACGCCTTGCAGGCTAAACGGCTAGATGTGCCAGTGGTGTGGAGCAAGACCTGTCGTCATCGGCCGTTTTCTTCCACTTCCACCGAAATGTTTGTGTGTGTGCGTGTGTGTTCGCAAAAGGCCGGCGTGACGATCGCAAAATGTGCCGAGCCGAGCGAGTATCTGCAGAAAGCAAAACACCTTCACACACACACACACACACTCATGCAACCGTGTGGTGTTTATTCACCTCCACGATTGTTCGCCGAGATTCGATTACGCAAGCACGGCAGGCTCACACACTCGCTCGCACACACACACACACACAGATGAGCTCCGTTCCGGAGGCTCGATCGACAACCGGTATCCCCTCTCCCAACACCTTTGTCGAGCAGCTGTCGGCATCATCAGCAGCTCCTCCAAACTAGCGCAGCGAGCAACGGAGCTCCGACTGGTTGTCCTATTTTTCGAAAAAAAAAAATTGGGCGAACGCACACTAGCGTTATCTCATCGATGTAGCGAAAATACTTTCGCAAAATAAAAAAAAATTAACCGAACATAAACACAGCCACACGCACGATGCATCTTTGTTTTTATTATCATTTTTTATTTATTTATTTATTTTTTTTTTGACAGATCCGATGACGGTTTGTTGGGGCCCAAAAAACGAGTTTTGACTTTTCGGAGGAATTGGGTCACCGGTTATGTGAGCTGCCAGGTGTAAACATGTAAAAGCCACCCGGTCGAGGGAGCTTCCCGAGGATTTCCCTTCCTTTGCTCGAACGCCAGCAGCAAGAATGCAAGATCCTTTCGTCAGTGTTTGCGTTTGCGGCGTTGCGTCGATTCGAGCACGCCACAAAAAAGCAAACAAAAAAATGCGATTGCTCGTACGTAAACGCAAAACCGTGTGGCGCCCGCGTCTGTTTCCACCGTTGCGGATCGTTGAGCGAGCGATTTCAGGCCGTTTCCGCCATTTCTCGCCGATTGAGAAAAGCGTCTCTCGGGGTGCGTGTTTGTAATAGGCGTTAAGGTTTTCCGCCAGCAATTCAATTCGGTTCGTTCGCGACCTTGGCGGTGGTGATGATATATCGTGACTATTGTTTCGGGATGTACAGAGACAAACAGCGACTGTGGCGGGTGTTTCGCAATTTCCGCCTGCACGTGCTGAAATATGATGCTCCATAAAAGAAAAAATAAACACTAAGGGCGTTTTGTAAAGTTGCTCCATCCGGTTGTCAATACCTTTAGTAGCTTGGGTCGATCCACCATGTTTGAGGACAGCAAACATGTCAATATGTTGACAAGATAAGAGACCTAAAGGATCGCTCAGGTCCTATACATTCAAAAAAAAACCCGAAAGCAGCCAGCCACCTACTGGAGCACCTTGCGAAATATCGCCCAAAATTCACCAAACTCCCGACAAAACCCCGGCACACCAACCAATTCGATGACAGCGCAGCCCAAATGACCCAGATCATCGCCGGTGTTCGTGTGTTTCCCTAACGCACACCTTTTTCCAAGCTTAGCTTTGCGCAAAACTGTTTACAAAACAAGCCCCCGCCGACAAGCTGAACAGCAGCGAAATCAGAAACAGAGTGTGCAAAACCTCGCCCGGAGAGAAAATCAAAACAAATACGCCATTGCTCCAATTTGCACGCCACCGCATCGAGGCAGTGGATTGTTGTGGAGTGGATTAAATTTTGGACCGAACCATGCGGTTGCCTTTTGTTTAGTTAATTAGTATGAGGCAAACGGTGGCGTGTTCTCTGCTGCTGGGTCGGAGGAGAAGCGTTCTGGACCTGATTGCTAGAATTAATTGGCGGTGTCATTGTCGGACTTCTTGAAAGCACGACTTCAGACTCTGGATAGTATTCAGATGTTAAGAGATTAAACAAAGGATGATGAGGACACTGTTTCAAGCGTCAAAATTGAATTTGAAGTCAACACATTTGGAGCTTCGAAAAAGTATTTGAGAAACGCATCTCAGCAGCATCCGTTCATTGTTCCTGACAGCGTGACATCCGACAGCGAGATCTCGCCGTTTGCAGGCACCACACAAGACCTTCTTGATACGCGAACCGTGGCAAACATTAAAAGCTGCTCAAATCTGCAACTGCCCAGGGATCATCAGCGCGAAACGCCATTACCCCATTGACGACGTCCCAGAAGCCAATCAGCTCGACGCCGATCAAATCTCCATCAGGCAAGCGCAGCAGCAGCAATTCAAATCGAAAGCAAATTGCCAGTGACACACACACACACACACACACACACGCACACACACGGGTGAGCGAGAGGAAGCAATAGGCGAACCTTGTCCGGCACGCTCGGAAGGCAAACGGTGCGACGAGCACGTGCACAAAAACGCTCGAAAGAAATGGAGAGAAATTACGGCGGCGTGTTCCGCGTGCGTGCCTGCCGATAAATCGCCGAAGACGCTCGCTTCGCCTGCTGCCTGATGGCGGACGGAATTCTCGACACGTGAGCGCAAACAATGCGCCAGGCCGCTTTCTGCGGGAAGCCGAGAGAAATCGCAATCGCCGACGGATCCTACGTCAGGAGCTTGCTCGTACGCGAGCGATTTCACCTTCCCCGCGATCAATTCCGCAACGATCACGCGGATGCGTAATCGTACGGCGAAGTATGATCCGGGATATGTCCAGGACCCAAGTCAGAAGTTGGGACTTTGTTCGGTTCCAACAAGCGAGGTTTTTCGGGAAGTTCTCTCAAGTTTGTGTGAGGATTTCTGTAGAAAAACTTACGGCAATCAAAGCCAGGGACCTGGGCAAGGGAAAGCTGCGAAAACGTTGGACGTTCCCAGACGCGGATAAACCTCCCGGAACTAAGTTTTCTACCGCTGCTAGGTTAAATTTTCCGAAAAAAAAACCGAAATTCCACTCCCGACAAGGCACAGTCGTCGATCCAAGGTTCTTCTCCTGTACGTCCAAATGCTTCACCGCATGCATGGACCATTGTGGCTCATCTAACTCTATTAAGCACGGTTTCAATCACAAAACGTGACCCGGACGTGTGCCGAACAATAAGGGCCCAACGGTGTCAACAACAAAAACAGCTTGAACAAAAAAAGAAACCCACCCCGAGTCGGCTAATTCAATCAGTGTCTCTCTGGTCTTGCCTACCTTCGGCGGGTGTCGCTGGTAGAGCCCGCGGTCCTCCATCGGTTGCGGGGCGAACTGCTGCAGCAAACCGCACTTGGCGCCGCCGGTAACGTCCGACTCCGCCACCCGGAAGCCACCGGCCGGTGGCAGCAGTTCCGCCTTCAGCAGCTCGTTCCACTCGTTCATGGCTGGCCCGTTGTTGATCGTTGTTGATTGTGCCAGCGGGAATCGGGCCGTATACGCTGCGGGGAAGGAGACAAGCGAGAAGCAAAAGGACGTTACACTACAAACAAGGCTCGCGGTCGAGACGGTCGCGGAAGAGATCTTCATCGGAGCTAGGATTTCGCAAAACCCAGAGTGGAAGTGAAGGTGAAAGCTAGCCCTGGACGAAAAAAAGGGCCCTCGATGGGCTTTCTCCTCGCCGGCGCAACGAAAGCCGTACAGAGGCCGTACAGAGGCCGAAAATTGCGAGCAGCTCCGTGACTTCCGCGAATGGCGCCGCGCGTTGAGGTTACGACACGCGGTCGAGCTGACGTCCGGTAAGACATTGACCGGCCGCGTGGGTCGGTTTATCAGCCGGGATCAGCAGCTGGACTAGTATCGGGATGATCTTATCAGCGACCGGTTACTAGACCTTATCGAACTCGTCATCGCCCGCCATTTCTCCGTTGTGGTTACCCACAAATAAACAACTCGCATGTGCCCACTGCAGTGGGCAAACAAATCTCCCGGGTTGCATTTCGCCGAAGTCTAGCAGGGTTTAGCGGTGAAAAAAAAAAACAACCACTGGGCAGCAAGTTTTTGTTTTTGGTTGTTTGTTTTCATACTACGGATGTCTCTCGCCAGTCGGGCTCTCTTGCCGGGAGTCACACCTTCTCAGCTGTTTTGCTGCTGCCGAAACGAAGTTCTCGGCACACACACACACACCCGGCGTGTTTATCCGCATTGCACACATCCGCAAGACGCGGTTTTGGACGCTCTTGCTCTTCGGTGAGGGAACCTGCTGCGTCCTTCTCGACCCCTCCGGACACCAAAGTACTAGCAGAAGGGGATTTAACTCACCTCAAGCGCGCGGGAGCACGATCCGCAAAAACCGAAAACCGGTCAACGACGGGAACGTGGACTTGTGGACGCGAACTTCACGGACTTCACCGACGACACTCGGAACCACTCCTGCTCGATGCGACACCGTAACGCAAAGTGGTTGCCAAGGCCCCCATGGCCGCATGTGCCAGTGTGCTGGGACGGTGGAGTCACTCTCCCTTCCCATTTTCGCGGTGGAGTTTTGTGGAGAGCAAAATGCGAGCGAGAGAAACAGAGAGAGAGCTAGCGGCCAGACTCCGCGCGAAGTCCGAGAGCGCTTGAAGCATGTAGAAACTGGACGTGTATGAGCAAAAAAAGGCAAAAACGACGATGGCAGACACGCAAACAAACGCAGAGCACTATTAGCCTGAGGCGGCGGCGACGACGGCGGCGAGATTGGTCAAGTGAAACTTGTTGCAATTTTTCTTTTTTTCCCGATATTGCTATAATTACCTTCTTGTCTTGCGGTGCGGTTGAATCTATCTTTCGCCTGCCGGATCGTTCCATGTTGATTCTGGTGGCGCAATCGTTTATTAACACTCGTGCAGCACAAATGAGCAACGTAAAAACACTCTTTAGAAAAAAAAAAAACAAATAGAAACACAAATAAAATTTGAAGTAGTACTTCGAAAACCCCCACGATATATAATTTACGCTTATATCCAGAGCAATGCGAGGCGTATTACATACATTGGGGCGGTTTGAAACGGATTTTTATTTCGATCGGAAATTATCATGCTTTTTCGGTGCATGCTCGCAGGCGCATTTATGTTCCATCCCCGCCCCGGTATGCAAAACGCCACAACAAACGTTTTACTAACGCCTCCTCTTTCGCCCGCCCTTTTCTCGGAATAATTCGGCACGCTTTCTCGGGTTTCCTTCTGTTTTTATTTTAATTTAAATTCAATTTGACTTATAGAAAAAAAAACACGATTCATTATCCGTTTTTTTCTGATTTTGTTCCGTCCCATTTTCGTTCTTTCGCTCCCGTGCCCGCGCGCGCTTCGTCTACGTTTGCTTCGCTACCACCACTACCATCATCACCACCCGCCGGATCACTCTTCCTACCATTTGCCCTACCCGCATGTTTGACCAATACACCATCCTACACGTTTGCTTTCCTTTCTTCTTGGTATGCCAGCCGCTTAACAGCGTGAGCTATGCAAGCAGAGAGATAGATATATAAGAGAGAAGAGAGACAGAGAGAGAAACAGAGAGAAAGTGGGAGTATCCTTTTCGTGTCCTGTTGCAGTCTGTCGCTTAGTAATGTTGAAAGCTTACATTTGATTACTTAATCCGCTTCTCACCTGCCTATCTGCTGTAGTACGTATTGCATGGTAGATGTATACGGCTGATGTTTTTTTATAGACGTTAGCTGTTTTGCCTTTCTAGCATAGAATGCACACAAAAAAAGAAAAATTGTTATAAAAAAGACGCTCCTTGTTTCGTGTTTTCCACTTTTTAGTAGATCACTCATACGGTACTTTCACAACTAAACCGTTAACGCAGCATTAAGATAGTGCTTTGTGGCACCGTCTGCATACTTTACGGGCGAAACTAATGTCTGCAACCCTTAAAATATGCAAACTACGCAAAAACAACACTTGCTTTCGCCCTCCCTTACGAACGATGCAAAGGAGAAACGCGTAATACCAATCGAAAAGATTTAAT
The DNA here is from genome assembly GCA_000473445.2 of Anopheles farauti. Classification (NCBI taxonomy): domain Eukaryota; kingdom Metazoa; phylum Arthropoda; class Insecta; order Diptera; family Culicidae; genus Anopheles; species Anopheles farauti. Next base: position 2,280,121 of record KI915047.1, on the reverse strand, counting down.
TCGCGATGCAACCATGCAACAAAAGGTAAATAGTGCCGTAGAGTAAACCGTTTCGTCGCTCGCGGGTGCTGCAAACCCTTCCGGCTCTGCTCAGGATCATCTAAACAGACAAATTGGCACCGTGAACAAAATAATAAGCAAAACGTCACGCTACAGACATTTCTCAAACAGACAACAGATGGAACGACCGTAGTAACACCTCGAAGTGGACAAACGCGAATTCCTCCGAACCAAAATGACGAGACGGAAAAGAAACTAAAAACCGAAACGAAACGAAACGAAAAAACAAACAAATAAAAAACAAAAGGAAATTCGAAACAACCAGCCATTCATTTTACCGTGTGTAATATATATGTAATTTGCTTCAGTTTATCTTCTTCACGCTTTTTCTGATGATTTTCCTCTTACGTTTTTTTAAAGATTTTGTTTGTTTTCTTCTTCTCCTTTTCTCTCTTGCTCTCTCCTCTCTCTTTCTCTCTCTCTCTCTCTTTGCTCTATGTTTGTGTGTATGTGTATGCGTTTGTGTGTAGTATCATTTTTCCTGCCCGTTAGCGCAAGTCTGTGGTTTTTCACGTCTCTCCCCCCGCCTTTCGCTTTCTTGTTCTACGTTTACCACTTTCGTTAACGTCTTTCTTTCTCTCCTCTAGCTCTGATTCTTTTCTTGTTACACACCTTGCTTTTGTGTGTTTCTATGTCCATTTTTCAGTATAGTGTGTTTGTGTGTGTGTGTGTGTGTGTGTATGTGTTTACTAAGCCAGTACTAAACTTTATTCTATCCTTCACTTCCGGTGTTTTCCCCCCACTATGTTTTCTCCCACGCATCTCTCTATCTCTCGCTCTCTTTCTCTTTCTCTCTCTCGCGCGCTCTCGAACGCACTCAGGGCAAGCAGCAGCCGATATTATCGATGAGAATAATGTGTAATTTTTGTATATGTAGATTATATGATGAATGTCTTGTGTGGGAGCGTGTGCATGCGTATAGAAATGCCTCACAACACACATTTTCTCCCTTCCATAAGATCCGGTGATCTAAGGACGAGAAAATTATGTGGCGAGCGGTTCTGATTTTCCAAACCATTTTCCCATGCACGCTAGCACACACCCACAAACCCACACAGCAGCGTGAAGCAAAAGGGACGAAAAAAAAGTGAGCCTTTTGCATCAACCCAACAGCGTGGATCTACTCCTCAATGTGCCCATCCTCGACGCCACCGTTGTTTTTTGCTGCTCTTGTTGTAGTTGTTGTCGTCGTCGTCGTTGTCTCACCGCCAGCGCCAGATGTGCCAACAAACACTTCAAAAGTAAAAAAAAAAGTTGCAGAAGAGGAAAAGGAAATACACACCCACGCTTGGGGGATCCAAAACGGAAAGCGATGCGAAACCCAAAAAAAAAACGGTGGAGGGGGATGAAAAGTGGGGCGCGACGAGCGATCTTCCCCGCATTACCAGAGTGGGAACACGCAGCGCCGCGCCGCGTACTACCAATAAATAACTTAAAGAAGAAAAAACAAAGTATTCAAAAAAAAACAGAGAGAAACATTGAAACGTTCACGCGCGCGAAAAAAAGCCCCCATTTGTCCTTTTCGCTAGGTTTTCGCACTCCCTCAAGAGACAATCACCACATGATTGCCGGGGTGTGTTGTTTGACCTGCATCTTCCCTTCCCTACCCCCCTCCCCCTAACCCCCCCACCGCTCCTCATCCTCTACCCTGCCCTGCTTGCTCGTTGCTGCTGCTGCAGTACAGGAAAACACCCCCCAACACAACACAACAAAATCCGCGTTAAGTTTGAAAGGGATTTCCCTTTTTTATCTCGGTACAACAATTCTTAACTGAAAATTCGTGCTACGGCAGCGCAGTTCTGCTGGATATTTGTTAGCCCTTCGCCCCCCTTTCACGGTTCTCCTATAAACTCGCACCCGCACTCCTATTTGGTGAGTGTTGTTGATCTCTACTGTTTGTGTGGTTGCAGAAGAAGGTGCCACTGGTGCGGGTGAAGGAAAACGGTCCACACAGACCCCCGATGGGGAGAGGGAGGGAGGAGGTTGTAACCAGCTATTCTCAAAGAAGTGTGAAAAAAAAATGAAGAAAAACGCGCGCGTGCCCGCGATTGTTTGTGTGGGCTGGGCTTGTGAGCCCGATGGGTCAAGGGAGGCAGAGACAGGGTACCGCATCCAGGGAATTTCTATGGTTCCAGCCCCTCTGAGGGGCGGATGGTTGAGACTACATGTTAAGGGATATTATTGCTGTGGGGTTTGTTGTTGTAAGCTGAGCCGTTTGGTGTTGTTGAATGGGGGGAGCTGCTGGGGTAAAGCTACTTAGGGTAAAAAAGGCTGTTCTTTGTGGGAGTAGAAGGAGCCTGAATGGATGATGCTGCTGCTGTTGCTCCTCCTCTCTGCTGCTGGTCCTGACCAGGGGTATGATGCCTCCGACTCCATCGCCGCGCGTACTTCCTCTCGCCCTGTCTGCTGCTGATGAAACAGCAAGCGCGCCCTGTAGCTGGTCATACCGATGATGACACTGATAACTTCGATACCGCCGCGCGATGACGACCGTTGCGTATTGTTCTGCCCTGCCGGCGAACACGTACGATCGTTTTTGGACCGGAGGTTACTGCTTCTGCTGCTGCTGCTGCTGCGCTGTTGTTGTTGGTGATGGTTGTTGCTGCTGCTGTTGTTGTAATTGTTGTTAATGCGCCGGCGCTGATGGTGTTGGTTGCTGATGTTGTTCTGCTGCCGTCGGCTGCTGCTCCAGTTTTCGTACGCTTCGCCGCTGTCACCGCCGCACGTGTAGTTGTTGTAATAGTAGTAGGTGTAGTAGTTCTTTATCTTATGCAATGTCGCGTCGTTCTCGTCTCGAACGCATCACATAGCATACTTTCGTGTCCACTCCCGGGCAAGTTCATTGTATTTTTCCCGATCGGTTTTGTATATTCTGGCGATCTCCGGCACCAGCGGATCGTCGGGATTGGGATCACACAAAAGAGAGCAAATCGAAAGCAACACTGTTGCGCGCAATCGAGTGGGAAGAGAAGAGGTTAAGCAGGGGGTTTAGCATTCGATAGCGAGAGCGATTCCTTTCCCCCGCCGGGGAGGAACAGGAAGACGTGTAACTTACCCTTCGAAATCGTCAGGGCGGGAGACCATTGAGATCTTAAGATGTCCAGACAGATTGACCCGTTGCTGTTAATATTTGGGTGGTATATGCGTGTTGTAAAAGCCACTTTCGGTGGTTTGAACGGGTAGTCTGTCGGGAAATGTATGGTTAAGAAGAACACGCCGCCCTGGTACGGACTGTCTGGCTGCAAAGAGGATCCAACAGTAGGAAAAATTAAAAAAAAAAAGGTTACAGATGAATGTCCTGACACAAATTTTTACTTTCAAAATCGCTACTATGTGTTGAAATCGAATCCAAAAAGGAACCGAATCGAATCGAATCCAAAATATATATTAACAATTATCCCCGATTCTAAATAACATAAAAATATATCTATGGATATTGAATTAAAAAAAGAAACCTAAAACGTAACAATACTTTCGAATTAGCGGGAGGCAAAACAGTATGTGGCTCGTGTCTCGCCGCAGCCACAGGCATCGGTGGATCGCAATCGATCTTGACTTCGCGATCCGCATATCGATCGCTTCCTATAAATAGTCGCCTGTTACGGCGCGATCATGCCTCTCTGGCGTGCAAAAACAGAAAACCCTTCTCCCCCTCCTTGTCACCCGGAAGTGGAAAAACTAAGCGGGCGTCGAAAATAAACTGCGGTCGCATTGGATGTTACTCTCGGTGGCATCGATTCGATTCCGGGACGAAGGTACACCTCGCGATACTTACCGGACCCATGATCGTTGCCTGCCAGTGAAACACTAGAATAAACATAAAAAGAAGGTAAAGAAATTAATCATTATGTTACTTGTTTAACAATTAGGTGTCGACGCGTTCGGTTTTGTGTGCCCGTGTGTCCGTTAAGGAATTTATATAACCTTATCTGGTTCGACATGATACGGTCGGGAGCGAAAGAATGAAAAAATTCTTGTCTCTCGCTCTTCACACGTAGATGCTAATTATAATGCAATCAAACAAAATTAACCTCTCTTTGCGCTTCCTTTTCTTACCTACAGCAGCTGTGTACAACTCAAACCGCGAGGTAGAAGCGTAGAACCTCTTACCCGCATGATTCGCACGTGATACGGAATTTTAAGAGTTAATTTTCAATTAAAATACAATTGCATTTTCGATAATGTTCAATAAATTCTAGTTTAAATATAAAAAAAAACTAATTTACTATCCAAAAAACACGCCCCAATGTTGGTCCCTATCGCGACTCAGCCGGCTTCCATTTTTTTCGATCATAAAAAAATATACCCCACCGACGTTGTTTGGGGGATTAGGTCAGGGACGTTTCAGTGTGACCGTGTGCGGGAGAGAAAAAGACAGTGGCGGTCCCGAGCAGGTGACACTCCTTTTTCTATCGTCTGCTCGCGTGTAGGGCGCAGACGCACCCGTTTCGCTCTAACCAAAAAGAAAAGTAAATAAAACTCAACATGGCAAGAAAATAGTACACACTAACGCTGTTTCTCCCGCTACTGGAGAGGAAATGGGGATGAGAAGCTCCCCCGAACACCTGCAAAACGACACGTGCTACCATCATCCATTTACGGCATATTATCTATGTTTGATGTTGCTTTCTGACACTACGCGACGAGCAAGTAAGAGATAATAAGTTTTTTTAAGCGTATTAGCGTATTAAAACTTTCAGCAATATCTTTACAAATATTCATTCTCACTGAGAACAGCGTTTTTGGAAACATCATCTGTCTGTTCACTACTAAAATATTCTTTTATAAAGTGAATTTATGCAGAAGGAGACATTATCACACCATCAGATTAGTGAACCACACGTTTTCTGCTCTAAATGATCGCTCCGCTACCATTTCACATCCCCATTGCTCTCGAGAAGAACCATGTGGGGAGGGAGAAATGTGGTTTTCCTTACACAATACATTATGTTTTAATTCACACGCACTCACACACGGGCACGCAGAGAGAATCGTTATCAACCTCGTATGCATCACCATTCGAGTTGCGGTTTAAAAGCGCCTCTAAGCGCACCGCAGCAATCGAGCGATAAGATAAAGGCACGAGGCCCGTTCCGCACCACGTATCAAGGCACGAGGCTGCGGAATTAGCTGAATCGTTGGAATTAGTAGCTGGGCAAGCACCAATCGGTCGCTGCGAAAACGGTTTCCGTTTCCCCCAAAGAAACTGCCGTGCCGTTCCTTTTCTCCTCCCGGGCGGTACACTCCCGAACGCGACGACCCGCTTTCGTCCGTGTGAAAAAAATCACTCCCTCATCTCCAACGGAACTACTTACAGTCGTCGCCGACTGGACCGGCTGAACATTGTGCTGGTGGGTCTCTCCCCAAGTCTTGTAATTCCTGAAAAAGAGAAAAGAATACGACAAGTATTAAACTCAGCTTCGGTACGTGCGCGGTGATAGGTTTCCCTTTCAGACCGGAAGACGTGTTTCGACGGTTTGGAGGTGGGGGGGGGGGGCGCGGATGGAAACTGTCTATTTGGAGGTTTTCTGTATGAGCCGCGCCATCACAGGATCGACGGACAGATGTCCATCTGGCGGCTATATGTGCGCCCACATGTTGTGTCATGAACGAAAAACCCCTACGTCAACGGCGGCACAACGGTGCAGAGAGGAAGATGACGACGAAAACGGGGTGGGGAGACTAGCTCTAAAAATAAAATATTCTTGCGTGCGTGCGAAACCTAACACACGCGCGTAGTATGCTCATACACACATGCACACCCGGTCACAGACAGGTAAGGAAACTATTTTTTTGTTTTGTTTTTCCCGCTACCGGCTAATACGACCCGGAAACGAAGAAATTACACCGAACCGAGGTTGGTGCGACGGATAGCAGCGAGGGATGCTGAGGGGTTGATGCCCAAAAAGCATCAAAAGGATGATAATTTAATTAAAATCAAGCTAATTTATCTGTTTATTTTTGGTTGCTGTCTTCGCTCTGGAAAGCGGAAAAAGTAAAATAAAAAAAACGAGAGGAAAATGTGCGTGCTCGAACGACATTCGCACGCTGCACATTTCGTTTCCGGTAGCGAACGCGGTGTCTAATTGTGATGATTGCGGCGTTTAGGGTGAAATATGTGCGGTGATCTCACGATGTGTTGTGCTCTGTTGTTTGCAAAGGTCGCATCTTTTTCTTCGGCGATGATACGGCTCGACTAGGGGCGAAGATATCTTGAACATTCCCATCAAGAGGCTGTGTTGCCAATTCTTCTTTTCTCCCTTTATCAACTAACCCTTTCAAGTCCAATCGCGCGTGAAAGCAAAAGCATCATATTGCATCGATTGTGCGGTATAATATACAACGCAAAACAACTATTCCGTGGCTGGTTTTAAGTCAAGCGAGCTAAGAATGCTCGGGTTGAAAATAAATTTCATCCAAGTCAGCAAATTTTTGTCTCGAGTGTTTCCGATCGGTCGCTAGAGGCAAAGCGGGCATAAAAATACGGTGGCAACCCAAGCACCGGAAGCAAGCTCCGAGCAATGCAATGCAATGCGACACACAAACGCACACCCACACCCTCGTGCGAACACGGAAGGAAAACAAACTGCAATGCCACACAAATGCAGATTTAAAATTATCTCTCTCCCGCCCGATGGCGGGACGTGGCAAGGGGGCAGGCAAAGATAAAGGGCAACGATTCGGGGTTGAAGGGCGTATCAGAAATGAGGCACGAGAAGCGAGCGAGAAAAAAAAACGGGCAAATTTTCTCTTCTTTCCCTGACGTTTGCTTTCCTGGCTCGTCTCGCTTTCTTCTTGCACTAATTTACACTCTGACCCTTCCCTCCCCTCGCAATCGCATTCATGTTTAGGCACGCTCGAGTTTAATGTGAGGAGGGGGGGCCTCTCAACAACCATCTTATCATTACACCCTTGCGCGAAAGGCGAGCAAAAATGAGTCACACGTTCACTTGACCGTGGAGGAAGACGACGGACGCATCGCAACAGACGATCGCGACCCTAAAGGGCGACAGTTGCGGTCGCGGTGTACAACAGCATGAAAAAGGTATGAAAAGCACACGAAATACGCCCTTTGTCTCGGTTCGAAGCGGAAGCCCGCTTTGCGTGTGTTCGTATGGTAGACATGTGTGCAGACAGCTACGATGTTCATGGAGCGCTTCTCAACGCGTACGATGTTACGATGTTAAAATCCTCATGCTTACACCACCACCCCCTGCTGTCTAGCAATCCGGTCGCAGTGACTAAGAGTTCACCGTGAGCGCGTAAAAAAGTAAGCCCAAATCGCTTTCCCGCACGACTTTTCCAGCCCATCGTGATCTTACGCTTTCTTTCTCGCGCTGCGGGTGGAAAAGGCACGTGAAATTAGGTTGCCGGCAAGTGACGGCACAACACATCTTGCTGTCTCGGGCACACCACGAGAGCAACGCATTTTCATGTCGGATTGCAAGCGAACTTCTGCCTTCCAGATGTTCGTCGCGCATTCTTCCTCCGCTCTCTGTCTCTCTCTCTCTCTCTCCAGTGTCTCGACAATTATATGCAGGTGATCGCGCGATTGCTTTCCGTCCCTAGTGTGCGTTGGATATACCCTTCAGTGATGTTTACGGTACAGGAAAATAAAATGCTTTCGCTGCACAATTCGGTGCAGAAAACAACAGTGACGATGTTTTCTTCCTTCGTCAAGTAAACACACCGGTCCTCCGCTTGAGCGTTTTTGCAGCAAGCAAAACAAAAACATCCCGAGACGGGTATCTTGATTTATAAATAAAGAGAGAATTTGAGAGAAAAAGGGGCAGCTTCTCCCCCGTGCAGGAAAGGAAGCACGTCGACTTGTATGACAAATAAATACAGCCTAAAACGCCTTTGTAGTTCGCGATGTGCTAGCGATATTCTACCAAGCCGGACGTCGATTTTATGCGCTTCTTTTGCTGCACAATCGTTCAGCTGAATGTATTCAACAGGGTCTCCTACTTGTATTATTTCTCCACCACTACATTTGAATCTTTGCTGCGGAACAATCGCTCCGGCCGCAATCTAACATGCACACCAACACATCAAAGCTGCCTTTTACCAGTGCATTCATCATTCAGTAAGCATAATGGGAAACCTCATACGCGCCTTGTCGGACGGTAAAAAGAAAACTGGGGACCCTGAGCTGACGAATAGGAAGCAAAAAAAAAAGCTCGGAAACGTGTAGCCTGTTCGTTTCTCCACAACGCATACCACGCACAGTACGTACCTTATTAATTCGTTTTAATGCCATTTTGCTTGCTCAAGTGTACACTTGCACTTGCACACACACGCACGGGGAGGGCACGAGGACAACACACGCGGCACACTTCCGCGAGAATTTCACCGGTGTTGTGCTGCAGCAGCAATACGATCGCGCTCTCTGGGTTCGCGGTGTGGGTTTGTTGTTTGATTGACGAAACGGGCGAGCGCCGCGCCGGGAAGCCGGTTCAGGACGAAAGAACGGAACGTGTAAAGAAGCGTTAGAAATTGGTGCCGGATGGTTTGATTGGTGGGGGTTTTCACTCGATCGGCGTGAGTAGCTGCTGCCCAGTTGTTGCCCCAGGCGTATATAACTACCTCCTCTCGCTCACGTTGCGCGCCCTTTTCGCGGCGGACGGCCAAATGCAAACACCGAATACTCTCGTGCAGGCAACGGGAGGGGGATGGGGAGAACAAAACCAAATCCTTCCGCTCTCTTTCCCTCTAAGCACACGGAACAAATAAACGGGACGATTTACAACACTTCAATGCAAAAAGGTCACTGTTGTTGCATTCGATTGGCGGCAGGGGGAGGGAGGCAGCATCCACATCAGATTCGGCGTGTATCATCGTCATCATTTTGTTGTTTTTTTTTCATCGCATCCAGGGTATAAGGTTCATTGGCAGGTTGGGCCGTTGGCAGGCGTTGAATGTTGTTTCGTTGGCCGTTAACAAATGAAAAGAGACAATATGGGGAGAGAAAGAAAAAAAAAACGAGAAACATATATTAGTGATTGGTACAGCATGTGAGAAAACGCAATGCCGTCATCGTTGAACAACACAATCGAGAAAAGCACATGCATTTATATCGTATTATTTTAGCGAGCGATGCAGAAATCCGTCCACCCATATCCTCCGGCAGTGCCGTGGAAAAGAAAAACAGCCACCAACATAACCTCCCCCATTACTCTCTTTCCCTCTCGAGCGCCCATCCGCCGCCGCAAAGGCGAAACATAACCTCAACAACCCCCCCCCCCGGTTTCCGCACGAATTCGGGGTTTTGGTGTTTCCCCACGCCTACTTCGCTCTGCAAAACGGCCATCCGCGATAGCCCACCTTGGAACTGTGTACGTGGAGATGTGTTTCACATTTTTTTTTCTAAACAAAATTTCTTCCAAATAACACGCTCCCTCTCTTCCGTGCCCAGCGCGTCCGGAACTTTTTTTTTTCCTACCTACCGAACACTTTTGTCATGAGGCCACTACCACTAGTACCGCCGCGTAGTGCGACATCAAAAGGCGTGTGCGTGTGTGCATGTGTGTGTGGTGGGCTGTTTTCCACTAGGCCATCCCCACAACCCGGAAAGCAAGCTTGGCTGCTGAGTGTGAGTGAGTGTGTGTGTTTGTACGGACGGTTTGATGAATTTTCTCATTCGATTTTCACACCGTGTGCGTGTGCGTACGCATGTGTGTGTGTGTGCGCCCGCGTGCCATACTACTGGCGGCGAGAATTGGGCAGGAAGAGCTTCCCCTCCTCCCGTCCCGGGGTGTGTATGTGCGTGAGTCGCCAAAAATGTGACGAACGAAAACTCGATTCACAAAGCTATTGCGGCAACACACAGTTTTCTCCGAGCCATAGAACTGGCTCGCGCGCACACACACACATGATCTCCATTTGCATAAGGGTGCGCGCTTGCTGTGCGCGCGTGTGTGTGTGTGTGTGTATGGTGTGAGCGAGAGAGAGAGCGTACGTACGGGAAACAATTGTAGTCAAGGAAAAACGGAATTTCCTGACAATAAGAAAAGGCTACCGAGGAGCAGCAACAGTAGTAGCAATAATATCGAAAAAGTCACTATGGCACACACACATACACACACACTCCGAGGAACTTTGCTGCGTTTGTTCGGCGAGAAACTTCTTCCTCTTCTTTGCCCGTGCACAACTCGTCAACCGAAAACTCACGGGGACAAAAAAAAACAAGAAAAATCTCACACGGCAGCAATCGGCGCGACCGAAAGCGATTTTATTCCGCGGTAGCAGGGCAGGGGAGCCCTTGCTTCGCATCGCCCTGCTGCTGGTGTGTGTCAGCTTGCGAAGCAGCAAAGGAAGGCTCCGCTATTTCCTAGTATACGTTGCCGCCATCATCGTTCTCTGCGCGTTTTTTGACAGCTCGGGGCGGCTGACCAGAAACACTAAAGGCGGTTCGATATTTGGGGCTTCCGAGGGGCAGAATGTGGCTATTTCGTTCCATTTGCCCCCCAGACGGCCGAACCAGACGGCTATGATCGACATATCCCCATGGCTTGCTCATCTTCTTCTTGCAAAACCGCGACACGAGCCCGGGAGTTGCAGTTTTGCACTCGATGCTATACTCTTTTTTTGCTCGATATTTCCTCTGACACCTCCAGCAGCAGCCGGATAGAGGGAAGAGCTCGCTCGCTCGCTGTGGGGTAGGAAAATTCTGCCAACTGACACACGCACGCACACGCACGCACGGACACGATTATTACGAGGACAAAATCGGTTATTCCTTCCTGTGCGAACTATGGTCCGATTAGACGATGGGCGAAGGGACAAATGAAGGCATACACCGTTCACAAAAATTCGCTAAACTGGTCCTCCTTTACCGTGACACTAACGACGTGGGAAAGGGGGAGAGAAGAGGAAAAAAGTGAGACACACGGGCGCACACACACGCCACCCGTGCTCGGTAAGGCTTTTGCAGGTTTTGCAGGTTATATTGCTGCCCCAGCCCCGCACCAAAAGGCAAATCGCTATTCTTTCCCTTGCTAATCGTTTTGCTAGTAGCAACGGCGAAACCACACAAAAGAAAACACTCACAAACTGAAAAAATCACGAAGCTTCCGTGGGCACTCGAAACTACACCAGTTGGCCTTACTATTCTTCTGCGCTCAACAATCGTACTGAACGTCTCGCAAGAGATTATCAAGATGGCTGCGGTTCACCCGATGGCGACGACGACGATGACTGGGCTTGAATAGGGCAAAAGCGCACACATACACGCATGGCACGGGGCAGGACGCACCTAGGAGAGAGCGAGAGCGCTAGCGCAACCCGTCGTGTACAGATGAGACCGAGCTAGTGCGAGTGCGAATGCGCGCGCGCACTCACACACGCAATCATCGGCGAAAGAGGGACAGAGCGCGAGAGATTGTCGTAGAGACCGACACCGCACCACTACCACCGCAAGACAGCCGACAGCAAGACAGGGCGAGCAGCTGCTCGAAAATTTGCGCAAAAAAGTCGACGAAAACGCACGGCTCTAAGCAAGCAGTTTTCGCTTCTGCCGTGCGTCGGGGCCTGTGTTGGTGCGCTCCTGTCCGCTGGCCGTGGAATAAAATAGCGCGTATCACACGCATACATGCACACCAGCGCACTGCAGGCTCGCGAAACGGGTTCAAGCACGGCAATAGCAATAGCACCACAGAACGAGACGGAGATATCTCTCGCACACGCAAGAACCGTCAAACGGGGGGACCCGTAAACACACATACACATCGATACGATGCGAAAGTTTTCAAAACGTCAAAACCCTCTATTCTTTGCTGCGTATCGTAGCACCCTTTGTTTCCTGTCTCGTCTTTTCGTTCATCTTTTCCCAGTGCAACAAAAAGGCCGATTCTTTTAATGAGCGGCCGCAAAAGGTCTTTCGAGCTGATTAGTTGCTGCAAGTGTTCGGAATATTTTTGGAGGAACAATTATCTTATTCTAACTGGGAGGAAGCGATGCATCAATTTCTTTATAATCCAGAAACCGGTACTTCCTACCGGAATTCCTTCTTGGTCTGTGAAAACGAGCACTCTCCTATGACACTTTTGATTTGAGACATGTTTTTGACGTAACGGACGAGTTCAATATTGCCGTTGCCGTTGAAACGTGCAAAAGCTGTAGATTTATAGAATATATTTACAAAACATAAATTTGATTTGCGGAACTATCCATCCAAAAGGATTTTGGTTTGTCCTGTTACTGATATTCGGATCACCAACACCAAAAGAATTATTCTTTTGTGCTTGGAAAGCTATTTCATTAGTCACCAGTCTTCAGAAAAATCCGTAATAAATTACAAACAATTTCTTAACTCAATAATGATCACGGTAAAGAGGTCCATACCTAGGTATACCTGATTTGCACAAGATGACTAATCGCAGTTGATCGATCCCAGCCGAATGGCATCATATGATTTGTAATCAATGGATTCCTAGCGTGTCACAGTGACCGCCACTTGAGTAGGATAATTCTTTTGCCGTCGCTTGCATGATCCAATGAACACTTGCGAACGCGAAGAAACGTTGGAAATTAACAAAAAAAAGGGCTGTTCTACCCGGAGAAGTTCTTTGCGCACACATACACACTATGGCAAGCCTCGTCGCCGCCTTCTTTGCTCAATATTTCGACGGGGAGAAAGTGTGACGCGTGCGACGATTTACACTATACATAGGAAACGAAAATGAGCAACTTCGCTGGAGCAAACGCCCATGGTTGCTGGGATTCATTCTTTGCCCATTTCTCTATTCTGTGACTAAAAAAAGGGTGATTGATGGATGCATATGCACGTTGTAATCGATATAGAAAAAAAAAGAATAAGATAGCAAAGGATGTAACCCGAAGTGCATGTTCTAGAAGATGATCTCCACACATACGCCAATACTACCTTTAGTGCTTCCGGGTTGTGTTATGCGAAGCAGACGAGGGGAGGTAAAGAGTGAGGGAGGGAGCGGGAAAGACATACAGAAAAACTAGGTTGCGCGAATACTGAATCGAAACGCAACAAAAAAAAGAAAGCAAGTCAAGGTAAACACGTTTCACCGCGGATCTTGGAATGGAGAATATGAAGTTAGTTTTAGGAAAAATATGAACATCGGCATACACTCAGCCACATTCGTACGAGGCTGTAAAAAGCGCCTCGGAACTCTAGAGCCATGTTTGCGGTTGTCACTACCGGGCCAAGGATCCGAGCTGCTGATGGAAGATGCTCGCAAATGTTCCAAAAAGTACGGGATGCGAAATCAACCATCGTAGCAGCCAGCCAGCTGGCAAAATTGATAGACGACATGACGTGACGTTACCAGCCACCATTGGTGTTCGAGAGCGTAAAAAAGAAGCTTTCGTAAGCGGGTTGACACGAGACACGAACGGGAGAGAAAAAGATGATTCCGGTGGCGGAACGAACGCTCAGTAGAAGTCACCCTTGATTCGCACGGGTTCACGAACACCACGGCGGTTCCGCACGTACATATGCACAGGTCGAAATCCGGTCGCAGAGCGCGCGCGAGCAAGAGAGTTCGAACGGGAGAACGAGAGAAAAACTCTCGTGCGGTTGAGGCCGTATGAAAAATTTTACCAATCTTCGCGTTCACTTACGACGAAAGAAAAGAGAAGAAAAAAAACCTCCGGACCGGATATTCTTCACTCGAATTGCTAACTTTTCCGTACACGGAGCACACGTGGAAAACTGCACAACTAATGACGGCACGTTGATATTGCACCCGCTGTCGGATCGTGGCGGGGCGTCTTTACGCGAAGTTTTTGGTAAAAAAATTGGTAAAAGTGTAAGATAATTGCAAATATACCTTCAATGTAATGCACTGCCTTTCCGTAATGAGATCATCACCCACTTCGCGAACTGTTCGGCACGTTTCTGCGTTCGCAAATAGTGATGGGCCCGGGTGAGAGGATCCTATCCGTTCTTCCGATCCAATCATGATCGGTCTAATCCGATCTGGTGAAATATTGATTGATTTGCTCGTTATTTTCAGTTTTCATGCTAGCTGCACTTCAAAGGAGTGCTGTATTAATTATCAATGGACTCAAATATATGTAACCTTTTTTCAATCAATCCTTCCACTATAGTTCAGCAATTAATAACAAAGTTATGACAACACGTCCGCTATGACAGCTGAGCGTACCATAGACGGAATTGAGCCGACTATCTGGGCCGAGTTTTATCGAATTGAAAGAACATTGCATCCCTTTGCGTTGCCTTTTACGAACAGATATACCGTTTTATACGGTGAAGGCGCCGTGTTGTAATTGAATTCGGGGTGATACAGAAACAGTTTCTATTCATAATTGATAGCAATTTGTACAGAAATGAAATACGATTTGTTTAGTTTAAAATCACGTAAGTACTGCAATATAAAAAAAATTAAAAAAAATTAACATCATCGTGGCTCTGCATTTCTTAGGCTTATTCGTGTATGAAGGCTTTATTGCAAAATGCGATTATGTGGTTTCGAAACATGCTATTCTAAACTAGGCACTTACAACGAATTCTAGAGTGTTTTATGAAACATTTTAAATTTTTAGCAATGTTTTACTCATTCACAGTTAGATGGAAATAACATCTTCGGCAGAAACATTTCTCATCATACGCAAACATTCGGATTGCACAAACTTCCAACAGTGGATTTAAAATGGCCAATCCAACTCACTCGAATGCAATCCACACCAACTGGAACTAGGCGTTCGCGTTCGTTCTTCGGTTTGACAGTTCTTGTAATTGCACCGGTCGTATGCAGGAAAGAGAGGGAGCGTGTCAACCAGTAGAACCGAGCGGGACGACATGACAGTCATATTAGAAAGAGATAGAAGCTAGGTACGTCGAGGCTGGAGGCAGAAGTAAAACGAAATAAGTTTGCTAGTATACGTTTAAAATTTGTCTGTTTGTATTATAACATAAAACTCAGCCCGAGGAGCAGCTCCCGGTGGCATATTCCGCAACTGGTTCCTCTGCAGAGTGTTTAAACACCGATTTTCCCTTCCCTGTCATGCATCTCGCTCTGGCTTTGGGTTTTGATCGGCTCATTCGGTGATTGTGAAGGCTGGATGCGCCGCTGAGAGCGAATCGGGTCGTCCAACGCATATGACAGCTGTGTCATTTGTTTGTTGTTCTTCTTCGTTTTCTTTTGCAATTTAAAAAAAAGTTGAAGAAGGTGGCCGTGTCGTGCGTGTGTGTAAGTGTGTTTGTGCACGCCTGCTACTCTGACTGGAGTTTGAAGATTACTTCAAAGTTCGTACGAGCGAAACACAATACATATTCGTCCAGGGTCTGGAGCCAGTATCGATCCATCGTGAAACGGCGCAAAGGGCTGGATCCCGCCCACGGAAGGCTCACCGCACGAACACAAGACAAAAGACGGCAATACACCCGCCTTGTAGAATCCAATTCCGCAACAGTCCGGGGCGCAACAAAGCTGCTGTCGGTTACCCTGGAAACGAATCGAGTGGCAGGGATTTCCATCGATGGTACCGCGATCAGCCGCACCGAAGGGCATATAGAGTCGTGAAGCGGTACGGTTCCGTAGCAAGTGCAAAACGAGCCGTTTTTCTGTCCCGTCAAACCCCGGACCGAGGCTGCCGACGATGAAAGCGCACGGTAAGCATCCACGTAAGAAGGCGTAAGTGGGGCGAGGGGAAGCGGAATGGGGTGGAAGGGGAGGGGGGGGGGGGCAGTAACAAAAAGAAACCACCTTGCAATCGGTGCTGCTGCTGCTACAGTGGCGGTGGAAAATTGGACGGAAAAGTTGCCAGCGCCACGGAGCGCCCGTGCCATACCGTGTGTGTCTGTGTGCGCGCGCTTGTATGCGTGCGTTTGCCGCGAGCTGGTGTGTGCGCGAGTGTAAGAGAGCGTACGTCTGGAAGGTGTTTAGTGCCTAGCAGTGGAGCAAACGAAAGTCCTAACTCGCCGTACCGACCCGCAGGATATTCATCAGCATTTTTTCCCTCCTTTCCAGATCGAGCGGTGTAATGGTTTGAGCGGCGACCTGAGAGGGACACTAACACACCGCACTGGCCGATGGGGGGCATTCTAGTTGTATTGTTGCTTAATTTATAGTATGATAACCTCGAACCATCCGATCTAGTGACCACATTCAGTTAGCAAAGAGAAGCAAAGCCTCGCAAAGCAACAAAAAAAAAAAAATAATTGAAGAATAGAGCTAGAGAAAAAGAGATAGAGCGCGAGAGGGAGCTACCGCACACACGTACACCAAATCGGTCCCCCGTAGTAGCAGCTAGCTTCCGAAGATAATTGGACATCTACAGCGGGCCAGTGGAGCGAGAAGTGCAATAGTTCGCGAGTGTGGGTGTGTGTGTGTGCGTGTGTGCGTGTTTGTAGCAATTTTGTTGGTGTAGTGTGAGTGTACGTGAATCTGCAATCAACCGACCGACCGACCGTCTTCAATCAAGAACCAGCAACGCGGTGGAGCGGCCCCGGGTGAGGCGAAGCAGGCGGGAGGGGAGTATGCAAGCTGCCACCGTCGTCCTCGTCGCCGGTTCGGTTGCTTTGCGGTGTCGTGCAGCATGCCACTAGCGACAACCATCACCACTAGCAGCAGCGGCGCGCCAACACCGGACCCGGAACCATGTCGGACAACGAGCTCGACCGGACGCTGGTGCATCCGGAGCAGTCGCTCGATTCCATTCCGTACTCGACCCCGCCGCTCCTAGCGCCACCGTCCGGCGACATCGGCTCCTCCGGGACGCTCCGGCCCGTGCGCCCCGTACGGCTGGACGGTGGGCCGGACTCACCCTTCCCTTCGCTACCACCCCTACCCGCCATACTGCCGGGCGCTGCTCCGCTGCATCGGCCACCGCACGCGTTCGCCCGGTTCCACCGTTTGCCGTCCGTCGCGAGCGTCATCAGGCATGAGCCGCAGCGCGCCTACGCTTCGCTTCCCCTCTACCTCAGCAAGGTAGGTAGCACACTTTTCGCAAACGCAACTCATCACAGGCTCCTGCCGTCCTTCTGGCTTTTCTTGCAGCGTTCGTTATGTGCATATGTATATATCCAGGGAATCCGGTTCGCTCGGGGCCACCGCAACCCTGGGCTGTGGTTTCGCAAGGCTTTGAACAAAACAAGTTCAGCCCCGGGGACGGGAGATGTAACCGGATGCCCGGGAGATGCACAGCGTATCGATTGCTGTGGCCACCAGCGGCACCTGCACGATTCGTTCTAGCAGTTTCGATACACCTCGAGGCCAGAGAATTTGCAAACGCTTGTGTTTATGTTTACATTTTCTCGATTTATTACGCACCAACGTTGACAAATTTGAACTCAAACCGGATCGGTAAAACGCCTGCTCGGTATGCAATTGGCTCGCACGCGACAAAAGAACTGCATTTGCCTGTTTTCCCTGCGAGCTCTCTTTCTCGCCTGGTCCCGCCTGCCACTTGAATGGTTTCGAAAATCTCTAATCCACCCCGCGAGTGGGGATAGCGCGACGGAAAGGAGAAATAAAAAAAAAAGCGCCTTAGAAGACAAACCCGTTGACACTACGGAGCAAGCGGCTGGCTGGTTCGGCTGGTTATTGTATGCATTTTGCCGCATGTAGAGCTGTCGCAAAGAAAGTGTTCGGTACGGTGAGCGTTGCATACATTCGGGCGCCAAGCTGCTTTTACTGATGCCCGAATTTTTGTCCATTCTTTTGCTTCAGCGGCTTTTGCGATTTAGCACGAGAGGCGTTCGCACATCCTTTTCTGCTATCGATTAAAGATAAAAATCGAATCGAACTCTACCGATTAAGCGGTTTGAGCACGCCAAATTGCGCTCGGGGTCGGTCCCGGTGGCAAACTCGATGGTGCAACTGTCGTCGTCGTCGTCGCCGTCGTCATTTTGCGTCCATTCGTACGATTCCCTTGTCCACCGCGTGGTGGTGTCTCGTTCCATTATTGGAGCGATTTTAATTGGATTTCGATGCAGTATCGTGGCAGAGTGTGTGTGTGTGTGGGGCGGTGTTGATGATGCATGGTGAAAAACGACCTCGCCTTCAACTCCTCCTCCCACCCTCTCGATCGTTCCACCTGTACCATTACGTGGTTCCGCTGATCCGCATGGTAGGGATTACACGTGCTCCCGTCGCTCGACAACGCGCAACGGGCAGAAGAAACTTCGAAACGGGGGAATGCAATTTCCCTGCTTTGTTACGGCTGTGGCGTTGCGCGTAGTTGGAGGAAAGAGTTCCGAGCAGATTTACATTAACTGATTTGCTACCACAAAGTTGCTGTTTGCCGCAAAACAGATGCCCATAAAACCGAGTCGGAAAGATTTATCAACCGTTCTAGCCGCTAGCTGTCGTTTTCGCACTAACGCCCAAATGTATGCAACGTGGCATTACTTTCAGCTCCAACCCGTCTGCTGTACCCTCCTATAGATGCTGCATTATGCGATGTGTTCGGTGCCTTCTTCGTTACGCTTCACGTTTACACCTGCTTATCGACGTTTGTTTCATTAAAATCGCGTTAATGACGGTTTTCTTGCTTTCTCATTCATGTGCAATGTTGGGTTGGGTTAGGGTGGAATGTCTATCATCCCATCCTCTTCTCTCTTCGCTTATGTGATACGTGCGTATGTGTGTGTGTGTGTGTGTGGGCACGCAATGGTCAGCTGCAAAATTTCCACGCCACCAAACGGAGCCACAAAGCTAACGTGTTTCATTTTTGGTGTATTTTTTTCCGTAGCTTACACATTTTTCCGTGCCTCTCAAACGCACTTCGATCAATTTTTTTCGATCGCCAAGTGTTACACAACGTGATCGCACGCAGATCGTGGTCGACCACCTTCGCTGCGTCTATTTTACGAGGATTGTGCTGAGAACCAAACGCCAAGTTTTTGGTCCTTCAGACCTTGGCGTCCAGGGTTTTTTGGAAAATCATTTCTGCAGATTCCCAAAGCACCGATATCGAGTCGTGATCGGATTGCGCCTTTCGTCTGATAAAGCGCCAACAATGAGCAGGATACGAGAGCGAGATAGCATCTCCTCGATGGTTTATTGTGTGATAACGCGGTTGGTAACACATGTTCGGCGTTAATATATCTATCCGATTCGGCATAATATCGCACCGACGGGCAGCAGCAAAGAGAAATGTTGCGTGCGTGTTGGTGTGTACGGCGTGTAACTGAAGAGCATGGAAGGGGTCATACGAAAACGAGTGCAGTGTGTGGCCGCTCCGGTTGAGGAAGTGTATGTGATTGATTTCACCTTACACCGGGGATGAATCTAGGTTGATTTCGTTTCGTCTGCCACTCAAATCTTCAAATCACCATCAAGCCCCACCGGAGAGGTCAACGCACAACCGGGCTGGACGTTTTATTGTTCAGCCGTGTGCGTAACTCTCTCGATGAATAGTAGAAAACCGAAACCCCCTGGCTCCTGGTTCCTGGCGAATGTCTTATCAATGTTTTCAGTTAAGGTTGCGGTTGGCAGGGCAGCAAAATGGTCGCCACTGCATCTCTCTACCCTAGAATTGAGGGTAGAATTTCCTGACCCTCGCGTACCCGTATCGCGTCGCAAATGTCATCTGCATGGTCGGGCTCAAACAGATCCGATCGTGTTTTTTGAAGTATCGTACCCGTCAAAAAAGAAAAAAAAACCCCGGAGATAACAGCCTAACCGGGTAGATAGGCCAAAACCATCGCATGACTCACAGAAGGCTTCGCAACAGGTCGGCGTGGGTCAGACACGATCAGGCGAGCGTACTTTCCGTGCAGAACCTGCGCACTCGTGAGCTACCCGGTCGGCACAACTTTTGCGCCAACCTGTTCGCTCTCCGGACGAGCGGGCGATGAGAGTGAGAGCGCCCTCGGTTCGCTGAATGGGTGGAAACAGATCTAGCCTGGGGATTGAATCGCTTGGGGCCGAATTTCCTCACGCGATCTCGCTCCAACGAACGTGATGCTGCGATCGTTCAGGCATGGATTTTAATTTCGTTTCGCAGTGCACTCACGAGCGCATCGAGTTTGGTCGCTCGTGGAGTTTGGATACAGTTGGTTAAATTCAATATGATAAATTAATTTCCAAAACTACCGAAACGAAAATCCATTTTCACTATGTCGGTTCCGTATTGAAAGAGAATATGCTGTACTGAAAGTAATATAAATGAACTCTAATATTAGGGAAGCAAATTTTTTGCTAAAAAATAATGCAATAAATTGTCCTTAAGAAGCTACCTCCCTACCTCTAGTATAGAGGCGATTTAACTCAAACATGCTCTTGAAATTGCTCAGTTAAAATTGAAATAAATATTTTGTTTTGGGGTTTCTATCAAAAATATCTAAATAAACGTCATCATTATCATTATAAGCACCACAGTAATAAATCCTTTCTCAATGAAACATTTCTAACTAGTGATGGGAAATCCATATTTTATATATATTATTTCTGTTGTGGAAGGATTAAAAATGAGGCATGTTTTGTTCTTATTTATAAAAAGCTATAAATAAGAGAAATCATTGTGTGTTTTCCAGTGGAGAATACTTCTCACCGCACGAGAATGTTTCATTTACTCGCAGTAAAGAATGGAAAGGTACGAACAGAAATGTTCACTGTTTCCTGCTTGTTGGTTTAATATCGAGAAAAAGTGGGCTATAAAAAAGACTCATATTTTAGATAGGCTTGGTCGTAAAAAGTTTTTTCACCAAAAAAAAAAAACAAAATATTGATGTAAATCGATCCAACAGACTCTGTTCCGTTTTATACCACCCCACGATAAATTTGTGGGGCTCGCAAACTCGCTCCAGTGTGTAGCCTGCCACACCGGCCGTAAGAGAATGAGCTCCACCCGGCACGTACGTTACTAGCGAGCGCGAGAGTGAGCTCTTTCCCTTGCGCTGGTACGCTGGCCCGAAGCGAAACCACCCTCAGAAGCACGCCAACCGTCCGTTGAGTAATACACGCGCAGCAGTGAGTGTGAGTACGAGCGTACGTGCGGGCCGTTGATTTATTTTGTGTGTGTTTTTTTTTTGTTCGCTGTTTGCGGGGATTTCGTGTGCGTCAGATCTGTGCGGGGGCCGCGTGTGCGTTGCTGTCCAAACAAAATGGCCTAAAAAGGAAATCAGCTCACAGCCCCGAGCGACGCAATCTTATCGGCAAATATATTATTCTTTTTTTTTTGCGCGAACGTCCGCGCCGTTTTCGTTTTCCTCCTGTGCGACCGTGTACAACGCTTCCCTTCGATCGTGCCAGTGTGTAGGTGTGCTTTGTGTATGTGTGTGCGTGCGTGTGTGTGTGCGTGTTGTGTTCTAGCAAAAGAAATTGTCCGCAACTGGGGCGAAAGTCCGATGTGGATGTGTGAAACGACGCCGCGTGTGCATCGGGAGAAGCGATCGTCACATGAGTGGTAGTAGTAGTAGCTCCTCCAGTTGGAGCAGGTTGCGTCGCGCATTCTGCCGATGTGGATCATCTGCCAAACACAGCGATCTCCTGCTCGTGTGCCCACCGAAACGTACGCACTCACACACAGCTAAGACGTGATTCATCACGACTGCAAGATTAGAGAGGAGCTCACGATTTTTTCATGCTTTTTTTGCGCAAATTCGCGATCGAATTTCGCTACCGATTTCTATGCTCTCGGGTCGATCGATCTACCAAAGAAAAAAAAAACCCCCTCGCCCGAAAGAATCGGCCCCGAAAGGTGTTATTTTCCCGTTCTTTTTTTTTCGGGGTTTCGGTGCGTTTTTTTTGCCGTTAGCAAATTTCCATTTTGTTGCCGCTGCTCGACGGGCGCCCATTTTCGGGGTGGGCGCTTTTTCCGCATTTTTTTTCCTCTCTCTCTCCTAGCGCTGGGAGGCACAACGAGCGCAAAAGTGCGAAAGAAAGACGCGAGAGAAAACAGATAGAGTGTGTGTTTGTGTGTTGTTTGATTGTGTGGCGGAGAGAAAGAGGGAGAGAGAGAGAGAGAGAGAGGAGAGAAGCGGTTTCCATTCTTGCGAGCGTTGCAGACGCCGCACACGACTGCAACCGCAACTGCATGCCTCACTCGTGCGATGGGCTGGGGGGGGGGGGGGAAATGGAACGGGTGGGGAAAGCGTACAGAAAAAAATAAAATAAAATACCTATCTTTCCCTCTCCCGCTTTGTCTCCCTCGCGCTCGTTTCGCTTCTGTTGGAGGCTTACTTCCGTTTTTATCTCTCCCTCTCTCCCTCTCTCTCTCTCTCTCTCTCTCTCTCCCTATCCCGCCTCTTCACCACCGGCCTTTACTGAGTCGTGTCCGTTCCGGCTCGATCGGTTCTTCCGCTGCTTTTTCCAAAGCGCCGGAATTCGAGTTTCCTTCCCTCCCACACCGTGGGCGGGGGCGATGGGAGGGGGAGGCTTATGCAACTGGGCGCCCATGCCCATGCCCGTGCCCGTGTGTGTGTGTGCTTTATGTTTGTTCTCGCGTTTGCTTAATTAGCCGCGGAGATTGGCCCGAAGCGGCAGCGGCAGTGTTTTATTTTTCCTCGGAAAAAGAAGGAAGCCCGGTGAATGTTTGTGTGTTGGCGCGTTGGTGTGAAAGAATCCTTCGCACCTGCAGCTCCCCCACCCGTAATGTTCCGCATGATCGATCACGCAAATGAGCAATGGAAAAAAAGCGAGCGTTTTCGGTGTGTTTCAGTCGGTAGCGCAGGGAACGCAACAGTGAAGAGAAAAACACTCATGGCCGACAATCAACCGGGACCGGCTTCACAATCAAATAAATAAAAGAGAAAAAAACACCCCTCCCTCACCGGCCAGCAACGATCAACCACAAAGCCCAACGATCGTCCGTGCTCTTGCTGCGGGAAGAATCGCTCCCAACTCGCTGTCGTAGTGCATTCTGTTATCGCAATCAATGTGACAGCGCTAGGTTGACAGTTAGTGTGCTGGCGCGCGAGCGCCATCTGTGAGCAAAAAGGGGATAGAAGCTTCCCCGCTTAGCGCGACTATGGGACGTTTAGAAAGCGAAATCTCTTTTTATTATTTTGTGGTTGGAGAATTCGGAAAACAATTGTCCCAGCTCGATTGGGTCTCGAGTGGGTGTTTGGTATTTTAATATTTCAACCATAAACTCCTCCCTGAATCGTCTTCCAATTGTGGTTTTCCTGCTTTGCGGGGCATTTTGTGCGCTCCGTTGCTTTGAAACTAACCTTCAATTTAAAGGTTAAACTGCAGTTTCAGCTCTTTCGGGGCAAGGTTTTAATTGGCTGGAAATGGGAGGAAAATGTCTAAAAAAAATATATCTAAATTTCAACAGTCGCCAACAGATGCCCTTAGCGAGTAGAGCGTGTGCCGTTTTCCTAGGGCGAGTTTCCCCCCGGTGCGGTGCTTTGTCACCCGGACACTAACGATCATGACGTGCGGCAGGACGATACCACCGTGCAGGCCGTTGCAGGCGCAGTCTTAGCAACCGGATCCACCACGACTGATCCCGTTCTGCGTTGTGTGCGTTGTGTTAAAGTGTCGAAGAGTGTCACCAAGTGTCCCAAGCGAAGAGAGGTTTGAAAGGCTCAGCAAGAGCTAACGAAAGCGTGTGTCCCGTGGCTGGCAGTGAGGACGCAAGAACAGAAAACAAACGCACAAACGCCACTGATTTCACCAATACACCTCGCCGCCCTCCTGCTTCTTCGCCGGTCGATGGGGCCACGAGCGGGCAGCCGCGATACGCAACAGCAAACGAAAAGGTAATGGGTCGCTCCCGGCTCGCTTCTTCCTCCTTGCCGCGCACGCATGCTGTAGATGCTGTGCTGCTAAAACGTCCAAACAAATAGAGCAACCGGGTGCAACCCGGCGAGGTGTCGATTAATTAATGCATTCATGTTTAACAACCCTCCCACCACCCCGTCCACACCCCGCGTCCCAATATCCGTTCCGATTGAATGATAAACGACCGGATGGAGGAAAGCCATCGCCCATATTCTAAACACCGCACCCGATGTCGACAGCAAACGGAGGTGTTACATTTCACACCACCCCGTGGGTTTTGTTCTAGCCCTTCCGCGGGCGGTAGTTTGAACGGCGCGGAGCGAAAGAGCAAATAGAAATGGAAGCTTACTGTTACCGTGTGCTGGCGGGGTCAGCCGGGGTCAGCAATCGACCACTCTACGCAGCATCTGGTTTCCTCGTTCCCGGGAAGGGTCTATTATGCTAGCGGGAACGCATTTTTTTCTCTCTCTCTCTCTCCTCTCCAAACCCCAAAACCCTGCCCGGAACGGGTCGATGATGGTGATGAAGATGTTTCCTTTCCCTTCTGGTCAGCCATCCGGTGCGGTACAGTTACCCGCATCCTGCAACCCCGTATCGCACGAGCAAGCGGCCAAATAATGGTGCGCAGCAATGGATTTAGGTCAAAAGGGTACACGAAATTTTCATGAGAACGTTTCCATTTGTTCACACAAATTTTCAACATTTTTTATGCTACATTTCGTATCGCACTCAAAACTTAATTTCTTTTCGCTCATAATATCCAACTCAATTCCGCTACTAACATACGAAAGCGCCCTCTGGTGGAAAAAAAACATCGCTTAGCCGTATTTATTCGATTTTCTTTCTTTTGTCGTTTAAGTTACAAAAAAAGGTTCCAACATTTACGACACGCTATTAGTAGAGCAGAACGAGCTCGCCCGGGCGGGGTGGAAGCAACGAACCTTTAAAACAGAAAATTTTCACTTTTTTTTGTTTGCAGCGCGGAGTTTTTATGATTTATGTACTATTTTCTATGCGTGTTTTTTTCGCTTTGCCCAATTGGTGTCTCGTTTACTGCTGCCGAGATGGTGTTTAAGGTAAAACCAATCACCCGAATTTCGCAGATCGAACGCTTGACAGCTGGTTTGTTTACCAAAATTGAAATGTCAAAAAATACATCAAAAATCTGATTTTTGAATCGAATAATTTGTTTTTTTCATTTTTTTGCTTTTCATTTTTAAAATTATGAATCAAAAGCGATTTGAAAACGCACAACGAGCGAAACATCGCAAGGTCGGCTATCCTTGACGTTCTTGCGTTCCGCTCGGCCGGGCAGTCGATCTTCCTGCTTCGTTGCCGTTACAGCAACACGCATGAGATGGCGGCATCCTTTTCCTCGCCCTCCCCTCACCAAGCACGCCAACGCCGAGGTTGTTGTGGTGCGGTGCGTGTTCCGGTTGGGCAGCGGACCGTGGCAGCGTTGAAGCGACGCGGTTGTTTTACTATTTTTTTTTTGGTACGTGTGTGTGTGTTTGAATAATAATTCGTGATTGTCAAGCGGCGGGTGATGTGAGGCAGCAGAAGCGGTGGATAATTTTCTCCGAATCGTAACTCGACTTGTCAGGTGCGGCAGGCTCGGTTGTTTTGCCGAGAAGCGAGCGAGAAAACGGTCGATCCACTCGTTCGTACGACGAAGAAGCGCCACGAATTCGAACGTGTCCTTGTCGGGCGAGAGGAGAGGGAGGGAGGGAGGAGGGTTAAACCGAAGGCGAAGGTGCGAGCTGGAAACGCGAACGACCTTGGCTGCTTTTTGAAAACAACATTAGACAAATTAATTACGCAATTACGCAACTGGAGCCTGCAATTAAATCGGAATATCGGCTGATTGTTCTCGGTCGTAATAGTTGATCGAAGTTGATCGTAAAAGTTGATCAGTACTCACTAATTGACGGGCATGTTTGCGTGTTTTTCGATCGAGTTTGACGCTTTTTTCGTACATTTTTTTGTTTTGGCCAAGGTGAAGAAGGATATTTCTCAATTGAGGGACGATTAGCTTGTTAGAAAAAAGTAATCTTTTTATTTTTTTAAATAATACCACAGATAAATGAGAAAAAATTTAACAATTTGACATACTCAATCATCACATTTTTCTCCGATTTCTGTTTTTTAATCAGGTTCCTTGTAACTACGCGTTTTTTTTAAATAAAAAAAGTGTTTTATTTAGATTATTTTGGAGAAATATTATACTAATGATAATAAAAACAATAAAAAATCGAGTAAGCAACAACAGACAGAAAAAAAACCCTGAAAACGAAAAAGCAACTCAGTAGGGGCCTGGTCATCAAAAACAAATGTTTAAATAAATTGCTTACCAAAAAAAAAAAATAAATAAAAAACAAAAAAACGAATCAAGCCCTTCCCAAGGTTGGGAGTAATTTTTCCGGGCTCGCTCGGGCTGACAGTTTGATGCCCGAAAATTCCGGCAACCGGGTGGATGTGGGTCGTCACGTACCCACCGGCAGATGGCCATCGGACGAATGACCGCAACCGGAGCGGATTCGCTCGAGCTGGTGTGTCCTCCTTTTCGTGCGTGGGGCCGCTTTGGTGGGGATTTCGTTGTAGAAGCAGCGAACCATACACGTGTGTGCGAGCGTTGTGGGTCATGGAAAGCGGAAAATTGTGCCGCGACGGTAGAAGGAAAACAAAAAACCCACCCACACACTCGCACACGAAAATGTTCGTCCTTGAAGCCGAATTTCTTCACCGCCCGCTGGGGCCTCTTCCATTCGCTTTCTTCGATCGGTGCACGTGCCGGAGCGGCGTTGCTGGCGTGTCGGTAATCGATGCCGAAGGCACACTGGGTTGGTGGGTGAGTAATTACTTAAACCCGCCCACCTCCCACCCAGGACACGGTTACGATCCTTCAAGGCGCCTTCGGATCGTCGTCTTCGGGGTCGCGCTTTTCGAAACTGGCATTGCGAACGGTCGCTGGTGGTGGATGGCCGCTCGCTCGGCGTGACTTCGACGACGACAATCGAAACGCGCGCGTTTGGCCGAGAACACTCGTCACTTTCGTGTGGTGCAGCCGCGGTCGGGTGTTTGCTACTAATTTTCGCCTGCATTTATTGATTTATATGCACGAAGTAAAATTACGAAACAAATCAAAACAACCGTGCCGTGCTTTCGTGCGCGTCCTTAATTCGAAGTTCCGGAAGTTGAACAAGTGCGAAAAGGGGGGAAAAAAAAGAAAATCAAATCACGCTAAGCCCGTGCCAACCGCCTCAATCAACCGCTTAAAAAAAAAAAACCAAATCAACCAAAGGCAGAAGTGTTGCAATTAAAATTTGGGTCAAAAATTTGTGTGTATTGCCTGTTCAGCGTGTGCGCGTGTCCTTTCGCGTGTTGGTAGAAGATCCTTCGGCCCGGGTTTTCACGAACCCACCCACCCATCCACCCACCCCGATGTGGAGGTGCCCACGTACCGTGCGAGCGGTGGTGGTAGGGCATCGCCGGCTGACGCAGCCCTTTCGGGACGGGTGGCGCTGCTTTCGGTGCGGTGCGTCCCGGTAGCCGGACCGCCGGGCGCTACCGGGCAAGGGGAGGACGACGGGGACGAGCGGCACCACCGGCCCGCTACCACCCGGTGCCAATGGTGCTGATGCCCGCCTTCTTCGTGGCCGTCCAATGTTTCGCCTCCAACATTGGCACGCTCCTCAGACATATCGTACGTATCAAGGGAGGGGCAAAACAGAGGGCTCGAAAAGCTTCCACTATTCCGTGTTGAATATGAGTTGAATATGTTTTCAAAATGTTTCCATCGAACGAGCTTCTCTGTTAGATGTTTTAGTGTGGAAGCCATTAAAAGTGAATAACAAATATTTTACTCGCTATTGTAAGAGCTCAATTCAGGCTTATTTCCTCAGAGAGTTTTCACTAACATTTGCTAATGTTTATTTTCTTCTGTTGCATGTTGGTCTTGATAAGAAATAGCAAAATTAATGTCACAATTTCGAATAAAATACAAACGCTCGCTCGCTCGAAAATTCGTCGAGGAGGGAAGAGCAGCTCGGGGGTTAATAATTTCACGCCTTGCGAGCCCTCGGTTTGGGGTCGTGTTTCTATTTCTCTACCGCTTGCTGGTTTCGTACGCTGTCCACCTATAGGGCGTGCGTACGACGTGACCACCGTCCGGTTGGCTTTCTGTTATCGCTGCCAAACAGCACAAACCCCCGGATAAGGCCGGTTTGACACACAAACGATGCGTTTGAGCGTGTGTATTTTTTTTTATTTTTGTACGTCTGCTGCAGCCCGCTTATCGGGGGCCGCGGCGAAACGAAATAATAAAATCATAACCCCCTTCCCCACCCCAACCATGCAGGCGGAGGGAACCGCCCGCGGTATCGCACGGGGTTCGTCGCTTGTCGCGCGCCCGTTGAAGTCTTTTGTTCGATTTGCCGCGTTGGCAGCGGGATGTAGTTTCATTTTTCGAGGCTGGGTGAGTCGGGTGATCGTAAAAAAAAAAACGAATCTGTGTGCGAGACCGATAGAGCAATGATGATGGTTCGCCCTCGCCACCCGGCACGGTGCGAAAGAGAACACAATTGATTGTTCTCGGTTTTGCTGGCGCTGCGTGTGTGCCTTCCCCCCTTGCTGGTTGGAAGGTTGTTGTGTTGCTGCTTGCTATTTTTGTTTGCTATTTTTTTTTTCGGCTACATTCGCTCTGCGTCGCCCTCTGCATGCGTGTGTGTGTTGGTGTGATTTTTTGCGGAACTAATTAAAATCTCATTTCCTCCCGATCGTTGGCTTCAGGGAGGGTGAGAAAGAGAACGGGAAGCTACTACCGGCTCTATTCTGGTGCGGTTCCGAACCGTATGGGACTGTGCGCGGCAGCCCGTATGTATGTGTGGGGGAGAGCGCGTGATTAAATTCAACATCCATCCGGTACGGCACCGCACACCGTCTGCTTCGTAGACTGCTTCGTTTCGTTTCGTTTCGTACGCTACAAATGGATCGGGTGCATGCAATCGATCGAATCGAGCAGCAGCAGCAGCCGTTGATTGCGCACCTACTACCCTCGAAACGAAAAAAACCCCACCCGCTCCGGTGCTCACGTAGGCGCGACGGCCAACGTGCAACAGCAGCAGCAACCGTGTGCCTTTCCGTCGATTTTTCAGCACGGTTGTGCAGTTTGTACCAGCGTTTGTGGGAAAGGGGCGAAGGGGTGGAGGGGCTGCCTTTTTGAGGCCTTCACCGAGCGAGCCAAGAACCGTTGCTCGTTGGTGCTGTGTGCCTCCTCCTTCCCTCCTCCAGCCCGGCCAAGGCTTTGTGCGCTCGCTTCTTTTTTTTGCGCTGCCTCTAATTGATCGATTTGGGCGTGCTCTCAAGGTGGTGTCTGCTGAGAGAGAGAGAGAGCGAGAGAGGGGTGGTTGTGTTGGCGATTTTTGTGTGTGTGTGTGAGTGGTTTTTTTCGGTCCATTCTCTACAGACGCGGGGGCACATGTTGGCAAATGCGGCTCGCGGGTTTTGCTCGCGTGTAATAACTCACTCAGGCGGCGTGCGAATCACCCAATACACCTCCGCTGGATGGGTGAATGAATCCGCTGCCTCGTAGAAGTTTGCAATCGAATCGCGCATCTAGTTCGGTGCGAGCTGCGCAATAAAAAAAATAAAATCCGGCTTGAAGGACCAAATTTTTTATTTCATTTTATAACGCTTCCAATTTTGTTTGCCGCAATTTTAAACACGGTAAAAGATAAAAAATAGGTTTGATAAAAACCTTTCTTGATGGTTGTCTGGAATCATGCGAAAATCGAAAATCCGGCTCGAAGGACCAAAAAATGAGTTACTGTCTAAAATTCATTTCAATTTTCGTTGCCTTCGTTGCAAACGTGTTCTCTCCATCTAGAATGGGTCCATGAAAAAAAATGTTTTAAGCAAACCAAACTGAGGCTTCTTCAGCGCTAAAAAAAAACCCCACTCGCGGGAAATAAAAAAAAATCCGGCTCGAAGGACCAAACAAAATTTGTACCTTGTTCCGCATATCGCTCGCCTACTTTCACTTCGCCTCGGATGTTATCATGTGTCGACGACAGCAACATACAAGCAAGCAAGCAAAAAAAACCTGCCACTAATCTGCTCTTCCTCTTCAAACCCTCCCCCCCCCCCCCCCCCCCCCCCCCCCCCCCCCTGCGCCCGACGCTGACCGACTTTTTGGCGTCGCGCGTCGCTTAGAGGTTCCCTTTCACCTGCCCGCGCGCGCTCGTCTGGTGATTAATGCCTGCCTGAACCCTTTCCGGTACGGTCGCCACGGCGTTGGGTTAATAAGATGGGAGGGGGGAGGAGCGGGATGGATGGTGGTGGATGGCAGCAACAGACCCCATATTGCGCACTTGTGCAATTAATCGTGCACACTGATTTGTGATCACACTCGCTCGAGTCCCCGGCAGGGAAGCTTTCTTCGCGAAGAGCTCGGTTTAATCCTGGCAGACGCGTTTGCCACACTTTCTCCGGCACTTTATCGGCTAGTAGGGGTTTGATTTGACGGGCACATGAGTGTATCTCGAGCGAGTCTTTAGTGTGTCACTGGCTTCATCATCATTACGATCGCCGCGTTTCATTATTGGCATCATCTGCTCGCAAATCGAGAGCAGCAGGGTTACTTCCTTTGCAGCACAACTCCCTCTTTCCCGAGACCGGTTTCTTCAGGGCAGCCGGCTGCTACCGTTTTATTCGTGCCAGTTTTCAGCACCGCTTCCGTGCCACTCTACCGGTCCCGCTCGATTTTCCGTGTTTACCCTCACATTTGAGAGAACGTTTCGTTCCCCCGAAAACAAGAAATTGACTTCATACCGTGTCAAGATCGTCCGGACCAAAGGACAACAACGCACGCAGCGTCCTGCGAAAGCACGCATGCATCAAATTATGCACCCGCACGATCGCGCTCGTTCGTTGTCGTGCCCTTTTTCGGGTGGGGAGAAGGCCCACTCACCTTGCCCTACTTCTTGCACGGTTCTGCACCGCAGAGGAAGGACGATCTTTGGAGGCTGGACGATAGGCCGATCAGAGAAGTGCATTTTTATTTTGGGACGCATTTTTATTTTGTATTATTTTGTAATTAAAAAAAAAGAAATAATGGCTCTTAATAACAGGGAAATTCCCACAAAACAGTGAAAATGTATAAATTTACTCATCAAAATATATTCCTAGTGGCTGCTACCTCGCCCAATACGATTGACAGCTATGACGCACAGCAAATCGAGGAAGGAGCCAAAAAAACAACCAGCGCCATCTATGGGCTAAAAAAAATCTAAAACGGAACCATTATAACTAGACCTTAAAATGTGTGTCTCTCTCTTTGGGTGTCTTTTTTTCGGTGGCGGTTTTCGGCAAGCCGTGCTGCCTCCCCGTCCACCGATCGAACAAATGTTATTAACGTTCGATTCGAGGGTGCTTGGTTCCCCCCTTCACCCCCCCCTTGGGTCCGGGCGACCCTGCGGTGCTGTGGGGTTGCTTCAACCTTTTAAGCGAAACCTTGACGGAACTTCCTTTCCTTTAATATCCGCAGCCCGCGCGCGCGCGAAAAGCAGGAAAAAAAGAAGAAGCAAAAAAACAGCACGTCTGCAGACGCACGCAAGCGCGCATTCCCGCCTCGCAGCCTTAAATCGCGCTTCCAATTCCGTACGCGCGGTGTTGTTCTTTTTGTTTTTTGCACCATTGGTTCGTGCTTCGTCACATAGTCTGCGCCCAGATCGGGGAAGGTGGGTGCGCTGTGGAGCAGAGCAGCAGGAAGACAAACCCTACCGCCGGCGTATCCAAAAACAGCGCGGAGAACAATGGCGAAGCACGCCGGGTGGGAGAAGGGGATGATTCATCCGTGGATTCGCCGATCCGATGATTACGATTACGCCCGGCCTGTCGTGTCCCTTGATGGTGATCCGGGTTTGCGGGTAGCGCTCGCCCATTAGGCTAATGGACCCGGGGGTTGGGTGATTTTTTTTTTTGGCAAACATGCCATGCCACCGCTGGGGGAGAGGGTTTTTTTAACGCTTGCTCACTCATTTTTAATTATTTCTAAACATCCATCGCCCGGTGGCACGCTACTGTTGCCTAAGATATGGATTATTATGCAGTAACATTATCCGACCGCTATCGGACCGTTATATGACCACTAGCGGAATTATCAGTCGGGAGGGAGCTCCCCCTGCTGCGCCCAGTCTCGCTGTGAGTTCTGTAGAATTTAATTGAGAATTTTTTTAAGGGACACTCATCACATTATTTATTTCATGAGCAACCTTTTCGGTTTAGTATTTAACAGCGCCATCTACCGAGAAACGACTCGATCTTTCTGATGCCTTCGCGAACGCTGGTAGCGCATTTCGAACACACTTTCATTGCAATCGGTTTATCTCCCTAGTAAACATCATCCCACTTTGGTTGCTAGCGTGCTGTAATTACTTTCCCGCCATGCTCGCGACCTCTGCTCGCTACCGTTGGTGTGTATGTGTGCTTTAGTGTGTCGAAAAAACGCTTTCTTCACACGTCGTTCCTCGATCGGGGTAACATAAAAAAGAGGAAGCGATAGACAAGCAAAAATATAAATAAAAACCTCAAAAAGACACACTCCCAAGCGAGAGTGACGGTGCGCGCGGACGACGACGTGTATTACATTTGATCTTGATGTGTCGCGTCGCGAGCGTGCGAGGTTAGTATGTTAATTATTCAGCAGCCATGCCGCGTGTTTCGTGACCTTTCTTGGGCCGCGGCTAAAGGTTCGGTCGGAGGGTTTTTTCCCCCTTTTTTTTGTTGCTCGGAGTGAGAGTGGTAACAAGGGCACTCGAGACGAGAAAAATGGTGCGCGCTTGCTCGCTTCGCTTCTGTTTTCGGTTCGGTCATGTGTGTGTGTGTTTTTTTTTCTCGTGTTTTCTGTGTTGCCACCGTCACCGTGTGGCCGTGGATGAGTTTCAATTTTGCTTGCGTTTTGCGTTGCTTTTTTACTGTTCGAATCGGGTACGGGCACGCATACTAAAGCACCGCGCGCGTTGTGAAAGCATCGCAAGCGACCGCTGCGACCGCGATAAGGCATCCCGTTGTGCACCTGCGCTTTTATCGCTATTTTGCTATCGAGATTTGCAAGATGCAGGGGGAGGGGGAGCGGGGCATGTTTTGATCCAAGTCCGGCACTCAGCTTCGTCATGGCTAATAATAATAAACAAAGCGATAATAACAATCTTTATTATTATTACTATACAATTGTCAGTGGGATGGAACTCATGTTTTGGCACGATTTTCAAGCAAATTTCAACATTATTGGTTAAATATTGAGCACACATTGATCGGCTCGGCGTTTGTTGTTTGTTTTGACAGGTTGACATTTAGCAAGCCATTAACCGTAGGTATAAACTCAATTAAAAGTTTGACAGCTGTATCTCACGCACTCACGAAAAAATGAGCGCTTCTGTGTGTGTGTGTTTTTTTTTTATTCGTTCAAAGTGTGGAGTCGGTTTCTTGAGATGAAATTAGAGCTTATCGGCTTAACGGAAGTTTTCCACAGATATAGAAGTGTTATACGATTTTTTAAATTTTTCCTTGTCAAAAGTGACACTCATTGAATTTCTCAGCTTTTCTAGCGTAACGTGTGTGTGTGTGTTTTTTTTTTGCTGAATTTCTGTACCCACCTCCAAAGCGCGAAACCTGCGCCGAAACGATCGTGTAATTTGTCCATTATGTCAATCCACTTAACGCACACACGCAACGCGAACAATCACGCCGTAATCATGTTCGGTGACACAGAAAAAAGAAATGAAAAAATAGATTGGAACCCCTGCTTCTCTCCCCCTCCGGCAAACCGGAAGCCATCCATTTTCGGTTGCGCCGGTTGAGCCGTCGTCGAAGACGCAACAAAACGGTGTTGTTGCATACGCTGGCGATGTTAATTGCATCCGACGCTTCGCAGAGATATCGTTCTGGAGGGAGCTGTTGCGCAATTGCGAAAAGAAAAATCGCTTTTCGAGGTTGTTGTGCGCTGCGGGTGAGAGAGAGAGAGAGAGAGAGAGAGAGAGAGAGAGAAGGAGAGGGAGAGGAGATGGCCTTTGCGTAACGATGACGTCGCGCGATAACGAATGGTTCACTTCCGCTTTGCCAGTGCAATCGGACCTTCTTATCGGGCGTGTGTTTTGTCACGCCACGACCCGAAGAAGGTTGGATGTGTCCAAACGCCGCCCGACCGCCAGAGGTCGCCCGTGTACCGTATGTTACGCGCCCGCGAGCATTCATGTCGCATGTTGGGTGGATTTCGCAAAGCCGTTCGGATTTTACACCGCACCGAATCGCTTGCGACACCGCCGTTTTGGGAGGGAGGCCGGCATGGCCGGCGAGGACACAATTTAAACCGCGCGGCGACGTTAATTTGACTGTTGTGCGATGCGCGTTAATGAAATTTCGCTGCGCAACATGCGCCACCCCAACCCATTAGCTCACGTTGGTTCGCGTTGTTGTTGTTGCTGTTTTTTTTTTTTTGCAGCGGCATTACTCAAAACCCTGTAACGGACGGGCGGCCGAGGGCGGGGTAATAATGCGCCTGCAGCTATCAACCTTTTTTTTTCTTCTGCTTCAAACGCATCAAACTTATTTTGTAAGTCGCCCGTACCTCTACGGCATCAGCAAAAAAAAAGGGCTTTCGCTTTCAGCGGAGCCTACCCAAGTCCGGCGTCCGATCGAAGATGGACGGAACGAGATCCTCAGGGCACCGGCATGACGACGTGACTATTACGTGTTGTTCGCTTGGTTGCTGGGAAGGGGAAGATTTCCTCAATTTAAACAATTTAATGCCTGCCAACACACACGATAATCGCGTGCAACGCAACGTGCCCCCCGTGGTGGCTACCTTCGTTACGATCACAAACTAATCTTGATGAAAATCTGCAACAAAAGGGTGCGAGAAAAAAAAGGGCGATTATGAACCCATTTTGTGGAGATTTTTTATTTTCACTATTATTATTATTTTTTATTTTATTCCTTTAATTGATATTTTCTATACCTATTACAGACAAAATAGACATCTCGGGCTCGTTTAAAGAAAAGTGAGATTAATTTTCTTACTAAATTAAATAACTCACTATTTTTAAACAAAATAAACCATTTTATTGCTTCGCTCTCGTGTCTTCCTCTCTCATCCCTCTATTCGTGTGGCGTAAAGGAATGCGAAAAATGTGAACTGCTTCTGGCGCTGCGTTGTTGTACCATCGATTAATTAATCAATTGGTTAGTCTCGTGGGTCGAGAGAGAGAGAGAGAGAGAGAGAGAGAGAGAGAGCGCGGGTGGCATCAGCGGAAGTCCAGCAATCGATCGATGGCTAATTGGAAAGCTTGGCATGGCGTGGCCTGTGGAAAATGTTTGCGAATGAACCCTTGTGAGGGATCGTTGAGGGAGGTGGAAGTCGCACTGTTTTATTCATAGCTGTGAAGAAATCGCAGTCATAGCAGCCTTTGTCAATTGCGTCAGGGAAATTTTGAAATTTTGTGTACAAATAATTTTTTTTTATTTTTTATAATTTTATATTACTATCAGTTATTTTCCAAGCATTTTTGATATTTTTTATTTTCTTCCCAGTTTTTGTAGAAATATTTTTGGTGCTGAAAAAACCCCCGAAATTTCCCACCCACAAGCCCACCGAACCGGGTTCCGAAAATATTCGGCGCAAGGGAGTGTCTGTGACCTGTTTATCGATTTGTACTTGCAGCAACACGAAGCACGCACCCCGCCGGCTGCTTTCACCCCTTTTAAAGATGCACTCGGGGTTGTTTTACCTTTACCCCGTTAGTGTTTTTCCTTTTTCTTTCTTTTTTTTTGAGGAGAGAGAGAGAGAGAGGTAGAGAAAGTGAGACAGCAAATGGTGTAGTTTTGTTAGCTGCCACGCTAACCCATATCGTGTGGTGTGTGTGTTCCCTTAAAATGCCAAAGGGGATTTTGCATTCAGAATGGGTCCCTCGCACCGGGCGCTTTTCCGCGCTGGGAGTGGTTCTTTTCTCCTTCGCCTTCAGCGCCCATAATGTCCGCTCTGCACGCGATCCGTTCCGAAGAAGCGCTTGAACCGTGGTTCCCTTTTGTGCCACCGTGTGCTTCCGAAGGACGTTCTATCATATGCATCGAGGGAAAAGGTGCCCTTCTTTTGCATTTCAAAACAAAAAGTTTGTTTTTTACAAAATAATATTAAAAACTCATAATGCAAAATTCCACAGGCAAAAGTCGGATTCATTTAAATTATTAAAAAAGCTTAGAAAAAGAGGGATGGAAAAGAGGGATGTTTTTGTGGTCAAGGTTAAGAATCGGCTCACTTTCTGAGGCAAATGGAGCAGCTGGCAAGCAAGTATCGTGTGCCGCAGAACGTGACATTTCGCTCCGGTTTAAATCTTCCTTCACCGCCGGCAATTTTCTACCGATTTTTAAGTGCCACCGATGGGCGTTTTTGTCTGCTCGTAAGCCCCGCTTCAGGCACGTAAACGAGTTCTGATGCTAACGGCGAGATTGGGCCACTTAGTCACTGATACTACTCCAGAATCTGAGTGGCGCTAGCTGATTTTTTGGAACATTTTTAGTAGCTTTTTCCGAACAAATCTAGTACGTAAATTTCGTCGAAATTTCACGTAAGCTTGTCAAAATTTTGACCTCTCAAAAGAAGGGCTCTAAATACGATGGAAGGATTTTTTTTTTGATTAAATTTTCCCTCACTAATTTTAGCTTCAGCAGATACCAAATCGATCGTACGTTCCTGGGAGCGTTCGAGTATCGGTCAAATGGTCGGACACCTGTGTTAGTGTGTGTGTGTGTGATCGGTCGTTGATCGCGCTTTCCATCGATTGGCAGCCTTAATGCTTAATGCGCTCACCCAACCCCCTCCTCCCGTGCTAGAAACCACCGAAACCGTGAAAAGTTCGATCGCTATTTTTTTGTTGTTTGGTTTCATTTTTCTTTACCGCTCGTACGGTGCGGCCTAATAATGGTGATCGAGTCGAGAGACGAGGGAACGGAGAGGGGGAGGTATTTTTCACCTCCACCCCCCCCCCCCCCTTCCCTCCCCTAGGGGGTGATCTCAGCCGCCGGGTGTCGATCTGATGATCATTATTCGATCGATTCCTATCCCTTGCGCAATAAATAATCTTTCCCTCCGCGGCGGGAGATTGGAGATTGATTCGAAATTAGAAACAAATTGCAACGACCCTCGCGGCAGGCGCGAGTGTGTGTTGCCACCCTAAGCCACTGCTGCCAGCGAGAACGTCGATTTGGAAGTTCGTTCAAATCAATTCGTTATTATATTTGCTGTGGCCGTCCTTTTTGGAGCAGCAATCCTTTCCCCACGGGTTGGCGTTTCAATCGATCATTATTAGCTCAAGCTCAAGGAGAGGGGGTCCCTCTTCCCTTCTCTCCCGGGGAGAGGATAATGATGCCATTTTCCAATTCAAAGCGTTTGTGTGAAAGCCGCTAGGGGCCCTCCCCTAATATCTGGAGCGATCCTTAATATCTCTTCTCTTATGAAAATAATAACAAAATAATAAATAAACACATTACGGTCTCCCATGCGCTAATCTTCACTCTTTTCTTTTCTCTTCTCCCTCTCCCGCCCCGCTAGGTGAGTGTACTGGACGTATTCGAGGTGCTGGAAGAGGACCGCACGCGGGTAAATACACCGAACGCATCGAATTAATTTAAGGCCGGGTCGCGCACGGGCCTTGCTTTACTTCCTCTGGGTTTTTACTTCCCCTCCCTCTCAAAAAAAAAAAAACCTAAGCCAACGGTTCGCGAATCGCTTCCGCCTTTTCGGCTTTTACACCCGCCCCGATGCGAGATTTATGGCGTTGTTGCACTTTCACGCTGGCGGTTTCCCCTCAATGCCGACAATGGGTTCGGTGCGGTATGAAAATGTATTAATTTTTATTATCACCACTCGTCGCGCATTCC
This sequence comes from Anopheles farauti, assembly GCA_000473445.2. Taxonomy (NCBI): domain Eukaryota; kingdom Metazoa; phylum Arthropoda; class Insecta; order Diptera; family Culicidae; genus Anopheles; species Anopheles farauti. The sequence goes on along the minus strand of KI915047.1, from coordinate 2,242,460 downwards.
TTTTGTACTTTCTGCGGTCCGTACTTTCTCCCGGCAGTTGCTCGGGCACCACAAACATTCCTCCGAAAATTTGTCCAAAAATTGGCACAACAATGATGGATGGCGAACAAAAAAACTTCACGAAAACGTGGATAAAAAAAAATGCTCGCAACTGATACCAAGCAGGAAGCGACGTGCCTTGGGTGCGTGGTGAAGAATTTGTCGACCCTTTGAGAAGGAAAAAAAAAAACATATTTAAAGCGTCACCAGGGCTGGGATGGATTCGCTACAACGTAACAGGCGTGTAGTACGAACAAAATAATTTTATTCGATAGCTTCTCGGTTCCCTTTCGTGAAGAAACGTTCAGTCCACTCCAGCTCACCGGGAGGAGCGCCCGAGCGTCTTGTTTGCTTTAAATTGTGTGCTTACCAATTGAAAACACTTTACGACATGGGTGCATGAAACAAAGAGCAACACACATATTTATTTAGTAGAAAAAAAACCCCGCTTTTGGTTTTTCCTCCCCCTTTACTAACTGTCTCAAAACAGAGCGCATTCGTCTTGGTGGAAAAGTTTTTTGAACCCATTTGAATTTAAAATTCACATTGCGGTCGGGCTCGAGATTCGAAACCATGACGTCGGGTTGAAGAACCGAGCGGTGTGTGTAGAACCTGCGCGCTTACCTGTTACGCTACTGGGGTCGCCCGAAGCGAGCGTCGTTAAAATTCGTACTTAAGCGTCGCACGGATTCTCTCTCTCCTTGCTCTTATCAGTCCGGCGATTGTTTTTCGATAAAACCGACCAAAAATGATTCCACAAATTCCAGTTCGCCGCCATACACTCGGGCACTTTCTTTTCCCCGACCCACCCGTGTTGGATACAGATACAGAGGACGGTTTTTTGTTGATGTTTTTTTTTTTTTGTTGAATGACCGGATGCATTGAGAACAGACAAACACACCGAGCGATGCGTGCAGGCTAAACTGATCGCTTCCTCCGGGCTCGTTCGACACACTCGCTCGCGATGGAGATGCACTTCCCGCTGGGTGTGTGTGTGTGTGTGTGTATGTTATGGTTTATTTTTAAACATAAATTTTCATGCAGCAACATGTTTTCGTTTTTATCTTTCTCACTCTCTCTCTCTCTCTCCCACCTCATGTCTCCGTCGGTTTCGCTTTCGGGCGCCGATGATTTGTGCGGGCCGTGGCTGATGGATGTGGCTGCCCGTTCGCTGCGGTTTGCGCTTGATTATGAAACGAGTGAAATTACGGTTCTCGCTCTCTCTCTCTCTCTCTCTCTCACTCTCATCAGCGCCTTTCTTCCGGAAGGGAAGCAAAGTAAATAAATACTAAAAACCCGCCCGGCGGCGGTGGCGCCCATCATTACGGTGAGGTTGCGTTTTGTGTGTTGGTTTTTTCGGCCTGCTTTCACTAAATATGTCCCACTAAACACCCTGAGAGACCTGCCCGTCGTTGCAACTTCATCTCCCTTCAACAGCCGACGTGGAGCTGCTCGATCGGTTTTTGTTTTTATTTTTCTTCTCTCTCTCCTGAACGTTGCCAACCAAACAAAAACCGTCACGTAAAATCGCTTCCACGCGCACATTCCAGAGATTGGCGGATCCCCATATCGGCTGCACATTTTATCACCAGCACGCGTCGGCTGTCTGAGTCGCGAGGGGAAGCAATTTTGTTTTTTTTTTCGCACCGTGGTTTGAATGTTTTCCACCGGCGAGAAGAATATTGCGAACCGATTGGAAAAAGAGGAGGAGGAGGAGGAGCGCAAATAGTAAGCTCACTTTTCTAATTTTGCCACCAGCAGCCAAGCCAAAAGTGCATAATGTGCGGCTGTAATTGGCAGGTGGCAACAGGAGAAAAAAAAACACACACACACAGAAAAGAAAGAAAAACACTGCCTGACGAGTTCGATCGGCTCGGCCGAAAGAGAAAACTCTCCTGCGTTTGGCCCGAGCGGGTAATGAGCTTGCAGATCTTCCGGGACCGGCAATTTTCACCTTCGCCACTTCCGGTGATGATGAGGGGAGGGGGGTTGGGTGGTTCTCCTTCTTTTCCTTTCTCTTCGGGTGTGTGTGTGTGTGTGTGTGCTTTTTAATTTCTATTTGCCGTACGGTGCTGGGACGTTGTGGAAAAGACGGTGCCCACGTGCGTGCCGGTGACTTATCTTTCCTCCGCCCACCAAACCCCACACTCTAGGTGGTTCATTCCATGGCATTTTATCCGTTCGTTCTCTCACATTTGAAGCGTATAAAAAACCAAATATTTTAGTAGGCAAGAAATAGTTTTAAAATGTGAAAATATAAAATGGCATAGATCACAATGCTCGAAATAAAAAAAAAAAATCCAAATTTTATACAAACATTAGTATTGTATTAAAGCGATTAGCTTGATGTACATTTTCCCCCAAATTTCTAATATTTCTATGGCGAAATCCACCCCCTCTTCCATATGGTGTTTACGCGTAGTTTTGTTTGCCCTAAATAGCTTCAAATTAATAATTAACCCATGATGGTAGCGGGTTTCGCCAGGCGGGGGAGAGGGGGGGGGGCGGGGAGGTTAACGAACGGCAATTATTCCGCCCCGTGGTGGGTGTCCAGCTTGATGTTGCACCGGAGCAGCATATGTTTTTCGCCAAAATACTCGGCCGCACACGAGGCCAGGGTGAGAGCGTTGATGTTTACACGGGGCAAGCGACCACCATGTGCGAAAATACCATATAATGATGACGGTGATGGTGATGATACGGACGATGAGTTTTTGTTTGCCGTTGTTCGTCTTACCGGCCCGGGCTCGAATAGAATGCACCGGAATGTGCGCACTGTTGAATGCATTTGCGCTATTTTTAACCGCGCAATCGCGCGCCTTTCATCCAGCGTGTTGCAGTTCGTGGAATGATGCACCATCAAATGGATCGGGGTGTTTGTTTTTTTTTTTTGAAGCGGGAGGGGAGAGAGAGAGAGAGAGAAAGAGTGATGCAACTTCCTGTCAGGGCTGCAGCGAGCGCGATGGCGCCCGCACCGGTAAAGGGATTGCCCTCCCTATCATGCATTGGTGCCCTTTTCGCTTGAACTTACGCTTGGCCGGTGTTCGCACGCACGTCGTTTGTTTGCACCAAGACGTACGACCGCGGGTGGCCGCGTGCTGTCCTTTCTTTCCGGGGTGGTTACGGTTGCAACGGTCAGCAATTGTCGGGTGTACAAAAAGAAACGCTCCGTTTTTGGGTTTGGGCACGGTATTGGGTAATTTATTTTATTTTTTTAATCAGAAGTAACAACGCGAGTGAAACACATTAGAACGGAATGTTTTGCTTTGTTTGTTCATGTTTGTGAGTTGTTGAATTGTCGAATTAAAAAAAAAAAAACATGGGTTTTGACAGCTTGCCTTCGGTGTGCATTTGTTTGTTTACAAATTGAACAAGAAATATGAATATGTGACCAATGGGTCGTTAGCACTTCTAGAACATTGCATTCGTTTCTTTATGGTAAGAATGATCTTTCACGTGGTACATGCTAAAAAAGAACAAAAAAAGTTAAAAAGTAAGTTTCCAATCAATTCTGGAGAACGAAACAAAACCGGAACGTTTCTTTTTGTACCCATCCAATCGTAATCGTTTTTTTTTTCGCCATGAAGAACCGATGTGTTCTTGGTTTAGTTTTCTTCCTCTCCCCCTTCTTGGAACGCTTCCTCGTGCAAAAACGACTCATTACTGTCCCCGGTTCGTGCCACGTGCCCACACCGACCTCGGGGGGTTTTTTTTTTATATTTGCCCCAACCCACCCGGGGTGACATCATGGCAGCGGCAAAACGGTGGATCAATTTCCATTTCCGTCGGTGGAGGGAAGAGGAAGACAAGAAAGCAGCGCGTACCGCGTGTGCATTTCTCGATGTGTTGTTTGATATACCGGGCGGCAATCTAATTATGGGACAACCCGAAAACAAAAACCCTTCGAGTGCATCATCGACCGCGCCTAATCTGACAGCTGTCAAAAGCGGACCGAACCCCGAACCCGTTATCAGGCGCGGCTCGGTTCGCCGTGGTGAGGTTAGCTTCTTTTTTTATCGTTTCGCATTTTTAATCGCGCCTGCTACTACTTCTTCCATTAAAAACCGCAAATTGATAACGGCCAGCAGCAATAAAGCACAGCGCAGCACACCATGTGCTCGGTAGACAACCCGTAACGGTATCCCCGTGCCTTCTACCTCTCCCTCCTTGCCTCACCTACCCCCCCCCCCCCCCCCCCCCCCCCCGCCTCCACCACCCATCCAAATCCCGTTGGTGCGCTTCCTCAGCCTCGCACCGATGATCACAGCTGCTATCAGGACCCCCGTTTCTCAGGCTGCCCTTTCCCTGCCCATTTGACCGCTTTTAATGCGCGCCCACCTAATGCACACCCCGCCGCAACCCCCTTCCGCTCCCTTTTGATGTGTGCCGTACCGGCGGCCCGGCCGGAACGGAGCAGGAAACAACAGAAAACAAAAGAAACAACGAAAAAAAAACATGAAATTAAAATTCAACTGCCCTTTTTCTTTTGGCGCCTTGCCTCTCCCTCCCCCTGCTTTTCGGGAGCTTTTTACTAACTTTCCGTTCCAAGGGTCTCTCGCCCGGGGGGAGGAGCAGCGCGTGTGTGTATATTTACGTTTCGCGCTGCGTACGGTACTCCATTCCCGGTTTGGTGGTTTGGTTTCAGTTTGGTGCGCTCGGTGGTTGTGGTTGCAGTTTTTTTTTGTTATTTGTGTTTGTTTGTTTCCGCTTTGATTATTTTATTTGCGTCACTTATGTTTTTTTTTCTCCTCTACGCGGATCCGCTTCGCCGTTTCTTGAGGTTTGTTTTGTTTTTGTCCGATTTAGATGCATGTGATTGCAAATTTCTAATCATTACGAAACGCTCGACATGGATGTGGTGTGTTGTTTTTAGTCAAATGAATATTTACCAGCACGCCATCAGCTGATATTTTAAAGCCGGAAGTCACTCGGGGGGGTGTAGCGTGTTGAAATTTTATTAATTTTATTAAATTTCCACAATGTTTTTGCCCCCTTCCGAGCGTGTCACGCATGACGGGCACCGAGCGCCATCTGCCGTTAAATAAAGGAGTTAAAATATCCCCTAATTGGTGTAGGGAACTGTCAAAGTCATAGAAAGACACGTCTTTCTCAAAAAAAAAAAAATACTCACTCTACGAGCGCAATGTCCGGAAGAGAGAAAAAGCGAAATAAATGCTGCTATAAATCCATTCGCCATGGGTCGAAAGAAGCTCGCAACTCACAGCGGGAGGTGATCCGAAGGTCGCCGGCAGCACCGGTGGACTGAATTATGACACGTAATACGCAAATTGCACCATAAACAGATAAATTGGCCACAGTTCCCGTGGCAACGTGTTGGCGGGTGGAGCGGCAAGGAAGGGAGTCGAGATGAACGTTGTTGATTCCTTGTGGCGTTAAGGAGTCCGAGAGATCGTCAGAACATTCACCTGGTGGTGGATTCCGTGCTAGCCGAAATTTGAATGGATCCCAGCCAGGCATCGCATACGGGTGCGGAAAACCCTTCGAAATATCCGGCGAGGGTGCGAGGGTGTGTGTGTGGTGGCTTGATTTATAATGCGCGCTTTGTTTTGTAGCAACTACTGCTTCTTACTGCCCTCCCTCCGGCTCTCCGTCTTGGATGTGCTAAATTTATGAACTTTTCCAAACAAACGTTCCCATTTCGCTTCCTCCTGACACGAACAGCCGCCCCGGGTTTGATCGATCAAACGGCAAACGCGAGCGCGGCTTCGCCTGCCCGTGGTTCTGGGATTTTGAACTCCACACGTCCAGGAGGAGGTCTCTATCTCATCGCGGCCGTGTAGCAACAACGCGGTTTGGCAAGGGGGGAAGAAAAAAAAAAAAAGACGCCCAAGTAAGGTTCCAACGAGCTACGAGCGCAACGCAGTGTTTGCTTCGTCACAATGCACATATTTGTACATAATTTGTGTGCGAGCGCGCAAACACGGTGGCAGGTCCGACACCTGAGACATGCGCCACCGCACGTGACCGCCGAGAGATGGAAGGTTTGCGTTCACGCGCCATCATGGTCTTGCCTTTGGATTAGGCCGCTATATCGATCCGCTCGCGCTTGGGGAAGTCGTAAAACAGTCGCCCCCGAACGGGAATGCGAGGGTTTGGGCCAACCGGGAACGGTCGATATTTGAACCGTCCCTTTTTTTGTTGCCCCTTCCGCCTCGGTTTGATCGATAACGCGAGCGAGCAGAAGTTGGGACGTTCAATTTTCCAGCGTTTTAGACTTTTGCTCGGTTTTTGTTTTTTTTTTTTTTTTTATTTCAAAGACACATTTTTCGGTGCATGTGCGTGGTGAGGTTAGGAAACTGAGTTAGCCACCCGTTTCTGCCTACTCGATCGTCGCCTGGGTGACACCAGTCAGCCACCGAGTGAATGTTGTTGAACTTGAACTTCCGAGGACGCTCGGTGCGCACGCACCAAACACGCGTGAAAGCACACCCCAGGTCTCCCGAATGTTGGTCAAGAGCAATAAAAGAAACCAGTTTTACATTAAAATACACAAAAAAAACATCCATCCGCAGCATCCCGAATCTGTCAAAAATTCGCACCGCGTGAAGATTACGGGTTCCGCTTCTTCTTTTTCTCTTTTGCCCTTTCCCATTCCAATCTGAAGATGAGGGCAGGGGAGATAGAGAGAGAGAGACAGGGCTAACCCGTTTGATTGGTTTGACCCAATTCGCTGCCGCGCCGCTTCCCGCGCCGTTCCTTTCGAGAAAACGTATCAAATAAAACCGAAACCAAAAAGAAGCGAAACACGCGTTTTCTGGTTCGGCTTCCCGCGTGCCTTCGCTCTTTTCTATTGATTAAATTGATCGCCGGCTTTGAAGAGAGATGGGGGGGGGGAGGAAGGAAATTGTTAACATGATA